>CM076188.1:48320682-48792746 GCA_038277355.1 Encarsia formosa | reverse complement strand
GCCCTGACCCATCTGGAGTCGGAACTTCCTGGGGAAATCATCTCCAAGGCGTAAGTATCATCATGAGCACCAGGTGTCCGCCCTGACCCATCCGGAGTCAAAACTTCCTGGGGAAATCATCTCCAAGGCGTACGTATCACCAGTTGCACCAGGTGTCCGCCCTGACCCATCTGGAGTCGGAACTTCCTGGGGAAATCATCTCCAAGGCGTAAGTATCATCATGAGCACCAGGTGTCCGCCCTGACCCATGCGGAGTCGAAACTTCCTGGGGAGTTCATCTGCAAGGCGTAAGTATCGCCAGGTGCACCAGGTGCTTGCCCTGATCCATCCGGAGTCAAAACTTCCTGGGGAGTTCATCTCCAAGGCGTAAGTATCACCAGGTGCACCAGGTGCTTGCCCTGATCCATCCGGAGTCAAAACGTCCTGGGGAAGTCATCTCCAAGGTGTAAGTATCACCAGGTGCACCAGATGTCCGCCCAGACCAATGCGGAGTAGAAACTTCCTGGGGAGTTCATCTCCAAGGCGTAAGTATCACCAGTTGCACCAGGTGTCCGCCCTGACCCATCTGGAGTCGGAACTTCCTGGGGAAATCATCTACAAGGCGTGCGTATCATCATGAGCATCAGGTGTCCGCCCTGACCCATCCGGAGTCAAAACTGCCTGGGAAAATCATCTCCAAGGCGTACGTATCACCAGTTGCACCAGGTGTCCGCCCTGACCCATCTGGAGTCGGAACTTCCTGGGGAAATCATCTCCAAGGCGTAAGTATCTTCATGAGCACCAGGTGTCCGCCCTGACCCATGCGGAGTCGAAACTTCCTGGGGAGTTCATCTGCAAGGCGTAAGTATCGCCAGGTGCACCAGTCGCTTGCCCTGATCCATCCGGAGTCAAAACTTCCTGGGGAGTTCATCTCCAAGGCGTAAGTATCGCCAGGTGCACCAGGTGCTTGCCCTGATCCATCCAGAGTCAAAACATCCTGGGGAAGTCATCTCCAAGGTGTAAGTATCACCAGGTGCACCAGATGTCCGCCCTGACAAATGCGGAGACGAAACTTCCTGGGGAGTTCATCTCCAAGGTGTAAGTGTCATCATGAGAACCAGGTGTCCGCCCTGACCCATCCGGAGTCAAACCTTCCTGGGGAGTTTATCCCCAAGCCTTACGTATCACCAGGGGCACCAGGTGTCCGCCCTGACTCATCCGGAATCGAAACTTCCTGGGAAAGTCATCTCCAAGCCTTACGTATCACCAGGTGCACCAGATGTCCGCCCTGACCCATGCGGAGTCGAAACTTCCTGGGGAGTTCATCTCCAAGGCGTAAGTATCGCCAGGTGCACCAGGTGCTTGCCCTGATCCATCCGGAGTCACAACTTCCTGGAGAAGTCATCTCCAAGGTGTAAGTATCACCAGGTGCACCTAGTGTCCACCCTGACCCCTCCAAAAGCCTAACTTCCTAGGGAAATCATTTTCAAGGTGTAAGAATCACCAGGTGCACCAGGTGTCCGCCCTCACCCCTCCGAAGCCCAAACTTCCTGGGGAAACTATCGCCGAGGCGTAATTAATACCAGCTGCACCAGGTGTCTACCCTGGCCCATTTGTAGTCAAAACTTCCCGAAGAAATCATCTCTAAGGCGTAAGTATCGCCAGGTGCACCAGGTGTCCAACCTGACCCATCCGAAGTCGAAACTTCCTGGGGAAATCATCCCCAAGCCTTACGTATCACCAGGTGCACCAGATGTCCGCCCTGACCCATGCGGAGTCGAAACTTCCTGGGGAAATCATCTCCAAGCCTTACGTATCACCAGGTGCACCAGATGTCCGCCCTGACCCATGCGGAGTCGAAACTTCCTGGGGAGTTCATTTCCAAGGCGTAAGTATCCCCAGGTGCACCAGGTGCTTGCCCTGATCCATCCGGAGTCAAAACTTCCTGGGGAAGTCATCTCCAAGGTGTAAGTATCGCCAGGTGCACCAGATGCCCGCCCTGACCCATCCGGAGTCGAAACTTCCTGGGGAGTTCATCTCCAAGCCGTAAGTATCGCCAGGTGCACCAGGTGCTTGCCCTGATCCATCCGGAGTCAAAACTTCCTGGGGAAGTCATCTCCAAGGTGTATGTATCACCAGGTGCACCAGGTGTCCACCCTGACCCCTCCAAAAGCCTAACTTCCTAGGGAAATCATTTCCAAGGCGTAATTAATACCAGTTACGCCAGGTGTCTACCCTGGCCCATTTGTAGTCAAAACTTCCCGAAGAAATCATCTCTAAGGCGTAAGTATCGCCAGGTGCACCAGATGTCCGCCCAGACCAATGCGGAGTAGAAACTTCCTGGGGAGTTCATCTCCAAGGCGTACGTATCACCAGTTGCACCAGGTGTCCGCCCTGACCCATCTGGAGTCGGAACTTCCTGGGGAAATCATCTCCAAGGCGTAAGTATCATCATGAGCACCAGGTGTCCGCCCTGACCCATGCGGAGTCGAAACTTCCTGGGGAGTTCATCTGCAAGGCGTAAGTATCGCCAGGTGCACCAGTCGCTTGCCCTGATCCATCCGGAGTCAAAACTTCCTGGGGAGTTCATCTCCAAGGCGTAAGTATCGCCAGGTGCACCAGGTGCTTGCCCTGATCCATCCAGAGTCAAAACATCCTGGGGAAGTCATCTCCAAGGTGTAAGTATCACCAGGTGCGCCAGATGTCCGCCCTGACCCATCCGGAGTCGAAACTTCCTGGGGAAGTCATCTCCAAGCCTTACGTATCACCAGGTGCACCAGATGTCCGCCCTGACCCATGCGGAGTCGAAACTTCCTGGGGAAGTCATCTCCAAGCCTTACGTATCACCAGGTGCACCAGATGTCCGCCCTGACCCATCCGGAGTCAAAACTTCCTGGGGAAGTCATCTCCAAGGTGTAAGTATCACCAGGTGCACCAGGTGTCCACCCTGACCCCTCCAAAAGCCTAACTTTCTAGGGAAATCATTTCCAAGGCGTAATTAATACCAGTTACGCCAGGTGTCTACCCTGGCCCATTTGTAGTCAAAACTTCCCGAAGAAATCATCTCTAAGGCGTAAGTATCACCAGGGGCACACGTTGTCCACCCGGACCCATCCGGAGACAAAACTTCCTGGGGAAATCATCCCCAAGCCTTACGTATCACCAGGTGCACCAGATGTCCGCCCTGACCCATGCGGAGTCAAAACTTCCTGGGGAAATCATCCCCAAGCCTTACGTATCACCAGGTGCACCAGATGTCCGCCCTGACCCATGCGGAGTCTAAACTTCCTGGGGAGTTCATCTCCAAGGCGTAAGTATCGCCAGGTGCACCAGGTGTCCGCCCTGACCCATCCGGAGTCGAAACTTCCTGGGGCAATCATCCCGAAGCCTTACGTATCACCAGGTGCACCAGATGTCCGCCCTGACCCATGCGGAGTCGAAACTTCCTGGGGAGTTCATCTCCAAGGCGTAAGTATCGCCAGGTGCACCAGGTGCTTGCCCTGATCCATCCGGAGTCACAACTTCCTGGAAAAGTCATCTCCAAGGTGTAAGTATCACCAGGTGCACCTAGTGTCTAACCTGACCCCTCCAAAAGCCTAACTTCCTAGGGAAATCATTTCCAAGGTGTAAGAATCACCAGGTGCACCAGGTGTCCGCCCTCACCCCTCCGAAGCCCAAACTTCCTGGGGAAACTATCGCCGAGGCGTAATTAATACCAGTTGCACCAGGTGTCTACCCTGGCCCATTTGTAGTCAAAACTTCCCGAAGAAATCATCTCTAAGGCGTAAGTATCGCCAGGTGCACCAGGTGTCCAACCTGACCCATCCGAAGTCGAAACTTCCTGGGGAAATCATCCCCAAGCCTTACGTATCACCAGGTGCACCAGATGTCCGCCCTGACCCATGCGGAGTCGAAACTTCCTGGGGAAATCATCTTCAAGCCTTACGTATCACCAGGTGCACCAGATGTCCGCCCTGACCCATGCGGAGTCGAAACTTCCTGGGGAAATCATCTCCAAGCCTTACGTATCACCAGGTGCACCAGATGTCCGCCCTGACCCATGCGGAGTCGAAACTTCCTGGGGAGTTCATCTCCAAGGCGTAAGTATCCCCAGGTGCACCAGGTGCTTGCCCTGATCCATCCGGAGTCAAAACTTCCTGGGGAAGTCATCTCCAAGGTGTAAGTATCGCCAGGTGCACCAGATGCCCGCCCTGACCCATCCGGAGTCGAAACTTCCTGGGGAGTTCATCTCCAAGCCGTAAAAATCGCCAGGTGCACCAGGTGCTTGCCCTGATCCATCCGGAGTCAAAACTTCCTGGGGAAGTCATCTCCAAGGTGTATGTATCACCAGGTGCACCAGGTGTCCACCCTGACCCCTCCAAAAGCCTAACTTCCTAGGGAAATCATTTCCAAGGCGTAATTAATACCAGTTACGCAAGGTGTCTACCCTGGCCCATTTGTAGTCAAAACTTCCCGAAGAAATCATCTCTAAGGCGTAAGTATCGCCAGGTGCACCAGGTGTCCGCCCTGACCCATCTGGAGACAAAACTTCCTGGGGAAATCATCCCCAAGCCTTACGTATCACCAGGTGCACCAGATGTCCGCCCTGACCCATGCGGAGTCAAAACTTCCTGGGGAAATCATCCCCGAGCCTTACGTATCACCAGGTGCACCAGATGTCCGCCCTGACCCATCCGGAGTCGAAACTTCCTGGGGAAGTCATCTCCAAGGCGTAAGTATCACCAGTTGCACCAGGTGTCCGCCCTGACCCATCCGGAGTCGAAACTTCCTGGGGAAGTCATCTCCAAGCCTTACGTATCACCAGGTGCACCAGATGTCCGCCCTGATCCATCCGGAGTCAAAACTTCCTGGGGAAGTCATCTCCAAGGTGTAAGTATCACCAGGTGCACCAGGTGTCCACCCTGACCCATCCGGAGTCGAAACTTCCTGGGGAAATCATCCCCAAGCCTTACGTATCACCAGGTGCACCAGATGTCCGCCCTGACCCATGCGGAGTCAAAACTTCCTGGGTAAATCATGTCCAAGGTGTAAGTATCACCAGGTGCGCCAGATGTCCGCCCTGACCCATCCGGAGTCGAAACTTCCTGGGGAAGTCATCTCCAAGCCTTACGTATCACCAGGTGCACCAGATGTCCGCCCTGACCCATGCGGAGTCGAAACTTCCTGGGGAGTTCATCTCCAAGGCGTAAGTATCGCCAGGTGCACCAGGTGTCCACCCTGACCCCTCCAAAAGCCTAACTTTCTAGGGAAATCATTTCCAAGGCGTAATTAATACCAGTTACGCCAGGTGTCTACCCTGGCCCATTTGTAGTCAAAACTTCCCGAAGAAATCATCTCTAAGGCGTAAGTATCACCAGGGGCACACGGTGTCCGCCCTGACCCATCCGGAGACAAAACTTCCTGGGGAAATCATCCCCAAGCCTTACGTATCACCAGGTGCACCAGATGTCCGCCCTGACCCATGCGGAGTCAAAACTTCCTGGGGAAATCATCCCCAAGCCTTACGTATCACCAGGTGCACCAGATGTCCGCCCTGACCCATGCGGAGTCTGAACTTCCTGGGGAGTTCATCTCCAAGGCGTAAGTATCGCCAGGTGCACCAGGTGTCCGCCCTGACCCATCCGGAGTCGAAACTTCCTGGGGAAATCATCCCGAAGCCTTACGTATCACCAGGTGCACCAGATGTCCGCCCTGACCCATGCGGAGTCGAAACTTCTTGGGGAGTTCATCTCCAAGGCGTAAGTATCGCCAGGTGCACCAGGTGCTTGCCCTGATCCATCCGGAGTCGAAACTTCCTGGGGAGTTCATCTCCAAGGCGTAAGTATCACCAGTTGCACCAGGTGTCCGCCCTGACCCATCTGGAGTCGGAACTTCCTGGGGAAATCATCTCCAAGGCGTAAGTATCATCATGAGCACCAGGTGTCCGCCCTGACCCAACCGGAGTCAAAACTTCCTGGGGAAATCATCTCCAAGGCGTACGTATCACCAGTTGCACCAGGTGTCCGCCCTGACCCATCTGGAGTCGGAACTTCCTGGGGAAATCATCTCCAAGGCGTAAGTATCATCATGAGCACCAGGTGTCCGCCCTGACCCATGCGGAGTCGAAACTTCCTGGGGAGTTCATCTGCAAGGCGTAAGTATCGCCAGGTGCACCAGTCGCTTGCCCTGATCCATCCGGAGTCAAAACTTCCTGGGGAGTTCATCTCCAAGGCGTAAGTATCGCCAGGTGCACCAGGTGCTTGCCCTGATCCATCCGGAGTCAAAACTTCCTGGGGAAGTCATCTCCAAGGTGTAAGTATCACCAGGTGCACCAGGTGTCCACCCTGACCCCTCCAAAAGCCTAACTTCCTAGGGAAATCATTTCCAAGGCGCAATTAATACCAGTTATGCCAGGTGTCTACCCTGGCCCATTTGTAGTCAAAACTTCCCGAAGAAATCATCTCTAAGGCGTAAGTATCACCAGGGGCACACGGTGTCCGCCCTGACCCATTCGGAGACAAAACTTCCTGGGGAAATCATCCCCAAGCCTTACGTATCACCAGGTGCACCAGATGTCCGCCCTGACCCATGCGGAGTCAAAACTTCCTGGGGAAATCATCCCCAAGCCTTACGTATCACCAGGTGCACCAGATGTCCGCCCTGACCCATGCGGAGTCGAAACTTCCTGGGGAAATCATCTCCAAGCCTTACGTATCACCAGGTGCACCAGATGTCCGCCCTGACCCATGCGGAGTCGAAACTTCCTGGGGAAGTCATGTCCAAGGTGTAAGTATCACCAGGTGCACCAGATGTCCGCCCTGACCCATCCGGAGTCGAAACTTTCTGGGGAAGTCATCTCCAAGGCGTAAGTATCACCAGTTCCACCAGGTGTCCGCCCTGACCCATCCGGAGTCGAAACTTCCTGGGGAAATCATCTCCAAGCCTTACGTATCACCAGGTGCACCAGATGTCCGCCCTGACCCATGCGGAGTCGAAACTTCCTGGGGAAGTCATCTCCAAGGTGTAAGTATCACCAGGTGCACAAGGTGTCCACCCTGACCCCTCCAAAAGCCTAACTTCCTAGGGAAATCATTTCCAAGGCGTAATTAATACCAGTTACGCCAGGTGTCTACCCTGGCCCATTTGTAGTCAAAACTTCCCGAAGAAATCATCTCTAAGGCGTAAGTATCGCCAGGTGCACCAGGTGTCCGCCTTGACCCATCCGGAGACAAAACTTCCTGGGGAAGTCATGTCCAAGGTGTAAGTATCACCAGGTGCACCAGATGTCCGCCCTGACCCATCCGGAGTCGAAACTTCCTGGGGAGTTCATCTCCAAGGCGTAAGTATCGCCAGGGGCACCAGGTGCTTGCCCTGATCCATCCGGAGTCAGAACTTCCTGGGGAAGTCATCTCCAAGGTGTAAGTATCACCAGGTGCACCAGATGTCCGCCCTGACCAATGCGGAGTCGAAACTTCCTGGGGAAATCATCTCCAAGGCGTACGTATCACCAGTTGCACCAGGTGTCCGCCCTGACCCATCTAGAGTCGGAACTTCCTGGGGAAATCATCTCCAAGGCGTAAGTATCATCATGAGCACCAGGTGTCCGCCCTGACCCATCCGGAGACAAAACTTCCTGGGGAAGTCATGTCCAAGGTGTAAGTATCACCAGGTGCACCAGATGTCCGCCCTGACCCATCCGGAGTCGAAACTTCCTGGGGAAGTCATCTCCAAGGCGGAAGTATCACCAGTTCCACCAGGTGTCCGCCCTGACCCATCCGGAGTCGAAACTTCCTGGGGAAATCATCTCCAAGCCTTACGTATCACCAGGTGCACCAGATGTCCGCCCTGACCCATCCGGAGTCGAAACTTCCTGGGGAAATCATCTCCAAGGCGAACGTATCATCATGAGCACCAGGTGTCCGCCCTGACCCATGCGGAGTCGAAACTTCCTGGGGAGTTCATCTGCAATGCGTAAGTATCGCCAGGTGCACCAGGTGCTTGCCCTGATCCATCCGGAGTCAAAACTTCCTGGGGAGTTCATCTCCAAGGCGTAAGTATCGCCAGGTGCACCAGGTGCTTGCCCTGATCCATCCGGAGACAAAACTTCCTGGGGAAGTCATCTCCAAGGTGTAAGTATCACCAGGTGCACCAGATGTCCGCCCTGACCAATGCGGAGTTGAAACTTCCTGGGGAGTTCATCTCCAAGGCGTAAGTATCATCATGAGCACCAGGTGTCCGCCCTGACCCATCCGGAGTCAAAAATTCCTGGGGAGTTCTTCCCCAAGCCTTACGTATCACCAGGTGCACTCGATGTCCGCCCTGACCCATCTGGAGTCGGAACTTCCTGAGGAAATCATCTCCAAGGCGTTAGTATCACCAGTTGCACCAGGTGTCCGCCCTGACCCATCTGGAGTCGGAACTTCCTGGGGAAATCATCTCCAAGGCGTAAGTATCATCATGAGCACCAGGTGTCCGCCCTGACCCATGCGGAGTCGAAACTTCCTGGGGAGTTCATCTGCAAGGCGTAAGTATCGCCAGGTGCACCAGGTGCTTGCCCTGATCCATCCGGAGTCAAAACTTCCTGGGGAGTTCATCTCCAAGGCGTAAGTATCGCCAGGGGCACCAGGTGCTTGCCCTGATCCATCCGGAGTCAAAACTTCCTGGGGAAGTCATCTCCAAGGTGTAAGTATCACCAGATGCACCAGATGTCCGCCCTGACCAATGCGGAGTCGAAACTTCCTGGGGAAATCATCTCCAAGGCGTACGTATCACCAGTTGCACCAGGTGTCCGCCCTGACCCATCTGGAGTCGGAACTTCCTGGGGAAATCATCTCCAAGGCGTAAGTATCATCATGAGCACCAGGTGTCCGCCCTGACCCATCCGGAGTCAAAAATTCCTGGGGAAATCATCTCCAAGGCGTACGTATCACCAGTTGCACCAGGTGTCCGCCCTGACCCATCTGGAGTCGGAACTTCCTGGGGAAATCATCTCCAAGGCGTAAGTATCATCATAAGCACCAGGTGTCCGATCTGACCCATGCGGAGTCGAAACTTCCTGGGGAGTTCATCTGCAAGGCGTAAGTATCGCCAGGTGCACCAGGTGCTTGCCCTGATCCATCCGGAGTCAAAACTTCCTGGGGAGTTCATCTCCAAGGCGTAAGTATCACCAGGTGCACCAGGTGCTTGCCCTGATCCATCCGGAGTCAAAACTTCCTGGGGAAGCCATCTCCAAGGTGTAAGTATCACCAGGTGCACCAGATGTCCGCCCTGACCAATGCGGAGTCGAAACTTCCTGGGGAGTTCATCTCCAAGGCGTAAGTATCACCAGTTGCACCAGGTGTCCGCCCTGACCCATCTGGAGTCGGAACTTCCTGGGGAAATCATCTCCAAGGCGTAAGTATCATCATGAGCACCAGGTGTCCGCCCTGACCCAACCGGAGTCAAAACTTCCTGGGGAAATCATCTCCAAGGCGTACGTATCACCAGTTGCACCAGGTGTCCGCCCTGACCCATCTGGAGTCGGAACTTCCTGGGGAAATCATCTCCAAGGCGTAAGTATCATCAAGAGCACCAGGTGTCCGCCCTGACCTATGCGGAGTCGAAACTTCCTGGGGAGTTCATCTGCAAGGCGTAAGTATCGCCAGGTGCACCAGTCGCTTGCCCTGATCCATCCGGAGTCAAAACTTCCTGGGGAGTTCATCTCCAAGGCGTAAGTATCGCCAGGTGCACCAGGTGCTTGCCCTGATCCATCCGGAGACAAAACTTCCTGGGGAAGTCATCTCCAAGCCTTACGTATCACCAGGTGCACTAGATGTCCGCCCTGACCCATGCGGAGTCGAAACTTCCTGGGGAGTTCATCTCCAAGGCGTAAGTATCGCCAGGTGCACCAGGTGCTTGCCCTGATCCATCCGGAGTCAAAACTTCCTGGGGAAGTCATCTCCAAGGTGTAAGTATCACCAGGTGCACCAGGTGTCCACCCTGACCCCTCCAAAAGCCTAACTTCCTAGGGAAATCATTTCCAAGGCG
This sequence comes from Encarsia formosa, assembly GCA_038277355.1. Classification (NCBI taxonomy): domain Eukaryota; kingdom Metazoa; phylum Arthropoda; class Insecta; order Hymenoptera; family Aphelinidae; genus Encarsia; species Encarsia formosa. Next base: position 48,782,741 of record CM076188.1, on the reverse strand, counting down.
TAATTAATACCAGTTATGCCAGGTGTCTACCCTGGCCCATTTGTAGTCAAAACTTCCCGAAGAAATCATCTCTAAGGCGTAAGTATCACCAGGGGCACACGGTGTCCGCCCTGACCCATCCGGAGACAAAACTTCCTGGGGAAATCATCCCCAAGCCTTACGTATCACCAGGTGCACCAGATGTCCGCCCTGACCAATGCGGAGTCAAAACTTCCTGGGGAAATCATCCCCAAGCCTTACGTATCACCAGGTGCACCAGATGTCCGCCCTGACCCATGCGGAGTCGAAACTTCCTGGGGAAATCATCTCCAAGCCTTACGTATCACCAGGTGCACCAGATGTCCGCCCTGACCCATGCGGAGTCGAAACTTCCTGGGGAAGTCATGTCCAAGGTGTAAGTATCACCAGGTGCACCAGATGTCCGCCCTGACCCATCCGGAGTCGAAACTTTCTGGGGAAGTCATCTCCAAGGCGTAAGTATCACCAGTTCCACCAGGTGTCCGCCCTGACCCATCCGGAGTCGAAACTTCCTGGGGAAATCATCTCCAAGCCTTACGTATCACCAGGTGCACCAGATGTCCGCCCTGACCCATGCGGAGTCGAAACTTCCTGGGGAAGTCATCTCCAAGGTGTAAGTATCACCAGGTGCACAAGGTGTCCACCCTGACCCCTCCAAAAGCCTAACTTCCTAGGGAAATCATTTCCAAGGCGTAATTAATACCAGTTACGCCAGGTGTCTACCCTGGCCCATTTGTAGTCAAAACTTTCCGAAGAAATCATCTCTAAGGCGTAAGTATCGCCAGGTGCACCAGGTGTCCGCCCTGACCCATCCGGAGACAAAATTTCCTGGGGAAGTCATCTCCAAGGTGTAAGTATCACCAGGTGCACAAGGTGTCCACCCTGACCCCTCCAAAAGCCTAACTTCCTAGGGAAATCATTTCCAAGGCGTAATTAATACCAGTTACGCCAGGTGTCTACCCTGGCCCATTTGTAGTCAAAACTTTCCGAAGAAATCATCTCTAAGGCGTAAGTATCGCCAGGTGCACCAGGTGTCCGCCCTGACCCATGCGGAGTGGAAACTTCCTGGGGAAGTCATCTCCAAGGTGTAAGTATCACCAGGTGCACAAGGTGTCCACCCTGACCCCTCCAAAAGCCTAACTTCCTAGGGAAATCATTTCCAAGGCGTAATTAATACCAGTTACGCCAGGTGTCTACCCTGGCCCATTTGTAGTCAAAACTTTCCGAAGAAATCATCTCTAAGGCGTAAGTATCGCCAGGTGCACCAGGTGTCCGCCCTGACCCATGCGGAGTCGAAACTTCCTGGGGAAGTCATCTCCAAGGTGTAAGTATCACCAGGTGCACAAGGTGTCCACCCTGACCCCTCCAAAAGCCTAACTTCCTAGGGAAATCATTTCCAAGGCGTAATTAATACCAGTTACGCCAGGTGTCTACCCTGGCCCATTTGTAGTCAAAACTTTCCGAAGAAATCATCTCTAAGGCGTAAGTATCGCCAGGTGCACCAGGTGTCCGCCCTGACCCATCCGGAGACAAAACTTCCTGGGGAAGTCATGTCCAAGGTGTAAGTATCACCAGGTGCACCAGATGTCCGCCCTGACCCATCCGGAGTCGAAACTTCCTGGGGAGTTCATCTCCAAGGCGTAAGTATCGCCAGGGGCACCAGGTGCTTGCCCTGATCCATCCGGAGTCAAAACTTCCTGGGGAAGTCATCTCCAAGGTGTAAGTATCACCAGGTGCATCAGATGTCCGCCCTGACCAATGCGGAGTCGAAACTTCCTGGGGAAATCATCTCCAAGGCGTACGTATCACCAGTTGCACCAGGTGTCCGCCCTGACCCATCTGGAGTCGGAACTTCCTGGGGAAATCATCTCCAAGGCGTAAGTATCATCATGAGCACCAGGTGTCCGCCCTGACCCATCCGGAGTCAAAACTTCCTGGGGAAATCATCTCCAAGGCGTACGTATCACCAGTTGCACCAGGTGTCCGCCCTGACCCATCTGGAGTCGGAACTTCCGGGGGAAATCATCTCCAAGGCGTAAGTATCATCATAAGCACCAGGTGTCCGCCCTGACCCATGCGGAGTCGAAACTTCCTGGGGAGTTCATCTGCAAGGCGTAAGTATCGCCAGGTGCACCAGGTGCTTGCCCTGATCCATCCGGAGTCAAAACTTCCTGGGGAGTTCATCTCCAAGGCGTAAGTATCACCAGGTGCACCAGGTGCTTGCCCTGATCCATCCGGAGTCAAAACTTCCTGGGGAAGCCATCTCCAAGGTGTAAGTATCACCAGGTGCACCAGATGTCCGCCCTGACCAATGCGGAGTCGAAACTTCCTGGGGAGTTCATCTCCAAGGCGTAAGTATCACCAGTTGCACCAGGTGTCCGCCCTGACCCATCTGGAGTCGGAACTTCCTGGGGAAATCATCTCCAAGGCGTAAGTATCATCATGAGCACCAGGTGTCCGCCCTGACCCAACCGGAGTCAAAACTTCCTGGGGAAATCATCTCCAAGGCGTACGTATCACCAGTTGCACCAGGTGTCCGCCCTGACCCATCTGGAGTCGGAACTTCCTGGGGAAATCATCTCCAAGGCGTAAGTATCATCATGAGCACCAGGTGTCCGCCCTGACCCATGCGGAGTCCAAACTTCCTGGGGAGTTCATCTGCAAGGCGTAAGTATCGCCAGGTGCACCAGTCGCTTGCCCTGATCCATCCGGAGTCAAAACTTCCTGGGGAGTTCATCTCCAAGGCGTAAGTATCGCCAGGTGCACCAGGTGCTTGCCCTGATCCATCCGGAGACAAAACTTCCTGGGGAAGTCATCTCCAAGCCTTACGTATCACCAGGTGCACTAGATGTCCGCCCTGACCCATGCGGAGTCGAAACTTCCTGGGGAGTTCATCTCCAAGGCGTAAGTATCGCCAGGTGCACCAGGTGCTTGCCCTGATCCATCCGGAGTCAAAACTTCCTGGGGAAGTCATCTCCAAGGTGTAAGTATCACCAGGTGCACCAGGTGTCCACCCTGACCCCTCCAAAAGCCTAACTTCCTAGGGAAATCATTTCCAAGGCGTAATTAATACCAGTTATGCCAGGTGTCTACCCTGGCCCATTTGTAGTCAAAACTTCCCGAAGAATTCATCTCTAAGGCGTAAGTATCACCAGGGGCACACGGTGTCCGCCCTGACCCATCCGGAGACAAAACTTCCTGGGGAAATCATCCCCAAGCCTTACGTATCACCAGGTGCAGCAGATGTCCGCCCTGACCCATGCGGAGTCAAAACTTCCTGGGGAAATCATCCCCAAGCCTTACGTATCACCAGGTGCACCAGATGTCCGCCCTGACCCATGCGGAGTCGAAACTTCCTGGGGAAATCATCTCCAAGCCTTACGTATCACCAGGTGCACCAGATGTCCGCCCTGACCCATGCGGAGTCGAAACTTCCTGGGGAAGTCATGTCCAAGGTGTAAGTATCACCAGGTGCACCAGATGTCCGCCCTATCCCATCCGGAGTCGAAACTTTCTGGGGAAGTCATCTTCAAGGCGTAAGTAACACCAGTTCCACCAGGTGTCCGCCCTGACCCATCCGGAGTCGAAACTTCCTGGGGAAATCATCTCCAAGCCTTACGTATCACCAGGTGCACCAGATGTCCGCCCTGACCCATGCGGAGTCGAAACTTCCTGGGGAAGTCATCTCCAAGGTGTAAGTATCACCAGGTGCACAAGGTGTCCACCCTGACCCCTCCAAAAGCCTAACTTCCTAGGGAAATCATTTCCAAGGCGTAATTAATACCAGTTACGCCAGGTGTCTACCCTGGCCCATTTGTAGTCAAAACTTCCCGAAGAAATCATCTCTAAGGCGTAAGTATCGCCAGGTGCACCAGGTGTCCGCCCTGACCCATCCGGAGACAAAACTTCCTGGGGAAGTCATGTCCAAGGTGTAAGTATCACCAGGTGCACCAGATGTCCGCCCTGACCCATCCGGAGTCGAAACTTCCTGGGGAAGTCATCTCCAAGGCGGAAGTATCACCAGTTCCACCAGGTGTCCGCCCTGACCCATCCGGAGTCGAAACTTCCTGGGGAAATCATCTCCAAGCCTTACGTATCACCAGGTGCACCAGATGTCCGCCCTGACCCATCCGGAGTCGAAACTTCCTGGGGAAATCATCTCCAAGGCGAACGTATCATCATGAGCACCAGGTGTCCGCCCTGACCCATGCGGAGTCGAAACTTCCTGGGGAGTTCATCTGCAAGGCGTAAGTATCGCCAGGTGCACCAGGTGCTTGCCCTGATCCATCCGGAGTCAAAACTTCCTGGGGAGTTCATCTCCAAGGCGTAAGTATCGCCAGGTGCACCAGGTGCTTGCCCTGATCCATCCGGAGACAAAACTTCCTGGGGAAGTCATCTCCAAGGTGTAAGTATCACCAGGTGCACCAGATGTCCGCCCTGACCAATGCGGAGTTGAAACTTCCTGGGGAGTTCATCTCCAAGGCGTAAGTATCATCATAAGCACCAGGTGTCCGCCCTGACCCATCCGGAGTCAAAAATTCCTGGGGAGTTCTTCCCCAAGCCTTACGTATCACCAGGTGCACTCGATGTCCGCCCTGACCCATCTGGAGTCGGAACTTCCTGAGGAAATCATCTCCAAGGCGTTAGTATCACCAGTTGCACCAGGTGTCCGCCCTGACCCATCTGGAGTCGGAACTTCCTGGGGAAATCATCTCCAAGGCGTAAGTATCATCATGAGCACCAGGTGTCCGCCCTGACCCATGCGGAGTCGACACTTCCTGGGGAGTTCATCTGCAAGGCGTAAGTATCGCCAGGTGCACCAGGTGCTTGCCCTGATCCATCCGGAGTCAAAACTTCCTGGGGAGTTCATCTCCAAGGCGTAAGTATCGCCAGGTGCACCAGGTGCTTGCCCTGATCCATCCGGAGTCAAAACTTCCTGGGGAAGTCATCTCCAAGGTGTAAGTATCACCAGGTGCACCAGATGTCCGCCCTGACCAATGCGGAGTCGAAACTTCCTGGGGAAATCATCTCCAAGGCGTACGTATCACCAGTTGCACCAGGTGTCCGCCCTGACCCATCTGGAGTCGGAACTTCCTGGGGAAATCATCTCCAAGGCGTAAGTATCATCATGAGCACCAGGTGTCCGCCCTGACCCATCCGGAGTCAAAACTTCCTGGGGAAATCATCTCCAAGGCGTACGTATCACCAGTTGCACCAGGTGTCCGCCCTGACCCATCTGGAGTCGGAACTTCCTGGGGAAATCATCTCCAAGGCGTAAGTATCATCATAAGCACCAGGTGTCCGCCCTGACCCATGCGGAGTCGAAACTTCCTGGGGAGTTCATCTGCAAGGCGTAAGTATCGCCAGGTGCACCAGGTGCTTGCCCTGATCTATCCGGAGTCAAAACTTCCTTGGGAGTTCATCTCCAAGGCGTAAGTATCACCAGGTGCACCAGGTGCTTGCCCTGATCCATCCGGAGTCAAAACTTCCTGGGGAAGCCATCTCCAAGGTGTAAGTATCACCAGGTGCACCAGATGTCCGCCCTGACCAATGCGGAGTCGAAACTTCCTGGGGAGTTCATCTCCAAGGCGTAAGTATCACCAGTTGCACCAGGTGTCCGCCCTACCCATCTGGAGTCGGAACTTCCTGGGGAAATCATCTCCAAGGCGTAAGTATCATCATGAGCACCAGGTGTCCGCCCTGACCCAACCGGAGTCAAAACTTCCTGGGGAAATCATCTCCAAGGCGTACGTATAACCAGTTGCACCAGGTGTCCGCCCTGACCCATCTGGAGTCGGAACTTCCTGGGGAAATCATCTCCAAGGCGTAAGTATCATCATGAGCACCAGGTGTCCGCCCTGACCCATGCGGAGTCGAAACTTCCTGGGGAGTTCATCTGCAAGGCGTAAGTATCGCCAGGTGCACCAGTCGCTTGCCCTGATCCATCCGGAGTCAAAACTTCCTGGGGAGTTCATCTCCAAGGCGTAAGTATCGCCAGGTGCACCAGGTGCTTGCCCTGATCCATCCAGAGTCAAAACATCCTGGGGAAGTCATCTCCAAGGTGTAAGTATCACCAGGTGCACCAGATGTCCGCCCTGACCCATGCGGAGTCGACACTTCCTGGGGAGTTCATCTGCAAGGCGTAAGTATCGCCAGGTGCACCAGGTGCTTGCCCTGATCCATCCGGAGTCAAAACTTCCTGGGGAGTTCATCTCCAAGGCGTAAGTGTCATCATGAGAACCAGGTGTCCGCCCTGACCCATCCGGAATCAAACCTTCCTGGAGAGTTTATCCCCAAGCCTTACGTATCACCAGGGGCACCAGGTGTCCGCCCTGACTCATCCGGAATCGAAACTTCCTGGGAAAGTCATCTCCAAGCCTTACGTATCACCAGGTGCACCAGATGTCCGCCCTGACCCATGCGGAGTCTAAACTTCCTGGGGAGTTCATCTCCAAGGCGTAAGTATCGCCAGGTGCACCAGGTGCTTGCCCTGATCCATCCGGAGTCACAACTTCCTGGAAAAGTCATCTCCAAGGTGTAAGTATCACCAGGTGCACCTAGTGTCTACCCTGACCCCTCCAAAAGCCTAACTTCCTAGGGAAATCATTTCCAAGGTGTAAGAATCACCAGGTGCACCAGGTGTCCGCCCTCACCCCTCCGAAGCCCAAACTTCCTGGGGAAACTATCGCCGAGGCGTAATTAATACCAGTTGCACCAGGTGTCTACCCTGGCCCATTTGTAGTCAAAACTTCCCGAAGAAATCATCTCTAAGGTGTAAGTATCGCCAGGTGCACCAGGTGTCCAACCTGACCCATCCGAAGTCGAAACTTCCTGGGGAAATCATCCCCAAGCCTTACGTATCACCAGGTGCACCAGATGTCCGCCCTGACCCATGCGGAGTCGAAACTTCCTGGGGAAATCATCTCCAAGCCTTACGTATCACCAGGTGCACCAGATGTCCGCCCTGACCCATGCGGAGTCGAAACTTCCTGGGGAAATCATCTCCAAGCCTTACGTATCACCAGGTGAACCAGATGTCCGCCCTGACCCATGCGGAGTCGAAACTTCCTGGGGAGTTCATCTTCAAGGCGTAAGTATCCCCAGGTGCACCAGGTGCTTGCCCTGATCCATCCGGAGTCAAAACTTCCTGGGGAGTTCATCTCCAAGGCGTAAGTATCGCCAGGTGCACCAGGTGCTTGCCCTGATCCATCCAGAGTCAAAACATCCTGGGGAAGTCATCTCCAAGGTGTAAGTATCACCAGGTGCACCAGATGTCCGCCCTGACCAATGCGGAGTCGAAACTTTCTGGGGAGTTCATCTCCAAGGCGTAAGTGTCATCATGAGAACCAGGTGTCCGCCCTGACCCATCCGGAATCAAACCTTCCTGGAGAGTTTATCCCCAAGCCTTACGTATCACCAGGGGCACCAGGTGTCCGCCCTGACTCATCCGGAATCGAAACTTCCTGGGAAAGTCATCTCCAAGCCTTACGTATCACCAGGTGCACCAGATGTCCGCCCTGACCCATGCGGAGTCTAAACTTCCTGGGGAGTTCATCTCCAAGGCGTAAGTATCGCCAGGTGCACCAGGTGCTTGCCCTGATCCATCCGGAGTCACAACTTCCTGGAAAAGTCATCTCCAAGGTGTAAGTATCACCATGTGCACCTAGTGTCTACCCTGACCCCTCCAAAAGCCTAACTTCCTAGGGAAATCATTTCCAAGGTGTAAGAATCACCAGGTGCACCAGGTGTCCGCCCTCACCCCTCCGAAGCCCAAACTTCCTGGGGAAACTATCGCCGAGGCGTAATTAATACCAGTTGCACCAGGTGTCTACCCTGGCCCATTTGTAGTCAAAACTTCCCGAAGAAATCATCTCTAAGGTGTAAGTATCGCCAGGTGCACCAGGTGTCCAACCTGACCCATCCGAAGTCGAAACTTCCTGGGGAAATCATCCCCAAGCCTTACGTATCACCAGGTGCACCAGATGTCCGCCCTGACCCATGCGGAGTCGAAACTTCCTGGGGAAATCATCTCCAAGCCTTACGTATCACCAGGTGCACCAGATGTCCGCCCTGACCCATGCGGAGTCGAAACTTCCTGGGGAAATCATCTCCAAGCCTTACGTATCACCAGGTGAACCAGATGTCCGCCCTGACCCATGCGGAGTCGAAACTTCCTGGGGAGTTCATCTTCAAGGCGTAAGTATCCCCAGGTGCACCAGGTGCTTGCCCTGATCCATCCGGAGTCAAAACTTCCTGGGGAAGTCATCTCCAAGGTGTAAGTATCGCCAGGTGCACCAGATGCCCGCCCTGACCCATCCGGAGTCGAAACTTCCTGGGGAAATCATCTCCAAGCCTTACGTATCACCAGGTGAACCAGATGTCCGCCCTGACCCATGCGGAGTCGAAACTTCCTGGGGAGTTCATCTTCAAGGCGTAAGTATCCCCAGGTGCACCAGGTGCTTGCCCTGATCCATCCGGAGTCAAAACTTCCTGGGGAAGTCATCTCCAAGGTGTAAGTATCGCCAGGTGCACCAGATGCCCGCCCTGACCCATCCGGAGTCGAAACTTCCTGGGGAGTTCATCTCCAAGCCGTAAGTATCGCCAGGTGCACCAGGTGCTTGCCCTGATCCATCCGGAGTCAAAACTTCCTGGGGAAGTCATCTCCAAGGTGTATGTATCACCAGGTGCACCAGGTGTCCACCCTGACCCCTCCAAAAGCCTAACTTCCTAGGGAAATCATTTCCAAGGCGTAATTAATACCAGTTACGCCAGGTGTCTACCCTGGCCCATTTGTAGTCAAAACTTCCCGAAGAAATCATCTCTAAGGCGTAAGTATCGCCAGGTGCACCAGGTGTCCGCCCTGACCCATCCGGAGACAAAACTTCCTGGGGAAATCATCCCCAAGCCTTACGTATCACCAGGTGCACCAGATGTCCGCCCTGACCCATGCGGAGTCAAAACTTCCTGGGGAAATCATCCCCGAGCCTTACGTATCACCAGGTGCACCAATTGTCCGCCCTGACCCATCCGGAGTGGAAACTTCCTGGGGAAGTCATCTCCAAGGCGTAAGTATCACCAGTTGCACCAGGTGTCCACCCTGACCCATCCGGAGTCAAAACTTCCTGGGGAAGTCATCTCCAAGGTGTAAGTATCGCCAGGTGCACCAGATGCCCGCCCTGACCCATCCGGAGTCAAAACTTCCTGGGGAAGTCATCTCCAAGGTGTAAGTATCGCCAGGTGCACCAGATGTCCGCCCTGACCCATCTGGAGTCGGAACTTCCTGAGGAAATCATCTCCAAGGCGTTAGTATCACCAGTTGCACCAGGTGTCCGCCCTGACCCATCTGGAGTCGGAACTTCCTGGGGAAATCATCTCCAAGGCGTAAGTATCATCATGAGCACCAGGTGTCCGCCCTGACCCATGCGGAGTCGACACTTCCTGGGGAGTTCATCTGCAAGGCGTAAGTATCGCCAGGTGCACCAGGTGCTTGCCCTGATCCATCCGGAGTCAAAACTTCCTGGGGAGTTCATCTCCAAGGCGTAAGTATCGCCAGGTGCACCAGGTGCTTGCCCTGATCCATCCGGAGTCAAAACTTCCTGGGGAAGTCATCTCCAAGGTGTAAGTATCACCAGGTGCACCAGATGTCCGCCCTGACCAATGCGGAGTCGAAACTTCCTGGGGAAATCATCTCCAAGGCGTACGTATCACCAGTTGCACCAGGTGTCCGCCCTGACCCATCTGGAGTCGGAACTTCCTGGGGAAATCATCTCCAAGGCGTAAGTATCATCATGAGCACCAGGTGTCCGCCCTGACCCATCCGGAGTCAAAACTTCCTGGGGAAATCATCTCCAAGGCGTACGTATCACCAGTTGCACCAGGTGTCCGCCCTGACCCATCTGGAGTCGGAACTTCCTGGGGAAATCATCTCCAAGGCGTAAGTATCATCATAAGCACCAGGTGTCCGCCCTGACCCATGCGGAGTCGAAACTTCCTGGGGAGTTCATCTGCAAGGCGTAAGTATCGCCAGGTGCACCAGGTGCTTGCCCTGATCCATCCGGAGTCAAAACTTCCTTGGGAGTTCATCTCCAAGGCGTAAGTATCACCAGGTGCACCAGGTGCTTGCCCTGATCCATCCGGAGTCAAAACTTCCTGGGGAAGCCATCTCCAAGGTGTAAGTATCACCAGGTGCACCAGATGTCCGCCCTGACCAATGCGGAGTCGAAACTTCCTGGGGAGTTCATCTCCAAGGCGTAAGTATCACCAGTTGCACCAGGTGTCCGCCCTACCCATCTGGAGTCGGAACTTCCTGGGGAAATCATCTCCAAGGCGTAAGTATCATCATGAGCACCAGGTGTCCGCCCTGACCCAACCGGAGTCAAAACTTCCTGGGGAAATCATCTCCAAGGCGTACGTATAACCAGTTGCACCAGGTGTCCGCCCTGACCCATCTGGAGTCGGAACTTCCTGGGGAAATCATCTCCAAGGCGTAAGTATCATCATGAGCACCAGGTGTCCGCCCTGACCCATGCGGAGTCGAAACTTCCTGGGGAGTTCATCTGCAAGGCGTAAGTATCGCCAGGTGCACCAGTCGCTTGCCCTGATCCATCCGGAGTCAAAACTTCCTGGGGAGTTCATCTCCAAGGCGTAAGTATCGCCAGGTGCACCAGGTGCTTGCCCTGATCCATCCAGAGTCAAAACATCCTGGGGAAGTCATCTCCAAGGTGTAAGTATCACCAGGTGCACCAGATGTCCGCCCTGACCAATGCGGAGTCGAAACTTTCTGGGGAGTTCATCTCCAAGGCGTAAGTGTCATCATGAGAACCAGGTGTCCGCCCTGACCCATCCGGAATCAAACCTTCCTGGAGAGTTTATCCCCAAGCCTTACGTATCACCAGGGGCACCAGGTGTCCGCCCTGACTCATCCGGAATCGAAACTTCCTGGGAAAGTCATCTCCAAGCCTTACGTATCACCAGGTGCACCAGATGTCCGCCCTGACCCATGCGGAGTCTAAACTTCCTGGGGAGTTCATCTCCAAGGCGTAAGTATCGCCAGGTGCACCAGGTGCTTGCCCTGATCCATCCGGAGTCACAACTTCCTGGAAAAGTCATCTCCAAGGTGTAAGTATCACCAGGTGCACCTAGTGTCTACCCTGACCCCTCCAAAAGCCTAACTTCCTAGGGAAATCATTTCCAAGGTGTAAGAATCACCAGGTGCACCAGGTGTCCGCCCTCACCCCTCCGAAGCCCAAACTTCCTGGGGAAACTATCGCCGAGGCGTAATTAATACCAGTTGCACCAGGTGTCTACCCTGGCCCATTTGTAGTCAAAACTTCCCGAAGAAATCATCTCTAAGGTGTAAGTATCGCCAGGTGCACCAGGTGTCCAACCTGACCCATCCGAAGTCGAAACTTCCTGGGGAAATCATCCCCAAGCCTTACGTATCACCAGGTGCACCAGATGTCCGCCCTGACCCATGCGGAGTCGAAACTTCCTGGGGAAATCATCTCCAAGCCTTACGTATCACCAGGTGCACCAGATGTCCGCCCTGACCCATGCGGAGTCGAAACTTCCTGGGGAAATCATCTCCAAGCCTTACGTATCACCAGGTGAACCAGATGTCCGCCCTGACCCATGCGGAGTCGAAACTTCCTGGGGAGTTCATCTTCAAGGCGTAAGTATCCCCAGGTGCACCAGGTGCTTGCCCTGATCCATCCGGAGTCAAAACTTCCTGGGGAAGTCATCTCCAAGGTGTAAGTATCGCCAGGTGCACCAGATGCCCGCCCTGACCCATCCGGAGTCGAAACTTCCTGGGGAAATCATCTCCAAGCCTTACGTATCACCAGGTGAACCAGATGTCCGCCCTGACCCATGCGGAGTCGAAACTTCCTGGGGAGTTCATCTTCAAGGCGTAAGTATCCCCAGGTGCACCAGGTGCTTGCCCTGATCCATCCGGAGTCAAAACTTCCTGGGGAAGTCATCTCCAAGGTGTAAGTATCGCCAGGTGCACCAGATGCCCGCCCTGACCCATCCGGAGTCGAAACTTCCTGGGGAGTTCATCTCCAAGCCGTAAGTATCGCCAGGTGCACCAGGTGCTTGCCCTGATCCATCCGGAGTCAAAACTTCCTGGGGAAGTCATCTCCAAGGTGTATGTATCACCAGGTGCACCAGGTGTCCACCCTGACCCCTCCAAAAGCCTAACTTCCTAGGGAAATCATTTCCAAGGCGTAATTAATACCAGTTACGCCAGGTGTCTACCCTGGCCCATTTGTAGTCAAAACTTCCCGAAGAAATCATCTCTAAGGCGTAAGTATCGCCAGGTGCACCAGGTGTCCGCCCTGACCCATCCGGAGACAAAACTTCCTGGGTAAATCATCCCCAAGCCTTACGTATCACCAGGTGCACCAGATGTCCGCCCTGACCCATGCGGAGTCAAAACTTCCTGGGGAAATCATCCCCGAGCCTTACGTATCACCAGGTGCACCAATTGTCCGCCCTGACCCATCCGGAGTGGAAACTTCCTGGGGAAGTCATCTCCAAGGCGTAAGTATCACCAGTTGCACCAGGTGTCCACCCTGACCCATCCGGAGTCAAAACTTCCTGGGGAAGTCATCTCCAAGGTGTAAGTATCGCCAGGTGCACCAGATGCCCGCCCTGACCCATCCGGAGTCAAAACTTCCTGGGGAAGTCATCTCCAAGGTGTAAGTATCGCCAGGTGCACCAGATGCCCGCCCTGACCCATCCGGAGTCGAAACTTCCTGGGGAGTTCATCTCCAAGCCGTAAGTATCGCCAGGTGCACCAGGTGCTTGCCCTGATCCATCCGGAGTCAAAACTTCCTGGGGAAGTCATCTCCAAGGTGTAAGTATCACCAGGTGCACCAGGTGTCCACCCTGACCCATCCGGAGTCGAAACTTCCTGGGGAAATCATCCCCAAGCCTTACGTATCACCAGGTGCACCAGATGTCCGCCCTGACCCATGCGGAGTCAAAACTTCCTGGGGAAGTCATGTCCAAGGTGTAAGTATCACCAGGTGCGCCAGATGTCCGCCCTGACCCATCCGGAGTCGAAACTTCCTGGGGAAGTCATCTCCAAGCCTTACGTATCACCAAGTGCACCAGATGTCCGCCCTGACCCATGCGGAGTCGAAACTTCCTGGGGAGTTCATCTCCAAGGCGTAAGTATCGCCAGGTGCACCAGGTGCTTGCCCTGATCCATCCGGAGTCAAAACTTCCTGGGGAAGTCATCTCCAAGGTGTAAGTATCACCAGGTGCACCAGGTGTCCACCCTGACCCCTCCAAAAGCCTAACTTTCTAGGGAAATCATTTCCAAGGCGTAATTAATACCAGTTACGCCAGGTGTCTACCCTGGCCCATTTGTAGTCAAAACTTCCCGAAGAAATCATCTCTAAGGCGTAAGTATCACCAGGGGCACACGGTGTCCGCCCTGACCCATCCGGAGACAAAACTTCCTGGGGAAATCATCCCCAAGCCTTACGTATCACCAGGTGCACCAGATGTCCGCCCTGACCCCTCCAAAAGCCTAACTTTCTAGGGAAATCATTTCCAAGGCGTAATTAATACCAGTTACGCCAGGTGTCTACCCTGGCCCATTTGTAGTCAAAACTTCCCGAAGAAATCATCTCTAAGGCGTAAGTATCGCCAGGTGCACCAGGTGCTTGCCCTGATCCATCCGGAGTCAAAACTTCCTGGGGAAGTCATCCCCAAGCCTTACGTATCACCAGGTGCACCAGATGTCCGCCCTGACCCATGCGGAGTCGAAACTTCTTGGGGAAATCATCTCCAAGCCTTACGTCCCACCAGGTGCACCAGATGTCCGCCCTGACCCATGCGGAGTCGAAACTTCCTGGGGAAATCATCTCCAAGGCGTAAGTATCCCCAGGTGCACCAGGTGCTTGCCCTGATCCATCCGGAGTCAAAACTTCCTGGGGAAGTCATCTCCAAGGTGTAAGTATCGCCAGGTGCACCAGATACCCGCCCTGACCCATCCGGAGTCGAAACTTCCTGGGGAAGTCATCTCCAAGGTGTAAGTATCACCAGGTGCACCAGATGTCTGCCCTGACCCATCCGGAGTCAAAACTTCCTGGGGAACTCATCTCCAAGGCGTAAGTATCACCAGTTGCACCAGGTGTCCGCCCTGACCCTTCCGGAGTCGAAACTTCCTGGGGACTTTATCCCCAAGCTTTACGTATCACCAGGGGCACACGGTGTCCGCCCTGACCCATCCGGAGTCGAAACTTCCTGGGGAGTTCATCTCCAAGCCGTAAGTATCGCCAGGTGCACCAGGTGCTTGCCCTGATCCATCCGGAGTCAAAACTTCCTGGGGAAGTCATCTCCAAGGTGTAAGTATCACCAGGTGCACCAGGTGTCCACCCCGACCCATCCGGAGTCGAAACTTCCTGGGGAAATCATCCCCAAGCCTTACGTATCACCAGGTGCACCAGGTGCTTGCCCTGATCCATCCGGAGTCAAAACTTCCTGGGGAAGTCATCTCCAAGGTGTAAGTATCACCAGGTGCACCAGGTGTCCACCCTGACCCATCCGGAGTCGAAACTTCCTGGGGAAATCATCCCCAAGCCTTACGTATCACCAGGTGCACCAGATGTCCGCCCTGACCCATGCGGAGTCAAAACTTCCTGGGGAAGTCATGTCCAAGGTGTAAGTATCACCAGGTGCGCCAGATGTCCACCCTGACCCATCCGGAGTCGAAACTTCCTGGGGAAATCATCCCCAAGCCTTACGTATCACCAGGTGCACCAGATGTCCGCCCTGACCCATGCGGAGTCAAAACTTCCTGGGGAAGTCATGTCCAAGGTGTAAGTATCACCAGGTGCACCAGATGTCCGCCCTGACCCATGTGGAGTCGAAACTTCCTGGGGAGTTCATCTCCAAGGCGTAAGTATCGCCAGGTGCACCAGGTGCTTGCCCTGATCCATCCGGAGTCAAAACTTCCTGGGGAAGTCATCTCCAAGGTGTAAGTATCACCAGGTGCACCAGGTGTCCACCCTGACCCCTCCAAAAGCCTAACTTTCTAGGGAAATCATTTCCAAGGCGTAATTAATACCAGTTACGCCAGGTGTCTACCCTGGCCCATTTGTAGTCAAAACTTCCCGAAGAAATCATCTCTAAGGCGTAAGTATCACCAGGGGCACACGGTGTCCGCCCTGACCCATCCGGAGACAAAACTTCCTGGGGAAATCATCCCCAAGCCTTACGTATCACCAGGTGCACCAGATGTCCGCCCTGACCCCTCCAAAAGCCTAACTTTCTAGGGAAATCATTTCCAAGGCGTAATTAATACCAGTTACGCCAGGTGTCTACCCTGGCCCATTTGTAGTCAAAACTTCCCGAAGAAATCATCTCTAAGGCGTAAGTATCGCCAGGTGCACCAGGTGCTTGCCCTGATCCATCCGGAGTCAAAACTTCCTGGGGAAGTCATCCCCAAGCCTTACGTATCACCAGGTGCACCAGATGTCCGCCCTGACCCATGCGGAGTCGAAACTTCTTGGGGAAATCATCTCCAAGCCTTACGTATCACCAGGTGCACCAGATGTCCGCCCTGACCCATGCGGAGTCGAAACTTCCTGGGGAAATCATCTCCAAGGCGTAAGTATCCCCAGGTGCACCAGGTGCTTGCCCTGATCCATCCGGAGTCAAAACTTCCTGGGGAAGTCATCTCCAAGGTGTAAGTATCGCCAGGTGCACCAGATACCCGCCCTGACCCATCCGGAGTCGAAACTTCCTGGGGAAGTCATCTCCAAGGTGTAAGTATCACCAGGTGCACCAGATGTCTGCCCTGACCCATCCGGAGTCAAAACTTCCTGGGGAACTCATCTCCAAGGCGTAAGTATCACCAGTTGCACCAGGTGTCCGCCCTGACCCATCCGGAGTCGAAACTTCCTGGGGACTTTATCCCCAAGCTTTACGTATCACCAGGGGCACACGGTGTCCGCCCTGACCCATCCGGAGTCGAAACTTCCTGGGGAAGTCATCTCCAAGCCTTACGTATCACCAGGTGCACTAGATGTCCGCCCTGACCCATGCGGAGTCGAAACTTCCTGGGGAGTTCATCTCCAAGGCGTAAGTATCGCCAGGTGAACCAGGTGCTTGCCCTGATCCATCCGGAGTCAAAACTTCCTGGGGAAGCCATCTCCAAGGTGTAAGTATCACCAGGTGCACCAGATGTCCGCCCTGACCAATGCGGAGTCGAAACTTCCTGGGGAGTTCATCTCCAAGGCGTAAGTATCACCAGTTGCACCAGGTGTCCGCCCTGACCCATCTGGAGTCGGAACTTCCTGGGGAAATCATCCCCAAGCCTTACGTATCACCAGGTGCACCAGATGTTCGCCCTGACCCATGCGGAGTCAAAACTTCCTGGGGAAATCATCCCCAAGCCTTACGTATCACCAGGTGCACCAGATGTCCGCCCTGACCCATGCGGAGTCGAAACTTCCTGGGGAAATCATCTCCAAGCCTTACGTATCACCAGGTGCACCAGATGTCCGCCCTGACCCATGCGGAGTCGAAACTTCCTGGGGAAGTCATGTCCAAGGGGTAAGTATCACCAGGTGCACCAGATGTCCGCCCTGACCCATCCGGAGTCGAAACTTTCTGGGGAAGTCATTTCCAAGGCGTAAGTATCACCAGTTCCACCAGGTGTCCGCCCTGACCCATCCGGAGTCGAAACTTCCTGGGGAAATCATCTCCAAGCCTTACGTATCACCAGGTGCACCAGATGTCCGCCCTGACCCATCCGGAGTCGAAACTTCCTGGGCAAGACATCTCCAAGGTGTAAGTATCACCAGGTGCACCAGGTGTCCACCCTGACCCCTCCAAAAGCCTAACTTCCTAGGGAAATCATTTCCAAGGCGTAATTAATACCAGTTACGCCAGGTGTCTACCCTGGCCCATTTGTAGTCAAAACTTCCCGAAGAAATCATCTCTAAGGCGTAAGTATCGCCAGGTGCAAAAGGTGTCCGCCCTGACCCATCCGGAGACAAAACTTCCTGGGGAAGTCATGTCCAAGGTGTAAGTATCACCAGGTGCACCAGATGTCCGCCCTGACCCATCCGGAGTCGAAACTTCCTGGGGAAGTCATCTCCAAGGCGTAAGTATCACCAGTTCCACCAGGTGTCCGCCCTGACCCATCCGGAGTCGAAACTTCCTGGGGAAATCATCTCCAAGCCTTACGTATCACCAGGTGCACCAGATGTCCGCCCTGACCCATCCGGAGTCGAAACTTCCTGGGGAAATCATCTCCAAGGCGAACGTATCATCATGAGCACCAGGTGTCCGCCCTGACCCATGCGGAGTCGAAACTTCCTGGGGAGTTCATCTGCAAGGCGTAAGTATCGCCAGGTGCACCAGGTGCTTGCCCTGATCCATCCGGAGTCAAAACTTCCTGGGGAGTTCATCTCCAAGGCGTAAGTATCGCCAGGTGCACCAGGTGCTTGCCCTGATCCATCCGGAGACAAAACTTCCTGGGGAAGTCATCTCCAAGGTGTAAGTATCACCAGGTGCACCAGATGTCCGCCCTGACCAATGCGGAGTTGAAACTTCCTGGGGAGTTCATCTCCAAGGCGTAAGTATCATCATGAGCACCAGGTGTCCGCCCTGACCCATCCGGAGTCAAAACTTCCTGGGGAGTTCTTCCCCAAGCCTTACGTATCACCAGGTGCACTCGATGTCCGCCCTGACCCATCTGGAGTCGGAACTTCCTGGGGAAATAATCTCCAAGGCGTAAGTATCATCATGAGCACCAGGTGTCCGCCCTGACCCATGCGGAGTCGAAACTTCCTGGGGAGTTCATCTGCAAGGCGTAAGTATCGCCAGGTGCACCAGGTGCTTGCCCTGATCCATCCGGAGTCAAAACTTCCTGGGGAGTTCATCTCCAAGGCGTAAGTATCGCCAGGTGCACCAGGTGCTTGCCCTGATCCATCCGGAGTCAAAACTTCCTGGGGAAGTCATCTCCAAGGTGTAAGTATCACCAGGTGCACCAGATGTCCGCCCTGACCAATGCGGAGTCGAAACTTACTGGGGAAATCATCTCCAAGGCGTACGTATCACCAGTTGCACCAGGTGTCCGCCCTGACCCATCTGGAGTCGGAACTTCCTGGGGAAATCATCTCCAAGGCGTAAGTATCATCATGAGCACCAGGTGTCCGCCCTGACCCATCCGGAGTCAAAACTTCCTGGGGAAATCATCTCCAAGGCGTACGTATCACCAGTTGCACCAGGTGTCCGCCCTGACCCATCTGGAGTCGGAACTTCCTGGGGAAATCATCTCCAAGGCGTAAGTATCATCATGAGCACCAGGTGTCCGCCCTGACCCATGCGGAGTCGAAACTTCCTGGGGAGTTCATCTGCAAGGCGTAAGTATCGCCAGGTGCACCAGGTGCTTGCCCTGATCCATCCGGAGTCAAAACTTCCTGGGGAGTTCATCTCCGAGGCGTAAGTATCACCAGGTGCACCAGGTGCTTGCCCTGATCCATCCGGAGTCAAAACTTCCTGGGGAAGCCATCTCCAAGGTGTAAGTATCACCAGGTGCACCAGATGTCCGCCCTGACCAATGCGGAGTCGAAACTTCCTGGGGAGTTCATCTCCAAGGCGTAAGTATCACCAGTTGCACCAGGTGTCCGCCCTGACCCATCTGGAGTCGGAACTTCCTGGGGAAATCATCTCCAAGGCGTAAGTATCATCATGAGCACCAGGTGTCCGCCCTGACCCAACCGGAGTCAAAACTTCCTGGGGAAATCATCTCCAAGGCGTACGTATCACCAGTTGCACCAGGTGTCCGCCCTGACCCATCTGGAGTCGGAACTTCCTGGGGAAATCATCTCCAAGGCGTAAGTATCATCATGAGCACCAGGTGTCCGCCCTGACCCATGCGGAGTCGAAACTTCCTGGGGAGTTCATCTGCAAGGCGTAAGTATCGCCAGGTGCACCAGTCGCTTGCCCTGATCCATCCGGAGTCAAAACTTCCTGGGGAGTTCATCTCCAAGGTGTAAGTATCGCCAGGTGCACCAGGTGCTTGCCCTGATCCATCCGGAGTCAAAACTTCCTGGGGAAGTCATCTCCAAGGTGTAAGTATCACCAGGTGCACCAGATGTCCGCCCTGACCAATGCGGAGTCGAAACTTCCTGGGGAGTTCATCTCCAAGGCGTGAGTATCATCATGAGCACCAGGTGTCCGCCCTGACCCATCCGGAGTCAAAACTTCCTGGGGAGTTCTTCCCCAAGCCTTACGTATCACCAGGTGCACTCGATGTCCGCCCTGACCCATCTGGAGTCGGAACTTCCTGAGGAAATCATCTCCAAGGCGTTAGTATCACCAGTTGCACCAGGTGTCCGCCCTGACCCATCTGGAGTCGGAACTTCCTGGGGAAATCATCTCCAAGGCGTAAGTATCATCATGAGCACCAGGTGTCCGCCCTGACCCATGCGGAGTCGAAACTTCCTGGGGAGTTCATCTGCAAGGCGTAAGTATCGCCAGGTGCACCAGGTGCTTGCCCTGATCCATCCGGAGTCAAAACTTCCTGGGGAGTTCATCTCCAAGGCGTAAGTATCGCCAGGTGCACCAGGTGCTTGCCCTGATCCATCCGGAGTCAAAACTTCCTGGGGAAGTCATCTCCAAGGTGTAAGTATCACCAGGTGCACCAGATGTCCGCCCTGACCAATGCGGAGTCAAAACTTCCTGGGGAGTTCATCTCCAAGGCGTAAGTATCATCATGAGCACCAGGTGTCCGCCCTGACCCATCCGGAGTCAAAACTTCCTGGGGAAATCATCTCCAAGGTGTAAGTATCACCAGGTGCACCAGATGTCCGCCCTGACCAATGCGGAGTCGAAACTTCCTGGGGAGTTCATCTCCAAGGCGTAAGTATCATCATGAGCACCAGGTGTCCGCCCTGACCCATCCGGAGTCAAAACTTCCTGGGGAGTTCTTCCCCAAGCCTTACGTATCACCAGGTGCACTCGATGTCCGCCCTGACCCATCTGGAGTCGGAACTTCCTGAGGAAATCATCTCCAAGGCGTTAGTATCACCAGGGGCACTAGGTGTCCGCCCTGACCCATCCGGAGTCGAAACTTCCTGGGGAAGTCATCTCTAAGGCTTAAGTATCGCCAGGTGCACCAGGTGCTCGCTCTGATCCATCCGGAGTCAAAACTTCCTGGGGAAGTCATCTCCAAGGTGCAAGTATCACTAGGTGCACCAGATGTCCGCCCTGACCCATCCGGAGTCGAAACTTCCTGGGGAAGTCATCTCCAAGGCGTACGTATCACCAGTTGCACCAGGTGTCCGCCCTGACCCCTTCGTTTTCGATCCCGTTAAAATGCCGAGGATTTTGCCGAGGATTTTACTGTTAAGATTCACCGAGGATTTCACCGCAAAAAGCGAGGAATTCACCGAGGATATCACCGCAAAAAGCGAGGATTTCACCGAGGATTTCACCGATGAATTCACCGATGAATTCAATGGAGGATACTTGCAATGGGGATGACCTTACTCTAATTCGAAAAGTGGTTGGTATACTACACCATTGCATAGCGCAGCATCGATAAGAACGAATAAGAGAATTTTAAAAAATAAATAACTAACCGACAAGCCTTAAAACCCAATAACGCTGCAAAAAGTAATGAACAATTATTTGTTTATAAACAAATGGCTAACCTTCAAGCTATAAAACCCAATAACGCTGGAAAAAAGAGAAAATAAAATATTAATTATGATCAACAAATGACTAACCGACAAACCTTAAACCCAAGTAACGCTGGGAAAAGTAATAAACAATTATTTGTTAATGAACAAATGGCTAACCTTCAAGCTGTAAGCCCCAATAACAATGGAAAAAAGAGAAAATAAAATATTAATTATGATCAACAAATGACTAACCGACAAACCTTAAATCCCAGTTACGCTGGAAAAAGTAATAAAAAATCGTTCGTTAATAAACAAATGCCTAACCTTCAAGCTGTAAACCCTCAATGCTGGAAAAAGAGAACATAAAATATTAGCTACCAACATATGACCAACCGACAAGCCTTAAACCCCAGTAACCCTGGAAAAAGTGATAAACAATTATTTGTAAGCAAACAAATGGCTAACCTTCAAGCTCTAAACCCCAATAACGCTGAAAAAAAGAGAAAACGAAATATTAATTATCAACAAATGGCTAACCTTCGAGCTGTAAACCCCAATACGCTGGAAAAAGTAATAAACAATTATTTGTTTATAAATAAATGCCTAATTTTCAAGCTGTTAACCTCAATAACTCTGGACAAAAGAGAAAATAAAATATTAATTATCAACAAATGCCTAACCCACAAGCATTAAACCCCAGTACCGCTGGAAAAAGTGATTAACTATCATTTGTTAATAAACAAATGGCTAGCCAACAAGCCTTAAACCCCAATAACGCGGGAAAAAGTCACATACATCTATTTGTATTAAACAATTGGCTATCCTTCAAGCTGTAAACCCCAAAAACACTGAAAAAAGTAATAAACAATTATTTGTTTATAAACAAATGGCTAACCTTCAAGCTGTAAGCCACAATAACGCTGGAAAAAAGAGAAAATAGAATATTCATTATGATCAACAAATGACTAACCGACAAACCTTGAACCCCAGTAACGCTGGAAAAAGTAATAAAAAATCGTTTGTTAATAAACAAATGCCTAACCTTCAAGCTGTAAACCCTCAATACTGCAAAAAGAGAACATAAAATATTAATTATCAACATATGACTAACCGACAAGCCTGAAACCCCAGTAACCCTTAAAAAAGTGATAAACAATTATTTGTAAGCAAACAAATGGCTAACCTTCAAGCTCTAAACCCCAATAACGCTGAAAAAAAGAGAAAATGAAATGCTTATTATCAACAAATGGCTAACCTTCAAGCTGTAAAACCCAATACGCTGGAAAAAGTAATAACCAATTCTTCGTTTATAAACAAATGCCTAACCTTCAAGCTGTAAACCCCATTAACGCTGGAAAAAAGAGAAATGAAAATATTAATTATCAACGAATGCCTAACCCACAAGCAAAGCATTAAACCCCAGTAACGCTGGAAAAAGTGATAAACTATCATTTGTTAATAAACAAATGGCTAGTATTCAAGCTGTAAATCCCAATAACGCTTGAAAAAGTAATAAACAATAATTTGTTAATAAACAAATTGCTAACCTTCAAGCTGTTAACCCCAATAACGCTGGAAAAAAGAGAAAATAAAATATTGTTTATCAACAAATGATTAACCGACAAGCCTTAAACCCCCGTATTGCTGGAAAAAGTGATAAACAATTATTTGTTAACAAACAAATGGCTAGCCAACCAGCCTTAAACCCCAATCACGCGGGAAAAAGTCATATAAATCTATTTGTTATTAAACAATTGGCTAACCTTCATACTGTAAAACCCAATAACGCTGGAAAAAAGAGAAAATAAAATATTAATTATGATCAACAAATGACTAACCGACAAACCTTAAACCCCAGTAACGCTGGGAAAAGTAAAAAACAATTATTTGTGAATGAACAAATAGCTAACCTTCAAGCTGTAAGCCCCAATAACGCTGGAAAAAAGAGAAAATAAAATATTAATTATGATCAACAAATGACTAACCGACAAACCTCAAACCCCAGTATCGCTGGAAAAAGTAATAAAAAATCGTTTGTTAATAAACAAATGCCTAACCTTCAAGCTGTAAACCCTCAATACTGGAAAAAGAGAACATAAAATATTAATAATAAACATATGACTAACCGACAAGCCTTAAATCCCAGTAACCCTGGAAAAAGTGATAAACAATTATTTGTAAGCAAACAAATGGCTAACCTTCAAGCTGTGAACCCCAATACGCTGGAAAAAGTAATAAACAATTATTTATTTATAAACAAATGCCTAACCTTCAAGCTATAAAACCCAATAACGCTGGAAACAAGAGAAAATAAAATATTAATTAGGATCAGCTAATGACTAACCGACAAACCTTAAACCCCAGTAACGCTGAGAAAAGTAATAAACAATTATTTGTTAATAAACAAATGCCTAACCTTCAAGCTGAAAACCCTCAATGCTGGAAAAAGAGAAAATGAGATATTAATTAGCAACAAATGATTAACTGACAAGCGTTTAACCCCAAAAAGGCTGAAAAAAGTAATAAACAATTGTTTGTTAATGAACAAATGACTAGGCAACCAGCCTTAAACCCCAATAACGCGGGAAAAAGTCATATATATCTATTTGTTACTAAACAATAGGCTATCCTTCAAGCTGTAAACCCCAAAAAAGCTGAAAAAAGTAATAAACAATTATTTGTTAATAAACAAATGGCTAACCTTCGAGCTGTAAGTCCCAATAACACTGAAAAAATGACAAAATAAAATATTAATTATCATTAAATGGCTAACCTTCATACTGTAAGCCCCAATAACGCGGGAAAAAGTCATATATTTCTATTTGTTAGTACACAATTGGCTACCCTTCAAGCTGTAAACCCCAAAAAAGCTGAAAAAAGTAATAAACAATTATTTGTTAATAAACAAATGGCTAACCTTTGAGCTGTAAGCCCAAATAACACTGAAAAAATGACAAAATAAAATATTAATTATCATTAAATGGCTAACCTTCATACTGTAAACCCCAATAACGCTGGAAAAAGTGATAAAAAATTATTTGTCAATAAACAAAAGGCTAACCTTCAAGCTGCAAACCCGAATAACGCTAAAAAAAGAGAAAATGAAATATTAATTATCAACAAATGACTAACCAGCAAGCCATTAACCACAGTAACCCTGGAAAAAGTAATAAACAATTGTTTGTTAACAAACAAATGGCTAACCTTCAATTTCGAAACCCCAATAACGCTGAAAAAAAGAGAAAATGAAATATTAATTATCAACTAATGGCTAACCTTCAAGTTGAAAACCCCAATACGCTGGAAAAAGTAATAAACAATTATTTGTTTATAAACAAATGCCTAACCTTCAAGCTGTAAACCCCAATAACGCTGAAAAAAAGAGAAAATAAAATATGAATTATCAACAAATGACTAACCCACAAGCCTTAAACCTCAGTACCGCTGGAAAAAGTAAAAAACAATTATTTGTTAATGAACAAATAGTTAACCTTCAAGCTGTAAGCCCCAATAACGCTGGAAAAAAGAGAAAAAAAAAAATTAATTATGATCAACAAATGACTAACCGACAAACCTCAAACCCCAGTATCGCTGGAAAAAGTAATAAAAAATCGTTTGTTAATAAACAAATAACTAGCTTTCAAGCTGTAAACCCTAATAACGCTGCAAAAATTATTAACTAATTTTTTGTTAATAAACAAATGGCTAACCTTTAAGCTGCAAACCTCAATACGTTGCGAAAAGTAATGAACAATTATTTGTTTATGAACAAATGGCTAACCTTCAAGCTATGAAACCCAATAACGCTGGAAAAAAGAGAAAATAAAATATTAATTATGATCAACAAATGACTCACCGACAAACCTTAAACCCCAGTAACGCTGGGAAAGGTAAAAAACAATTATTTGTCAATGAACAAATAGCTAACCTTCAATCTGTAAGCCCCAGTAACGCTGGAAATAAGAGAAAATAAAATATTAAATATGATCAACAAATGACTAACCGACAAACCTCAAACCCCAGTATCGCTGGAAAAATTAATAAACAATTATTTGTTAATGAACAAATGACTAACCGACAAGCTTTAAACCCCAATAACGCTGGAAAAAGAAATAAAAAATCATTTGTTAATAAACAAATGCCAAACCTTCAAGCTGAAAACCCTCAATGCTGGAAAAAGAGAAAATGAGATATTAATTAGCAACAAATGATTAACCGACAAGCCTTAAACCCCAATATGGCTAGAAAAAGTAATAAACAATTGTTTGTAAATGAACAAATGACTAGCCAACCAGCCTTAAACTACAATAACGCGGGAAAAAGTCATATATATCTATTTGTTAGTAAACAATTGGCTATCCTTCAAGCTGTAAACCCCAAAAAAAATAAAAAAAGTAATAAACAATTATTTGTTAATAAACAAATGACTAACCTTCAAGCTGTAAGCCCCAATAACGCCGGAAAAAAGAGAAAATAAAATATTAATTTTAATCAACAAATGACTAACCGACAAACCTTAAACCCCAGTAACCCTGGAAAAAGTGATAAACAATTATTTGTAAGCAAACAAATTTCTAACCTTCAAGCTCTAAACCCCAATAACGCTGAAAAAAAGAGAAAATGAAATTCTTATTATCAACAAATGGCTAACGTTCAAGCTGTAAACCCCAATACGCTGGAAAAAGTAATAAACAATTATTTGTTTATAAACAAATGCCTAACCTTCAAGCCGTAAACCCCATTAACGCTGGAAAAGAGAAAATAAAATATAAGTTATGATCAACAAATGACTAACCGACAAACCTTAAACCCCAGTAACGCAGGAAAAAGTAAAAAACAATTATTTGTTAATGAACAAATAGTTAACCTTCAAGCTGTAAGCCCCAATAACGCTGGAAAAAAGAGAAAAAAAAAAATTAATTATGATCAACAAATGACTAACCGACAAACCTCAAACCCCAGTATCGCTGGAAAAAGTAATAAAAAATCGTTTGTTAATAAACAAATGCCTAACTTTCAAGCTGTGAACCTCAATAACGCTGGAAAAGAGAGAATATAAAATATAAATTATCAACAAATGCCTAACCCACAAGCATTTAACACCAGTACCGCTGGAAAAAGTGATAAACTATCATTTGTTAATAAACAAATGGCTAGCTTTCAAGCTGCAGACCCCAATAACGCTTGAAAAAGTAATAAACAATAATTTGTTAATAAACAAATGGCTAACCTTCAAGCTCTAAACCCCAATAACGCTGAAAAAAAGAGAAAATGAAATATTTATTATCAACAAATGGTTAGCCTTCAAGCTGTAAACCCCAATACGCTGGAAAAAGTAATATACGATTATTTGTTTATAAACAAATGCCTAACCTTTAAGCTGTGAACCTCAATAACGCTGGAAAAGAGAGAATGAAAAATATTCATTATCAACAAATGCCTAACCCACAAGCATTCAACACCAGTACCGCTGGAAAAAGTGATAAACTATCATTTGTTAATAAACAAATGGCTAGCTTTCAAAATGCAAACCCCAATAACGCTTGAAAAAGTAATAAACAATAATTTGTTAATAAACAAATGGCTAACCTTCAAGCTCTAAACCCCAATAACGCTGAAAAAAAGGGAAAATGAAATGTTTATTATCAACAAATGGCTAACCCACAAGCATTTAACACCAGTACCGCTGGAAAAAGTGATAAACTATCATTTGTTAATAAACAAATGGCTAGCTTTCAAGCTGCAGACCCCAATAACGCTTGAAAAAGTAATAAACAATAATTTGTTAATAAACAAATGGCTAACCTTCAAGCTCTAAACCCCAATAACGCTGAAAAAAAGAGAAAATGAAATATTTATTATCAACAAATGGTTAGCCTTCAAGCTGTAAACCCCAATACGCTGGAAAAAGTAATATACGATTATTTGTTTATAAACAAATGCCTAACCTTTAAGCTGTGAACCTCAATAACGCTGGAAAAGAGAGAATGAAAAATATTAATTATCAACAAATGCCTAACCCACAAGCATTCAACACCAGTACCGCTGGAAAAAGTGATAAACTATCATTTGTTAATAAACAAATGGCTAGCTTTCAAAATGCAAACCCCAATAACGCTTGAAAAAGTAATAAACAATAATTTGTTAATAAACAAATGGCTAACCTTCAGGCTCTAAACCCCAATAACGCTGAAAAAAAGGGAAAATGAAATGTTTATTATCAACAAATGGCTAACCTTCAAGCTGTAAACCCCAATACGCTGGAAAAAGTAATAAACAATTATTTGTTTATAAACAAATGCCTAACCTTCAAGCTGCAAACCCCATTAACGCTGAAAAAAGGAGAAAATAAAATATTAATTATCAACAAATGACTAACACACAAGCCTTAAACCCCAGTACCGCTGGAAAAAGTGATAAACTATTATTTGTTAATAAACAAATGGCTAGATTTCAAGCTGCAAACCCCAATAACGCTTGAAAAAGTAATAAACAATAATTTTTTAATAAACAAATGGCTAACCTTCAAGCTGCAATCACCAATAACGCTAAAAAAAGAGAAAATGAAAGATTAATTATCAACAAATGGATAACCTTCGAGCTGTAAACCCCAATACGCTGGAAAAATTAATATACGATTATTTGTTTATAAACAAATGCCTAACCTTCTAGCTGTGAACCTCAATAACGCTGGAAAAGAGAGAATATAAAATATTCATTATCAACAAATGCCTAACCCACAAGCATTTAACAACAGTACCGCTGGAAAAAGTGGTAAACTATCATTTGTTAATAAACAAATGGCTAGCTTTCAAGCTGCAAACCCCAATAACGCTTGAAAAAGTAATAAACAATAATTTGTTAATAAACAAATGGCTAACCTTCAAGCTCTAAACCCCAATAATGCGGAAAAAAAGAGAAAATGAAAGATTAATTATCAACAAATGGCTAGCCTTCAAGCTGTAAACCCCAATACGCTGGAAAAAGTAATAAACAATTATTTGTTTGTAAACAAATGCCTAACCTTCAAGCTGTGAACCTCAATAACGCTGGAAAAGAGAGAATATAAAATATTAATTATCAACAAATGCCTAACCCACAAGCATTTAACACCAGTACCGCTGGAAAAAGTGATAAACTATGATTTGTTAATAAACAAATGACTAGCTTTCAAGCTGCAAACCCCTATAACGCTTGAAAAAGTAATAAACAATAATTTTTAATAAACAAATGGCTAACCTTCAAGCTCTAAACCCCAATAACGCTGAAAAAAAGAGAAAATGAAATGTTTATTATCAACAAATGGCTAGCCTTCAAGCTGTAAACCCCAATACGCTGGAAAAAGTAATAAACAATTATTTGTTTGTAAACAAATGCCTTACCTTCAAGCTGTAAACCCCATTAACGCTGAAAGAAAGAGAAAATAAAATATTAATTATCAACAAATGACTAACACACAAGCCTTTAACCCCAGTACCGCTGGGAAAAGTGATAAACTATGATTTGTTAATAAACAAATGGCTTTCAAGCTGCAAACCCCAATAACGCTTGAAAAAGTAATAAACAATAATTTGTTAATAAACAAATGGCTAACCTTCAAGCTGCAATCCCCAATATCGCTAAAAAAAGAGAAAATGAAAGATTAATTATCAACAAATGGATAACCTTCGAGCTGTAAACCCCAATACGCTGGAAAAAGTAATACACGATTATTTGTTTATAAACAAATGCCTAACCTTCAAGCTGTAAACCTCAATAACGCTCGAAAAGAGAGAATATAATACATTAATTATCAACAAATGCCTAACCCACAAGCATTTAACACCAGTACCGCTGGAAAAAGTGATAAACTATCATTTGTTAATAAACAAATGGCTAGCTTTCAAGCTGCAAACCCCAATAACGCTTGAAAAAGTAATAAACAATAATTTGTTAATAAACAAATGGCTAACCTTCAAGCTGCAATCCCCAATAACGCTAAAAAAAAAGAAAATGAAAGATTAATTATCAACAAATGACAAACCGGCAAGCCATAAACCCCAGTAACCCTGGAAAAAGTGATAAACAATTATTTGATACCAAATAAATGACTAACCTTCAAGCTCTCAACCCCAATAACGCTGAAAAAAAGAGAAAATGAAATATTAATTATCAACAAATGGCTAACCTTTAAGTTGTCAACCCTAATACGCTGGAAAAAGTTATAAACAATTATTTGTTTATAAAAAAATGCCTAACCTTTAAGCTGTAAACCCTAATAACGCTGAAAAAAAGAGAAAATAAAATATGAATTATCAACAATTGACGAACCCACAAGCCTTAAACCCGAGTACCGCTGGAAAAAAAGATAAACTATCATTACTTATGAACAAATGGCTAGCTTTCAAGCTGTAGACCCCAATAACGCGTGAAAAAGTAATAACTAATTTTTTGCTAATAAACAAATGGCTAACCTTCAAGCTGCAAACCCCAATAACGCTGGAAAAAAGAGAAAATCAAATATTATTTATCAAGAAATGACTAACCGACAAGCCAGAAGCCCCAAAAACGCTGGAAATAGTAATCAAAAATACTTTGTTAATAAACAAATGCCTTACCTCCAAGCTTTAAACCCCAATAATACTGGAAATAGTAATGAACATTCATTTCTTATCAAACAAATGCCTAACCTTCAAGCTGTAAACCCTCAGTGCTAGAAAAAGAGAAAATAAAATATGAATTATTAACAAATGACTAACCCACAAGCCTTAAACCCCAGTACCGCTGGAAAAAAAGAGAAACTATCATTTGTTTATAAACAAATGGCTGGCTTCCAAGCTGTAGACCCCAATAACAATGGGAAAATTAATAAACAATTTTTTGTTAATAAACAAATGGCTAACCTTCAAGCTGCAAACCCCAATAACGCTGGAAAAAAGAGAAAATAAAATATTATTTTTCAGCAATCGACTAACCGACAAGCCAGAAGCCCCATTAACCCTGGAAAAAGAAATCAAAAATACTTTGTCAATGAACAAATGCCTAACCTCCAAGCTTTAAACCCCAATAATGCCGGAAATAGTAATAAACATCTATTTCTTATCAAACAAATGCCTAACCTTCAAGCTGTAAACCCTCAATGCTAGAAAAAGAGAAAATAAAATGTAAATCATCAAAAAATGACTAACCGACAAGCTTTAAACCCCAGTAACCCTGGAAAAAGTGGTAACAATTATTTGTTAACAAACAAATGGCTAACCTTCAAGCTCTAAACCCCAGTAACGCTGGAAAAAAGAGAAAATACAATTTTAATTATGATCAACAAATGACTAACCGATCATTTGTTAATAAACAAATGGCTAGCTTTCAAGCTGTAAACCCCAATAACGCTTGAAAAAGAAATAAACAATAATTTGTTAATAAACAAATTGCTAACCTTCAAGCTGTAAACCCCAAGAACGCTGGAAAAAAGAAAAAATAAAATATTATTTATCAACAAATGACTAACCAACAAGCCTTAAACCCCTGTATTGCTGGAAAAAGTAATCAACAATTATTTGTTAATAAATAAATGCCTAACCTTCAAGCTGTGAACCTCAATAACGCTGGACAAAAGAGAAAATAAAATATTAATCATCAACGAATGCCTAACCCACAAGCAAAGCATTAAACCCCAGTACCGCTGGAAAAAGTGATAAACTATCATTTGTTACTAAATAAATGGCTAGCTTTCCAGCTGTAAACCCCATTAACGCTTGAAAAAGTAATAAACAATAATTAGTTAATAAACAAATGCCTAACCTTTAAGCTTTAAAGTCCATTAACGCTGGAAAAAAGAGAAAATAAAATATTATTTTTCAACAAATGACTAACCGACAAGCCAGAAGCCTCAATAACCCTGGAAAAAGAAATCAAAAATACTTTGTCAATAAACAAATGCCTAACCTCCAAGCTTTAAACCTCAATAATGCCGGAAATGGTAATAAACATCTATTTCTTATCAAACAAATGCCTAACCTTCAAGCTGTAAGCCCTGAATGCTAGAAAAAGAGAAAATAAAATATTAATCATCAACAAATGACTAACCGACAAGCTCTAAACCCCAGTACCGCTGAAAAAAGTGATAAACAATAATTTGTTGATAAACAAATGGCCAGCCTTTAAGCTGTAAACTCCAATAACGCTGGAAAAAAGTGAAAATGAAATATTAATTATCAATAAATGACTAACCGGCAAGCCATAAAAGTAGGTACTCTATGGGGGGGGGGGGGGAGTCCCATGGATTTTCGAGGTGCACGGGTCCCATGGATTTTCAAGTTGCGCGGGTCCCATAGATTTTGAAGGAGCCTAGCCGGGGTCCCACGGATTTTGAAGAAAAAATAGACGGAGTTCTGGGGGTCCCTTAACTTTTCGACGGATCTTACAAAAGCCGAAGAATTTTCAAGAATTTTATCAGCCGAATGAGTCTGCTTATTTTCTTACACCCCGCTGCTCTTAGTGATTAGTCTTTGCTAGAGAAATTATCGTAAAATAAGCAAATGCGAAATACGAAATGTCTATGAGTCCCATAGATTTTCAAGAAGCCGTGGGAACTCTAGCTTTTCAAAGGCGCAGCTCTGGGTCCCATACTTTTTCGACAGATTTCACAAAAGCCAAAGAATTTTCAAGAATTTTCTCTGCCGAGTGAGTCTGCTTATTCTCCAATACCCCGCTGCTCTTAGTCATTTACTATCTTCGCTAGAGAAATTATCGTAAAATAAGCAAATGCGAAATACGTTACTTAAGACTTTTCGAAAATCCTTGAACGTCGGGGATTTTCTTACTATCGTAAATAAGCAAATGCGAAATTTTGCGAGTCATGGTTTTTGGGAAATCTCCAACTGTTTATCTTTCCACCGAGCGCCACCCCGATGCTCTCAGTCATTTAGATACCTGCGGCGTCGACCCATCAAAGAGACATTTTCTTAAGAAACAGCGAAATACGTTATTTAAGACTTTTCGAAAATCCTTGAACGTGGGGGATTTTCTTACTAGCTCAAAGCTGTTGACTCACAGCATGAGGATGACGTCTTCCGCTTGCAAATGATGGACAGTACACAGTTGTCTTAGCCGCCCTTTTGTTCACAGATTTCTACCATGAAATGTTGCAGATGATTATCTTATTTTCTACCGTTCAGCATAGTTAGAATATGCTTTCTCGCGAAAACCCGCCTTATCCATTTGGGAATTTCCCAAAAGGTGGTCCTTCCAGAGTAAGGCGGTCTTTAGCAAATCTTGAAAATTTGTTTGGGTCAGTGGAGGGGCTGTTAAAGGATGGTTTGGAAGTTGCTACAGGACTATCAGAGTGGGAGTTGTGAGAGGGTGGTCTTAAGCACTGACCGAAAATTTGTTTGGGTCAGTGGATTGGCTGTTAGAGGAAAATTTGGAGGTTACTAGAAAATTTTCAGAGTGGGAGTTGAAAAGGCGGTCTTGAGCGCTGCTCGAAAATTTGTTTGGGTCAGCGGAGGGCATTTGGGTGCTAGAGGACTATTGGAGTGGGAGTTGTGAGAGGGTGGTCTTGAAAAAAAGTTGGAGAGGGATGATGCGTAGGGTATAAAACCCCTAGCTCGTAGGTTTCAGTTCATTAGACTTCTATCGCTGAACAGTTCCAATAGTTCAAACAACTTTTAAATTATTTTGTTACAGAACAGTTTGAATCGTTCACAAAACTTTTTAAATTATTTGTTGTTGAACAGTTTGAATAGTTCACGTAACTTTTCAAATTATAATCTTTGCTAAAAGTTTACATTATTCACTTAACTTTCAAATTTTACTCATTTTTAAATTACATTTGTTGTCGAACTGTTTGAATAGTTCACGTAACTTTTCAAACTATAATCTTTGCCAAAAGTTTACATTATTTACTTATCTTTCAAATTTTACTCGTGAGTTAGTGAGCAAAAATTAAAGATGTGCGAAATAGTGTTTGAAATGATCGACATCACCGGAGAGGGAGCCCCGATGTTCTACAAGCTGAAGAAAGACTTCGAGACTGAGTTGGATCTTAAAGGTAAGTTCAAAATAAATTTTCAAATTTTTAAAAAATAATTTTTTAATTTTTAAATTAATAATGGAATGAGCAAACGGGTAGCAAACAAATATACTATGTATAGTTTGAAAAATTTGTTTAAATTCAAAATAAGTTCCGAAATAAATTTTCAACTTTTAAAAAATTTTATTTTGTTAAATTTTTTCATTTAATAAAATTTTTAAAATTTTCCTTAAACTATCAATTAAATGAGCAAATGTCGAGCAAAAATATACTTAATATAGTATACAAATTTTTTTAAATTTAACAGTTAATTTTTTAATTTTAAAAAGCATCATTTTTGTTCGTTAATATTATATTTGTTTATAAACCGATTTAAATTTTTTACTGATTTTTAAAATCAGCAAACGCGGAGAAAACGATCTACTTTGGAAAATCGTGAAAATTCGCGTAAAATAGTAGGAAATCGTGAAAACTGGAGGGTGCTTCTGGGTAACCGTGAAAATTTGAGTTAAAATTCGGGAAACTGTTCCTGACAAATTTATAATGAAATTGGACCTCTTTTTTGGCTGGTTTATTTTTGTTTTTGCCATAACTTGTTTATTTATTATTCGATTTTGATTTTTAAACTCGTTTTGTATAGAGCAAGCGTAGAGCAAACGAATTATATTTAGTTTTCGATATAATTTTTATTATTAACAATAAATTTTTTAGTACCAAAATTTTCAATTTTTGTTTCGTCAATATTTTGTTTATTTATAAACCGATATGACTTTTTTACCGATTTTCAAAATCGGCAAACGCGGAGAAAACAAACGTACCGTTAATTTATAATATAAATGAATGTCTTTTTCAGCGGCAGGGTATTTTGATTACTGCTGCCCTTCACGGGACCTAGATCTTCGCGGGCTTTATTCAGGGCCTTCTGATTTGTGTTTAGCCATGGGTAATTGTCCTGATTACCTATGCCTTTGCCCGCCTCTGTCACCCTCCTTCTCGGAATTGACAACTATTCCTAATAGTAGATGTCAATCACCGATATCTATGCCTGCAACTCCACCATCATTTACGGAGTTGACTCCGATGAACATCGAGGCAACCGATTTGGGGACGGTGCCAGCATCCCCAACCACGGCAAGACTTCTAGGTTCTTGCGACGTAGTTGGTAAGTCCACTATTTATTTTATTATTCAAAATTACATTCAACATATTTAATTATATTTCTTTTTTCAGGCTGGACGAAATTTCTTTTCGATCCAGAGTTAAAGGATGATTTGTGGATGCCGCTCGAGCGTTCAACATCAAAAAGTAAGTTAAAAATTTATAAAATAAAATAACTCCATGATTCGTATAGGAATAATGCATATTAATTTATAATTTTTGTTTCAGATCTCATCATTGACGAGGATTTAGGTATTGGATCCCCTCCGGAAATCGAATGGTGGAGTATGAGGTCATGGACAAAGGAGGAGGAGGAGGAGGAGGAGGAAGACGAAGGCATGGAGGAGGAGGAGGGGGAGGAGGAGGACGAAGACATGGAGGAGGAAGAGGAGGAGGAGGAGGAGGAGGAGGAAGAGGAAGAGGAGGAGGAGGAGGAGGAGGACAAGGATAAGAAGGACGAGGATAAGGATAAGAAGGACGAGGACAAAGATGGTGATGGTTTGAACCCAAATTATTGGAGTGATGCAGACTCATCACCACCACCATCGCCAATCATGAGCGAAGGTAAATTTTTAAATTTCATAATTTATGTTACAATCAACGAATTAAATTAAATTAAAAGTTAACTCTTTGTTTTTTCTTTTTCTAGAAGACATGCAATACATCATCGAGTATCCTGATGAAGAAGACGAGTCTATGGAGCAGCATACCGCGAGACCGTTGAAAGAGTTTATCGGAGGTAATATTAACATTACTCAATGATAATAATAATAATAACAATAATAACAAAATTCATTTTCTGTTCTAGGTAAATACATCGAGAGGTCGGAGCAGGAGCAGGATTGGAGCAGTTTAGAAGAAGAAGACGAAATACAAAGCTTGTTCGAGTACATAGACGACTGTTTTAAGGAATTTAAACTAGATTTAAGGAATGATATTAAATATAGTCATATTCAAAATCTTAAGACTTGTAAAGTGGAATCGTGTTCTGATTTAAATTTAGAATTGATTAATTGTTTTAAAGATTATATACTAGATTTAAAAGAAAAAATTTTAGAAGAATATCCTTTTAAAAAACGAAAAATATATAGTTTTAATGAATTGTAAATATTTTATATTTTTAACAAATAATAATAATGATAATTATAATAATTTAAATATAAAAGTGGTCTTGTGTATATTTTTAAACCTTGCCAGTCTCAATCAGCATGCTTAAATTTTTAATCTTGAAAATAAATAAATGATGATATTTTTGTGCTTATAGTTAAAAAAATTTTTGAAAATATTAAAGATTCTCATTTTATTTAATAGATTCGTAAAAGAAATTTTTTCTATTTATTCAAACAAAGTATTAAAATATTCAGAAAAACTTATTTTATAGATTCGTAAAAAAACAATTTTTATAAGTTTTAATTTCTTTATTCAAAACCTAGTTAAATTTTATAAATTAAATTAAATTAAATTAAATTCAATCTTAATAATTTTTATTATAAAAACAAGCACGGTCTTTCATAAAACTAGGTGGTGTATCAACAGTATCATAACCTTCTAAATATTCCTCGGCTGGAGTTTTTTTATAATTTAAAAATTTTTTGATTATAAAAGCTCGTCTTATGGCACAGTTGTAGTCAGAATTACTAGAATGAAAATCACATACATAGAATGAATTGTGATTTCTGCTCAGCATTTTAAAATTTAAAATTCCCATTTCAGAAATATCGATAACTTTCCTAAAAATTAAAAAAATTTATTAAATATTCTTATGATATTAAAAGTTCGATTAACAATGTTTACTTCTTTATCCCAACAGATACTCTGTACAAACTTTTGTACTTCTTCCGTATAAACGTAAATTTTAGAAGCATCTTTTAAATTCACTTGCAATATTTTAGTAATTTCACTCGGCTGAGTCGTTCCACTACTCCAAGGAATCTTATGATATTTTTTTTCCAAATAAGAATTCATACGCTTCTCACATTTCAAAAGATTGCACCAGAATGATGATGGTTTAAAAAGTATTGTGACAGGTGGACTATGAGCGCTATCTAGAGAAATGATTACAAGCTCTTTTGGAATTAAAATATCTCGTGATCTGTGAGAGAATAATAAATCTACTACGAAAGTCATGGTAAGGTTATATTTTAATACTGTTGAAAGAACAACTAAATGAGTTCATAGTATACACTCTCTTTATATACTCCTTTCCCCCACACCATTTATTTTAATTTAACTGTGCAGGGGGTGTCCTTCTAGAAAGTTCTGGAAAAATCCCTTCTAGAAAGTTCTGGAAAAATCCCTTCCAGAAAGTTCTGGAAAAATCAAGAACAATGTAGAAAAAGCCGTTAAACTTTGAAGAAGATAGATGAGTTTTTCCTAGAAAAGAAAAACCGTTTTTCTTTGTAGACAAAGAAGCCCCCCCCTTTTCCAAAATTCCTTCTAGATTTTTCTAACCGTTTTCTGCAAGTATAAAGTCCGTAGAGCGGTTCTCCAGAGCTCAGTCGAGTTTGGGACAGTATACTAAGTCTATTCGAGTGTTTTTCAAAATGTCTTTGCTCAAATATTTCGGATTAAACATTCAGACTTTGCAAGCATCTCTTAGAAATCTTGAACATGTTGAAGATACTGATTTACAACATTGGTTATATTTATCTGAAAATATGAATAGTGTCATAAAAAATTTAATTAATTCTGGAAATTTAAATGTTCATGAAAAAAAAAGATGTGAAGGTTACCTCATCCAGTTAACTAATATTAAGAATCAAATCGAGTTTTATTTAAAAAAAAGTGGAGGTGATTTGCAAGCAACAGAAAATTATAATCAACCTGAAGATTTAATTCAATGGATCGATTTACCATCTATTTTCGCGAATCGAATTAGTTCTGGTCTAATAACAAATGTATCGCATAAAGATGTTAAATCATTTTTGATCGATGTTAAACCAATCTTCAATGAAAAAGTTAATGCTGTTTTGAAAAAGTATAATTCAGTAAAAGCCAGCGCTGAACTTGCCAGTGAATATGTGATTCTTAAAAAGGATATTGAAACAGTTGAGGTAAAAAATTTCAATACCGCAAGTGAGCCAGTGTTTCTAACAACTGACACATGGGGATGGTATGATGAAAATATTTTGAAACCAATACTTCATAAAATAGAAGAATTTGAAGGTTGTGGATCTGGTTGGACTTTAAGACAAGTGTTGAGTGTAATAATTAACTTCAAAGAGTTTCAAGCTATGCATGCTGGTTCTTTCATTGAGCTCCCACAACCTATTAAGTCTAAAAATGCTTGTTTGAATGTTAGAAACGATGATAATGAATGCTTTAAATGGGCAATATTATCTTTTTTATATCCAGTCAAAATTGATGCGGACGATGTGAGATCATACATTCACCACGCTAATAAACTTAACTTTAAAGGAATTGATTTCCCAGTAAGATTAACTCAAATAAAAAAGTTTGAAAAACAGAATGAAATTTCAGTGAACGTTTTTCTCTTAAAAAAAATCAATGGTAAATATGAAGTTGGAACAGCGCATGCAACTGATTCACTTAAAGAAAAACACGTTAATCTACTTTATATTCAAGACTTCTATTTTGATGAAAAGAAACCTAATGAAAAAGAACCTGATGATATTCCTAAGTTTCACTATGTGCTTATACTGATTTGTCAGCCTTAACGAGAAAACAACTAACAAAACATCATGGAAAAATCCACTTTTGTAATCGCTGCATTCATTACTTTTATTCTTTAAAAGCTTTATTGGATCATCAAGATTTTTGCATGCAACTTAATAAGTGTATAATTGATTTACCTGTAGAGGGTAAAGGTAAAGATAAAATTAAATTTAAAAACTACAAGTTCCAAGACAAAGCTCCTATATGTATTTATGCGGACCTTGAATGTTTAATTAAACCTAATAAAGATAATGAGGATGTACAAGATCATCAAGCTTATAGTGTTGGCTACTATTTGAAAAATAGTTTCAATGATGAAAAGTCTTATTATAGAAGTTATCGGCAGATTGAAGAAGGTCAAAAAACACCATCCGTATGGTTCGTGGAAGAGTTAAAAAGAATTGGCGAGGAATATGATAAGTTGTACAAGAATCCTAAAGAAATGATCCTTACGGCAACAGATTGGCGAAATTTTGAGATGGCGAAAGTGTGTGTTATATGCGGTAACTATTTCAGTAAACGTTGTAAAATTGTAAGAGATCACGATCATTTTACTGGTAAATATAGAGGGGCAGCCCACGATACTTGCAATATACAGTATAACAAAGCTAGATATATTAATGTGCTGTTTCATAATATGTCTGGTTATGACGCTCATTTGATAATCAAAGAAATATATTCAAATGAAATTATAGATGGAGATCTAAAAATTTTAGCTGAATCTAAATCAAAATATATTTCTTTCACAAAAAGAATGAAGGGTATTGTTATACAATTCAGATTTCTAGATTCATTTAGATTTATGGCATCATCTTTGGAGAAACTAGCTAGTTACCTACCTGAAAAGACAATTACAACTACAGTTCATCAACAAGCAAATTTATCTAAATCATTAGTTGTAGAATCTTTGCGAACAATGAGATTAAATAATTCTTGAGTTCTAGGATACGACTTATTGTTGACTACGATAGAATCTTTTAAAAATTTAACAGGTTTATTTCCAAGAGTGTAGTCTCCTTGAAGAGTTTTTTTGACTCCATACAAATTATCTCGCTCATCAGGCTCTATTTGATTAAATATGTCTTGCCCTCCGTCAATACTTGTTTCTTCCAATTCATTATACGTATCACTCTCATGAAGCGTAGATTCATCCTCAACTGTTGATGATGCATTTGGAGGTATGACAAGATCATTGTGTTGTATCCCAGATTCGTTGAATAAACTATTGAATGAATTTTTTTTTTTTAATTCAGATTTTTTAACTGTTTCAAGAGGTGAGCTTTCATTGAGCTTTGGACGTTTTGCTGCAAGCTTTTCCAGAGGATTTAGAATAGGTTTAAACGTTTCGGTCAAAATACGTTCAGCATCGTCTTTTCGACTTTTTATAATATTGAATTTCCGTTTTACAATTTTGCGAGCTTTCACAAGCTCTTCAAGGATTCTCATCTCCTTAGCAATGTTTTCCATGTTTATGCAGCATAGGTTGACTCAAGACTAATTATTTTTCACTAGGTTCTACTATATTTATAGCGAAACAATCGAATCCTTTTCTATATCTACCATCATTAATATTTCTATCTTTATCTATAACTATAAAACTATGTTTACCTTCTACCCAACACTTTGAGCACAAGTTTTTAAATTGATTGTAAGGCATGTCAGTATTAACGTGATCGTCATAAATATGTTTCAGATTCACTTCATCTTGACGAAATAAAATCAACAAGTTGACATTATCTCTTACTAAATGTTTAGGTACTGCGGCATACGACTGACATAGATAAAAACAATCTACGCTCTTATGTCTCCCCATACAATAAAAGGCTTTAACATTATCTTGCTTCTCACATGCGATATCATCGAAGACAAAAATGGAATTAGGTAAAGCATCAGCTGGAGACACTACCTCATCATGGTCACTAAATGCAAAATACTTCATCCCCTCGATTGGTTCCAAGAGTTGTTCGAGAAACTTATACTTTGGTTGGTTCAAAGATTTAGAGTAGACGTAAATGTTTTCAAATCTTAAACCGTTTGATTGTGTTAAAAGAGCTAGTAAGCTGTTAGTTTTCCCACAATTCGATGGTCCTGAAATAACTGCTCGAATGCTACTCGGGAGTAAGTCACCGTGACGTTTTTCTTTCTTTTCCTGTTCGGCAATAATATCAAAGTTTGGTACTGGCAGTTTCAGAGTGTTTTGTGAAAAATCCATGTTGATCATTCGGAATCTGAATGTTGAATACTAAGGAAACCTATAAATATATCGTTTTTATATCCACAAGCTCAGTTGTTAGTTGGCAGTCATAATGAAATGATCATTCACAATAAGAAGAAGAAAGGTGGCGGTTTATTAAATAACATCATCAATAAGCTTCCAGTTGAGTTGCACTTACCAGGTTACAACTATTGTGGACCTGGTACTAACAAGGAGAGGTCACACCCTCCGGGTCACCGATCTTGACGAAACTTTGGGGATCGTTTTCTTATACCAAAAGATGAAGAAATCTACCAATCATCCCGTCTAATGGGCCTTTTATACCTAGTTCCTACATAGCTTATATCGTATTTTTAGCTCTTTTTGGGTTTTTTTGCGAATTTTCAAAAAATTCCTGTTCGAAGCCTATTACACTTACAAAATTCTGCAACCCCGCATTCTCTTTATTTTTTCATCTTCTTTTGAGAAAAAATATTTTTAAATCTAATTTTGAAGAAATAGTCCATGTAAAATTAAAGTAATCAAAAGCATTTTTTACTGTTTTTTTGGTTTTATGAACTTAAACTGTATGTCGTCAGCCTTATCAAAATTATGTCTAAAAATATTTTTTCTAAAAAATTCATATAAAAACAAAGAAAATGCGGGGTTGCAGAATTCTGTAAGTGCAATAGGCTTTGAGCAGGAATTTTTTGAAAATCAGCTTGTTTTGACACTTTTAACACTTTTGTGCGACTTTTGTGTTTATTTGTAACAATTTTCAAAAAATTCCTGCTCAAAGCCTATTGCACTTACAGAATTCTGCAACCCCGCATTTTTTTTGTTTTTATATGAATTTTTTAGAAAAAATATTTTTAGACATAATTTTGATAAGGCTGACGACATACAGTTTAAGTTCATAAAACCAAAAAAACAGTAAAAAATGCTTTTGATTACTTTAATTTTACATGGACTATTTCTTCAAAATTAGATTTAAAAATATTTTTTCTCAAAAGAAGATGAAAAAATAAAGAGAATGCGGGGTTGCAGAATTTTGTAAGTGTAATAGGCTTCGAACAGGAATTTTTTGAAAATTCGCAAAAAAACCCAAAAAGAGCTAAAAATACGATATAAGCTATGTAGGAACTAGGTATAAAAGGCCCATTAGACGGGATGATTGGTAGATTTCTTCATCTTTTGGTATAAGAAAACGATCCCCAAAGTTTCGTCAAGATCGGTGACCCGGAGGGTGTGACCTCTCCTTGTAAGTTATCCAAGCGACTAGCATGTGGTGATCTAGGAATCAATCCATTAGACGCAGCTTGTAAAGAGCACGATATTGCTTATTCACAGAATCACAAAAATTTAGAGGCTAGACACGCGGCAGACAAAGTCCTTGCTAATAAAGCGTGGGAAAGAGTAAAAGATAAAAACGCAAAGTTTGGAGAAAAAGCAGCAGCTTATTTTGTTACCAACGCTATGAAGTTGAAAAGTAAATTAGGGATGGGTCTCAAAGTAAAATCTAAGAAAATGACTCCACTGAGTTCTATTATAAAAGTTGCATCAAAATCAGTAGCTCCTAATAATACCCCGAAAAGTATTATAAATGCAGCTCTTCAAGCATCTAAATTAGCAGTTAAAAAAGCTGGTGGAAAAAGTAAAATAAAAGTTCCTCGAGTATTACCGATGACATCGAAAATTGGGGGATTTCTACCTTTGGTTCCCCTATTTGCCGGCTTGAGCGCTACGGGTGCATTGGCAGGGAGTGCAGCTGGAATTTATAAGGCTATTAACGATGTAAAGTCAGCTAAACAAGATTTGGAAGAGAAAAAAAGACATAATAAATCTATGGAAGCTATAGCTGCAGGTAAAGGACTTTATCTTGGACGTCATAAACAAGGATTTGGTCTATACTTAAAAAAAAAAAAGGCAAAGGAGCCTACTTGAGAAAAAGAGGCAAAGGGGTTTACTTAAGAAAAAGAGGAAAGGGGGTGTACTTGAGAAAAAGAGGCAAGGGAGTGTATTTGAGAAAAAGAGGCAGGGTCTAAAAAAGCTCGAAATAACTTTACCAAATCGTCAGTTGACAAACTTTGACTTATTAAAGTATGCGCAAAAGCTTAAAATTCCACATTTTAGAGGAGTTTTTATGAAAAACATATTACCATATTCTGGACCTAATTATCGAGAATCCGCCATCGTAAACCTAGATGATGAAAGTGGGCCCGGAACTCATTGGGTTGCTTATCGAAAAAATGGTAACGATGTAGTTTACTTTGATAGTTTTGGTGATCTCAAACCTCCGCTCGAATCAATGCTTTACTTGAATGTCAACAGTGTGAAATACAATACAGAAAAATTTCAAGACTACAATTCTTATAACTGCGGTCATCTGTGTTTACAATTCCTTAATGGAAGCTTGGGTATATAAGCAGTCTCTTTCATAAATTATGCTCAGTTTAGGGTGAGTCGTGATGGAATCATTTACTCTTACCCTATCAGCCAATTCTTCAGTTCTTGAAGCTCAGTATTATCCACCTATTCAACTTTTGCCGAATAAAAATTATACTCTTGGTTTAGTACAGTTGTTTACATTCAATTTAATACCTAATATTGACATTGGATGCAATGAATTTTATGTTGGCGATCGAGTTATCACCTTCGATACAGGAAATTACGAATTGGTTGATATTGAAAAAATTCTTCAAGAAAAATACATTAAAATATTGATTAAACCTAACGATAATACTTTCCGCACTGAAATTGAATGTACTGAAATAGTTGACTTCACACCTGTTGACTCGATTGGAAAACTTTTAGGATTTAGTAGACGCAAACTTGAAGCAAACTTGAAACATATTTCTGATAATCATATTAATATCCTTAAAAACAATTCATTGAGAGTGGAGTGCAACATCACTGCTGGAGCTTACATAAATAATAAACTAGTTCATACTATTCACGAATTTTATCCTACAGTTGAACCTGGGTTTAAAATAATTGAGGTACCTTCACAAGTTATATACCTACCTGTGAATGTAGAGTGCATTGAAAATCTGCAGTTGCGCATTGTTGACCAAGACGGAGAGTTGGTAAATTTTCAAAAGGAAGTTATTACAATAAGATTACACATTAAATCCTCATAATGGGTATTGTATTTTATGGAAAAGGACTTCAAAGAAACTATAAAACTCAAACATCATGCAGTTCTTCAATCAGTCATCGTCGAGCATCCAAAGCGCTAACACGGCAGAACATCCAGTTTCTCAAAAGTCTAGGACTAAGAATCGTTTGTGGTGGAAAATAACTTGCAATTTCTTTTGTTGCTATAAAAATGGAAGATATTCTAGAAATTCAAGCCCCCATTCAGTTCGATGATAGTATCTCAAATTATGAGTTACATGCTCATCAACCGTATACCGGATCTAATTTCAATCATAGTGATGAAATTCGTATCGCTATCCAGTATCAGGACTTGGCTGTTTTACCATCGCGTAGTTATCTACATGTGACCGGTCAATTAAGAAAGTCAGATGGTACAAAAGCAGTGAATACTCATTTCGTTAGCAACGGTGTTTGTCATTTATTTGAAGATATTAGATATGAGCTCAATGCAATAGAAATTGATCGTATAAAGAATGTAGGAATAGCTAGCACTTTAAAGGCTCTTATGTCTTTAGACTATG
Source organism: Encarsia formosa (assembly GCA_038277355.1). Classification (NCBI taxonomy): domain Eukaryota; kingdom Metazoa; phylum Arthropoda; class Insecta; order Hymenoptera; family Aphelinidae; genus Encarsia; species Encarsia formosa. The sequence continues at coordinate 48,739,355 of CM076188.1, read as the reverse complement.
GTGCACAAACTGAGAACCGTGGGTGGTATACCGAGGGAACCTTAATGCTTGATTCTGAAGGTCGATTTGATGTATGTATCCCTTTGAAACATCTCTTTGGTTTAGCAGAGGATTACAATAAAATCATAGTCAATGCAAAACATGAATTGATCATTCGAAGATCAAACACTGATTATAATGCTGTTTATCAAACATACACAGGGACGGAACCAGCTCCTGTATACGAAGATATCAAGATAAACATTTCTAAAATCGAATGGTTGATGCCTTATGTAACTCTTTCGGATGCATACAAAATAAACTTGCTCAACTATCTTCAAAAAGGTAAATCAGTTGCTATGAGTTTTCGAAGTTGGGAACTCCATGAATTGCCTCTAGTACCAACAACCACTAAAAATAATTGGCTAGTAAAAACATCTAATCAGTTGGAGAAACCTCGTTTCATGATAATAGGCTTTCAAACTAATAGAAAAAATAGTAGAAAACTCAGTCTAAATGTATACGATCATTGTAATATCAATAACTTGAGAGTTTTCTTAAACTCGCAATATTATCCGTATAATAACTTTAACGCTGATTTCACCAAAAATCAAGTTTCCATAATTTATGAGAATTATCTAAATTTTTATGAATCCTTTTACAATGTAAGGAGTGAACAACGAACGCCAATGCTAACTAGAGAGAGGTTTGCAAAAGAAGCGTCTCTATTCGTCATAGATTGTTCAAAACAAAATGAATCGTTAAAAAATGCTCCAGTAGATGTGAGAATTGAGTTTGAATCATCAGAGAATATACCTGCGAATACTGTGGCGTACTGCTTAATTATTCATGATCGTATAGTAGAATATAATCCTATGAATGAAGATGTTAAAAAAATAGTTTAAGATAAAAAATGTATTGGAAATTACTGGAATAAATTTTTTTTAGAATAAAAAATTAATGTTATCTTGCTTCTCAAACCTTCCCCTCAATAATTTAAAAAATAAATTTTCATTCTTAATTTTTTATAATTTTTTGAAAATTGTTTATTCTTAATTTTTAAATAATTGTTCATTATATGGGACTCCAGCTAGGCTCCTTCAAAATCTATGGGACCCGTGCAACTTGAAAATCCATGGGACCCGTGCACCTCAAAAATCCATGGGACCCCCCCCCCCATAGAGTACCTACTCATAAACCCCAGTAACCCTAGAAAAAGTGGTAAACAATTATTTGTTAACAAACAAATGGCTAACCTTCAAGCTCTAAACCCCAATAACGCTGAAAAAAAGAGAAAATGAAATATTAATTATCAACAAATGGCTAACCTTCAAGCTGCAAACCCCAATACGTTTTAAAAAGTAATGAACAATTACTTGTTAATAAACAAATGGCTAACCTTCAAGCTATAAAACCCAATAACGCTGGAAAAAAGAGAAAATAAAATATTAGTTATGATCAACAAATGACTAACCGACAAACCTCAAACCCCAGTAACGCTGGGAAAAGTAATAAGCAATTATTTGTTAATGAACAAATGGCTAACCTTCAAGCTGTAAGCCCCAATAACGCTGGACAAAAGAGAAAATAAAATATTAATTATCAACAAATGCCTAACCCACAAGCAAAGCATTAAACCCCAGTACCGCTGGAAAAAGTGATAAACTATCATTTGTTAATAAACAAATGCCTAACCTTCAAGCTGTAAACCCTCAATGCTGGAAAAAGAGAACATAAAAAATTAATTATCAACATATGACTAACCGACAAACCTTAAACCCCAGTAACCCTAGAAAAAGTGATAAACAATTATTGTAAGCAAACAAATGGCTAACCTTCAAGCTCTAAACCCCAATAACGCTCAAAAAAAGAAAAAATAAAATATTAATTATCAACAAATGGCTAACCTTCAAGCTGTAAACCCTAATACGCTGAAAAAAAGAGAAAATACAATTTTAATTATGATCAACAAATGACTAACCGACAAACCTCAAACCCCAGTAACCCTGGGAAAAGTAATAAACAATTACTTGTTAATAAACAAATGGCTAACCTTCAAGCTATAAAACCCAATAACGCTGGAAAAAAGAGAAAATAAAATATTAGTTATGATCAACAAATGACTAACCGACAAACCTCAAACCCCAGTAACGCTGGGAAAAGTAATAAGCAATTATTTGTTAATGAACAAATGGCTAACCTTCAAGCTCTAAACCCCAAAAACGCTCAAAAAAAGAAAAAATAAAATATTAATTATCAACAAATGGCTAACCTTCAAGCTGTAAACCCTAATACGCTGAAAAAAAGAGAAAATACAATTTTAATTATGATCAACAAATGACTAACCGACAAACCTCAAACCCCAGTAACCCTGGGAAAAGTAATCAACAATTATTTGTTTATAAACAAATGCCTAACCTTCAAGCTGTGAACCTCAATAACGCTGGACAAAAGAGAAAATAAAATATTAATCATCAACAAATGCCTAACCCACAAGCAAAGAATTAAACCCAAGTACCGCTGGAAAAAGTGATAAACTATCATTTGTTAATAAACAAATGGCTAGCTTTCAAGCTGTTAACCCCATTAACGCTTGAAAAAGTAATAAACAATAATTTGTTAATAAACCAATGCCTAACCTTCAAGCTTTAAACCCCATTAACGCTGGAAAAAAGAGAAAATAAAATATTATTTATCAACAAATGACTAACCGACAAGCCTTTAACCCCTGTATTGCTGGAAAAAGTAATAAACAATTTTTTGTTTATAAACAAATGCCTAACCTTCAAGCTGTGATTCTCAATAACGCTGGACAAAAGAGAAAATAAAATATTAATTATCAACAAATGCCTAACCCAGAAGCAAAGCATTAAACCTCAGTACTGCTGGAAAAAGTGATAAACTATCATTTGTTAATAAACAAATGGCTAGCTTTCAAGCTGTTAACCCCATTAACGCTTGAAAAAGTAATAAACAATAATTTGTTAATAAACAAATGCCTAACCTTCAAGCTTTAAACCCCATTAACGCTGGAAAAAAGAAAAAATAAAATATTATTTTTCAACAAATGACTAACCGACAAGCCAGAAGCCTCAATAACCCTGGAAAAAGAAATCAAAAATACTTTGTCAATAAACAAATGCCTAACCTCCAAGCTTTAAACCTCAATAATGCCGGAAATAGTAATAAACATCTATTTCTTATCAAACAAATGCCTAACCTTCAAGCTGTAAACCCTCAATGCTAGAAAAAGAGAAAATAAAATATTAATAATGATCAACAAATGACTAACCGACAAACCTTAAACCCCAGTCACGCTGGGAAAAGTAATAAACAATTATTTGTTAATGAACAAATGGCTAACCTTCAAGCGGTAAGTCACAATAACGCTGGAAAAAAGAGAAAATAAAATATTAATTATGATCAACAAATGACTAACCGACAAACCTTAAACCCGAGTAACGCTGGAAAAAGGAATAAAAAATCGAATGTTAATAAACAAATGCTAACCTTCAAGCTGTAAACCCTCAATGCTGAAAGAAGAGAACATAAAATATTAATTATCAACATATGACTAACCGACAAGCCTTAAACCCCAGTAACCCTGGAAAAAGTGATAAACAATCATTGAAAGCAAACAAATGGCTAACCTTCAAGCTCTAAAATCCCAATAACGCTCAAAAGAAGAGAAAATGAAATATTAATTATCAACAAATGGCTAACTTTCGAGCTGTAAACCCCAATATGCTGGAAAAAAGAGAAAATAAAATATTAATTATCTACAAATGCCTAACCCACAAGCAAAGCATTAAACCCCAGTACCACTGGAAAGAGTGATAAACTATCATTTGTTAATAAACAAATGGCTAGTTTTCAAGCTGTAAACCCCAATAACGCTTGAAAAAGTAATAAACAATAAATTGTTAATAAACAAATTGCTAACCTTCAAGCTGTAAACCCTAATAACGCTGGAAAAAAAAAAAATAAAATATTATTTATCAAAAAATGACTAACCGACAAGCCTTCAACCCCCTTATTGCTGGAAAAAGTGATAAACAATTATTTGTTAACAAACAAATGGCTAGCTTTCAAGCTGTAAGCTCCAATAACAATGGAAAAATGAATAAATAATTATTTGTTAATGAATAAATGACTAACCGACAAGCTTTAAACCCCAATAACGCTGGAAAAAGAAATAAAAAATCATTTGTTAATAAACAAATGCCAAACCTTCAAGCTGTAAACTCTCAATGCTGGAAAAAGAGAAAATGAGATATTAATTAGCAACAAATGATTAACCGACAAGCCTTGAACCCCAATAAGGCTGGAAAAAAAAATAAACAATTATTTGATAATGAACAAAAGTCTAACCTTCAAGCTGTGAACCTCAATAATGCTGGACAAATGAGAAAATAGAATATTAATTATCAACAAATGCCTAACCCACAATCAAAGCATTAAACCCCAGTACCGCTGGAAAAAGTGAAAAACTATCATTTGTTAATGAACAAATGGCTAGCTTTCAAGCTGTGAACCTCAATAACGCTGGAAAAAAGAGAAAATAAAATATTAATTATCAACAAATGCCTAACCCACAAGCATTTTACCCCAGTACCGCTGGAAAAAGTGATAAACTATCATTTGTCAATAAACGAATGGCTAGTTTTCAAGCTGCAAACCCAAATAACGCTTGTAAAAGTAATAAAAAATAATTTGTTAATAAACAAATGGCTAACCTTCAAGCTGCAATCCCCAATAACGCTTAAAAAAGAGAAAATAAAATATTAATTATCAACAAATGACAAACCGGCAAGCCAGAAACCCCGGTAACACTTGAAAAAGTGATAAACAATTATTTGTTACTAAATAAATGGCTAACCTTCAAGCTCTAAACCCCAATAACGCAGAAAAAAAGAGAAAATAAAATATTAATTATCACTAAATGGCTAACCGACAAGCTTTAAACCCCAGTACCGCTGAAAAAAGTGATAAACAATTATTTTATAATGAACAAATGTCTAACCTTCAAGCTGTGAACCTCAATAACGCTGGATAAAAGAGAAAATAAAATATTAATTATCAACAAATGACAAACCGGCAAGCCATAAACCCCAGTTACCCTGGAAAAAGTGATAAACAATTATTTGTTAATGAACAAATGGCTAGCTTTCAAGCTGTGAACCTCCATAACGCTGGAAAAAAGAGAAAATAAAATATTAATTATCAACAAATGCCTAACTCACAAGAATTTAACCCCAGTACCGCTGGAAAAAGTGATAAACTATCATTTGTAAATAAACAAATGACTCGCTTTCAAGCTGTAAGCTCCAATAACAATGGAAAAATGAATAAACAATTATTTGTTAATGAACAAATGACTAACCGACAAGCTTTAAACCCCAATAATGCTGGAAAAAGTAATAAAAATCTATTTGTTATTGAACAAATGGTGAGCCTTTAACCTGTTAACCCCAATAACGCTGGAAAAAGAAATAAAAAATCATTTGTTAATAAACAAATGCCAAACCTTCAAGCTGTAAACTCTCAATGCTGGAAAAAGAGAAAATGAGATATTAATTAGCAACAAATGATTAACCGACAAGCCTTGAACCCCAATAAGGCTTGAAAAAAAAGAAAACAATTATTTGATAATGAACAAATGTCTAACCTTCAAGCTGTGAAGCTCAATGATGCTGGACAAAAGAGAAAATAGAATATTAATTATCAACAAATGCCTAACCCACAATCAAAGCATTCAACCCCAGTACCGCTGGAAAAAGTGAAAAACTATCATTTGTTAATGAACAAATGGCTAGCTTTCAAGCTGTGAACCTCAATAACGCTGGAAAAAAAAGAAAAAAAAATATTAATTATCAACAAATGCCTAACCCACAAGCATTTAACCCCAGTACCGCTGGAAAAAGTGATAAACTATCATTTGTCAATAAACGAATGGCTAGTTTTCAAGCTGCAAACCCAAATAACGCTTGTAAAAGTAATAAACAATTATTTGTTAATAAACAAATGGCTAACCTACAAGCTGCAATCCCCAATAACGCTTAAAAAAGAGAAAATGAAATATTAATTATCAACAAATGACAAACCGGTAAGCCATAAGCCCCGGTAACACTTGAAAAAGTGATAAACAATTATTTGTTACTAAAAAAATGGCTAACCTTTAAGCTCTAAACCCCAATAACGCTGAAAAAAAGAGAAAATAAAATGTTAATTATCACTAAATGGCTAACCGACAAGCTTTAAACCCCAGTACCGCTGAAAAAAGTGATAAACAATTATTTTATAATGAACAAATGTCTAACCTTCAAGCTGTGAACCTCAATGATGCTGGACAAAAGAGAAAATAGAATATTAATTATCAACAAATTCCTAACCCACAAGCAAAGCATTAAACCCCAGTACCGCTGGAAAAAGTGAAAAACTATCATTTGTTAATGAACAAATGGCTAGCTTTCAAGCTGTGAACCTCCATAACGCTGGAAAAAAGAGAAAATAAGATATTAATTATCAACAAATGCCTAACCCACAAGCATTTAACCCCAGTACCGCTGGAAAAAGTGATAAACTATCATTTGTCAATAAACAAATGGCTAGCTTTCAAGCTGTAAGCTCCATTAACAATGGAGAAATGAATAAACAATTATTTGTTAATGAACAAATGACTAACCGACAAGCTTTAAACCCCAATAACGCTGAAGAAAAGAGAAAATAAAATATTAATTATCACTAAATGGCTAACCGACAAGCTTTAAACCCCAGTACCGCTGAAAAAAGTGATAAACAATTATTTTATAATGAACAAATGTCTAACCTTCAAGCTGTGAACCTCAATGATGCTGGACAAAAGAGAAAATAGAATATTAATTATCAACAAATGCCTAACCCACAAGCAAAGCATTAAACCCCAGTACCGCTGAAAAAAGTGATAAACAATTATTTTATAATGAACAAATGTCTAACCTTCAAGCTGTGAACCTCAATGATGCTGGACAAAAGAGAAAATAGAATATTAATTATCAACAAATGCCTAACCCACAAGCAAAGCATTAAACCCCAGTACCGCTGGAAAAAGTGAAAAACTATCATTTGTTAATGAACAAATGGCTAGCTTTCAAGCTGTGAACCTCCATAACGCTGGAAAAAAGGGAAAATAAAATATTAATTATCAACAAATGCCTAACCCACAAGCATTTTACCCCAGTACCGCTGGAAAAAGTGATAAACTATCATTTGTTAATAAACAAATGGCTAGCTTTCAAGCTGTAAGCTCCAATAACAATGGAAAAATGAATAAACAATTATTTGTTAATGAACAAATGACTAACCGACAAGCTTTAAACCCCAATAATGCTGGAAAAAGTAATAAAAATCTATTTGTTATTGAACAAATGGTGAGCCTTTAACCTGTTAACCCCAATAACGCTGGAAAAAGAAATAAAAAATCATTTGTTAATAAACAAATTCCAAACCTTCAAGCTGTCAACTCTCAATGCTGGAAAAAGAGAAAATGAGATATTAATTAGCAACAAATGATTAACCGACAAGCCTTGAACCCCAATAAGGCTTGAAAAAAATAAACAATTATTTGATAATGAACAAATGTCTAACCTCCAAGCTGTGAACCTCAATGATGCTGGACAAAAGAGAAAATAGAATATTAATTATCAACAAATGCCTAACCCACAATCAAAGCATTAAACCCCAGTACCGCTGGAAAAAGTGAAGAACTATCATTTGTTAATGAACAAATGGCTAGCTTTCAAGCTGTGAACCTCAATAACGCTGGAAAAAAGAGATAATAAAATATTAATTATCAACAAATGCCTAACCCACAAGCATTTAAACCCAGTACCGCTGGAAAAAGTGATAAACTATCATTTGTCAATAAACGAATGGCTAGTTTTCAAGCTGCAAACCCAAATAACGCTTGTAAAAGTAATAAACAATAATTTGTTAATAAACAAATGGCTAACCTTCAAGCTGCAATCCCCAATAACGCTGAAAAAAGAGAAAATGAAATATTAATTATCAACAAATGACAAATCGGCAAGCCATAAACCCCGGTAACACTTGAAAAAGTGATAAACAATTATTTGTTACTAAATGAATGGCTAACCTTCAAGCTCTAAACCCCAATAACGCTGAAAAAAAGAGAAAATAAAATATTTATTATCACTAAATGGCTAACCGACAAGCTTTAAACCCCAGTACCGCTGAAAAAAGTGATAAACAATTATTTTATAATGAACAAATGTCTAACCTTCAAGCTGTGAACCTCAATAACGCTGGATAAAAGAGAAAATAAAATATTAATTATCAACAAATGCCTAACCCACAAGCATTTAACCCCAGTACCGCTGGAAAAAGTGATAAACCATCATTTGTTAATAAACAAATGGCTAGCATTCAAGCTGCGATCCCAATAACGCTTGAAAAAGTAATAACCAATAATTTTTTAAAAAACAAATGGCTAACCTTCAAGCTGCAATCCCCAATAACGCTAAAAAAAGAGAAAATGAAATATTAATTATCAACGAATGACAAATCGGCAAGCCATAAACCCCGGTAACCCTGGAAAAAGTGATAAACAATTATTTGTTACCAAATAAATGGCTAACCTTCAAGCTCTCAACCCCAATAACGCTGAAAAAAAGAGAAAATGAAATATTTATTATCAACAAATAGCTAACCTTCAAGTTGTCAACCCCAATACGCTGGAAAAAGTAATAAACAATTATTTGTTAATAAACAAATGGCTAGCCTTCAAGCTGTAAACCCCAATAACGCTTGTAAAAGTAATAAACAATAATTTGTTCATAAACAAATGGCTAGCTTTCAAGCTGCAAACCCCAATAACGCTTAAAAAAAGAGAAAATGAAATATTAACTATGCGAGGGAGTGAATCCCTCGTAAATTATTTTTCTTACCTGGCAGTGTCAGGTCACCTGGGAAACAATGAAAAAATTAATTTGTTTGTTTACTTTCCCAGGTGATAACCATGCCACTTTCTTGCGCAGCAGAAGCTGACCACGTGGCGAGGATCGCCGTCGGCTAGACGCTGCTGTTGCAGCAGCATGAGCACGCGGCGCGCGCACGACACATACACACACTCATGTTCACCACCCGGGAAGGCTCTCCCGGCCCAGGGCGCGCACGTACACACACATACACCACACACGGGTTTCGATTCTCCGCGGGGAGTTTTCGGCGACGGAGGAGGTTCGCGGCGCGTGTCGGCAGACGACGCAACGGCGTCGCCAAGTGCGTATGCGCACGCTCACCACAGTAGACACGGGCGTGAGTGAGATTTTATTTTTTTTTGTATTGTGTACGTTGCGCGAACAATGTGTGCGTATGGGGGAGAGCGAGAGGGAGAGTATGTGCGCGAGGAATAGGTTAACGTGGTGAGTGCCTCGTGTGCATTATTTTTATTCTTTATTTTGGATTTCCACGCCTACTATAGGTGGCGTGCCGATCGCCACCGGAAGATTGTAGACGGGAGCGTGATTGGTTGTTGTGGCGTGAATGTGTCTGATTGGTGGACAAATGACTGTTCCTCGAGTATGAATGAGGCTTAGTTAGATTAATTTGTGTTGATTGGCGGAGAGTGTTTGGAGGGGATGGTGAAGAAGGAAGTCGAGTCAGAGAGACGCGGGGAGCGTCACTCTGTTCTCAGTAGCCATAGTGTTAGGTAGTGTTTTTTGAGCGTGTGATCTTTAAATTTCTAAGTTCTCCTTTTGTAGACTTATTTTAAGTTTTTTTTCTTTTTTTTTCCCTTTTGAGTTGTAGACTTTTTTTTTTATTTTATTTACAGCTAGGTGGATACCAGATTAATAAAAAACTTGGGTTAGTCCACTGCAAAATTGAGAGTTGGAAGCAAATAAAAAAAAGAACAAAAGAGAGTAATTGAAGTGGCCATTTGGAAATAGAAATTTTTGGGTAAAAGTAAGGTTTTTACATTATTCTATTAAAATTTTATAAGCATGGTTTTGTTTGGAAAATTTGGATATTGGTTCGCTGACTAAAAAATTTTGTTATATATTATTGAAAAGTCTTGTATAAATTCGATCGAGTTTTTCTTGGCGCGGCGTCGTTACCCGCCATTATGTAGACTACTCGATAGTCTTGTTTATTTCCTTTGTTCTCAAATTAAAATTTATTTTTATTCTAATTGTAGACTTGATTTTCCGTAGACAAGAATAAAATGAATTTAACCTAAATTTTTTTTATATAATTTATTTCTCTCTCTCCAGCTCACAAACCATTCCCGGAGGTTTTCTCTCCGTGGAAACCCTGACCCCAGATTTAGGAGTTTTCCTCGAGAGTTTTGTAAGAGATTTTCCTTGTAACGGGAGGGCCCGGGAAACTCTCTTAATTATTTAAGGGAGGCCCTTTTCTCAATAAATACCCCGTTACAAATGGCGCCCTAACATTATTTTTTTTTGTTAATTTTTTTTTTTTAAAATTAATCCACGGAGAGTTGGTGAGGAGAGAGGAAGTATTTTGTTTTTTTTAGGTTATTGCAATTTTTTTTTATTTTTTTTTAGTTTTGACTAGAGGTGTTTTTGTTTTTTTTTTTAGAGAACAAAGGGTCTTAGAAAATTTTGTAGACAGGCTAGGGACTTAGAAAATTTTTTAAGACAGGTTAGGGACTTAGAATAATTTCGGAAGGGTTGAACTTAGAAAAATTTTCGGTGAGAGAACTTAGAATTTTTTTTTTATTTTAGCAGTTGGACTAAGTAGAATTTTTCATAGGTGGAACATTGAAAAATTTCGAAAAGTTGGACTTAGAAAATTTTTCGGTGATAGAAATTAGAATTTTTTTTCCTTCGCGGAAGTTGGACTTGATAGAATTTTCCAGGGTGGTACATAGGAAAATTTCGAAAGGTTGAACTTTAAACGGATGAGTGTGAATTTATGGAAATTAACAATTGGTGATGGATATTTGGGAATATTTATGTGATTTTTATAATTTTATTGTTGGCTAGTGACCGACAAAATATTATAATTAATTGTTGGTTAGTGTCCAACCAATATAATTATTTAATTGTTGGGTAGTGTCCAACTGAAATATTTATTTTTTTTTTTGGATTTTACCGGGTTTTAGGAAGATTTATTTGTAGTACAAAAGAGAAGAGCTAATAAAATAAAAATAACAGCTACTGAGAAACAGGTTCAAGAACATTGTAGACAGGAAATTTTTTTTGTGAATTAAGAAAATTAGAGTCAGTGAAAGTTTTCTTTCAAGTTCAAGAACATTGTAGACAGAAAATTTTTTTTTGTGTGAATGAAGAAAATTAGAGTCAGTGAAAATTTTCTTTCAGGTTCAAGAACATTGTAGACAGAATTTTTTTTGTGTGAATAAAGAAAATTAGAGTCAGTGAAAATTTTCTTTCAGGTTCAAGAACATTGTAGACAGAAAATTTTTTTTTTGTGTGAATAAAGAAAATTAGAGTCAGTGAAAATTTTCTTTCAGGTTCAAGAGTATAGTAGACAGTGAATTTTTTTTTTCTCTTTTCAGGTTCAAGATTAAGTGTAGACATAAAATATTTTTTTTTATTGTTTCTCAGAGTCAAGATTAATTGTAGACAGTGAAAGGAAAGAAAGAAAGGAAAATGTATGTAGTGAGGACACAGGAACAGTCAGTAGTGAATGAGACACCTAACAACGAAGAACAAGAATCAAAGACAAGTTATTCAAATCCAGAGAACGATGGCACAAGCAAGAAAATAAGTGAGACGGGTTTGAGAAAAACCATAATTCAACCACCTATGGAAATGGAAAACTTGTTGATGTCTCCTTTACATGGTGTTCACTCGGCAGGGGAAAACAGTCAATTAGACCTACGTCTGAGAAAACAAGAAGTAGACACGAGTAGACATATAGAAAGATCAATGGACCGAAAAAGAGAAGAGAATTATGAGAGTGGAGATTCAGGTGATAGTAGGATAGAGAAACGAAGAAAACGGCTAGTAAAGAGAAGTACTAGAAATGGAAAAATGGAAAGTAGACAGGAAGAGATGAAAAGATTTGGAAAAGAAAAGAAACGGGACAATGAAAGAAATCAAAACAGACAATACACAAGTAGTGGTAGCGATACAAACGATGATGAGATAACTAGACAGCGTAGGAGTAATAAGGTTCATTACAGTAAAAAGAATGAGTCATCTCGTCGTCGTGAAGAACGTTATAGATCCTCCTCTAGGGAGAACCACTACAAATCTACACCTGGTCATAAGAGATATAAATCTACATCACGGGAAAGACGTCACGTCAACATTAAATCTCGGGAACTCGATCACAGTTCTCTAGAAAGAAGAGATCGAAGATCGAGGTCCAAAGAACTACTTCATGGACATTCACATGGTAGTAAACTACGAACTTCCATAACTCGACACAATCGTCACGGATCTCCGTCTCGTAAGAGAAGGGATTCATCGTCACGAGAAAGGAGTCATAGAAGAGTCAATAGTAGACTACAAGGCCATCGACACCGATCGTTTTCTTCATCGGAGGAACTTCGTCATGGGTCGTGGATCCGAGGCCATAGATGTGATAGAGAACATAGTAGAAGTAGACGAAATTATCGTAGTAGATCCGGTTCGAGAGAGTATAGACATGTCTCAAGACGAAATCGCAGTATTTCATCATCAGACAGCCGATCACCGGTAAGACATCGTAGACACGTGTATACACAGTCTGACAATATCAATTGTGTGAGAATATTAAAGGACTGGAATTTAAAATTCTCAGGGGATGAGGCGAAAGAAAACCCAGAACAGTTCCTAAACAAACTAGACAGGTGTAGACGGAATAGCAACATGTCGGACACTCAGATAATAAACGCAGTAGCGAGTGTAATGGAAGATCGTGCGTTAAGGTGGTACGATACGGCGATTTTGAAGATTGAAACGTGGCATGAGTTTAAAAAGTCGTTCCAGAGGAACTTTATTGGCCAATACTCACAGTATGAGGTTATGGATGAAATAAGGAATAGGACTCAAGGCAAAGGAGAAACGATCTCAAATTACATCACTTGTCTGGGCGTCCTATTTAAATACTTAAAACGTCCTCTGGAAGAAGACAAACAGATAGGGATAATAAGAAGAGGGTTGCAACCTGAATACAAATGGTACTTGGACAACAAAAGGGTAGACACGGTAGACGATTTGGAACATTACGGAAGAAAATATGAAAGACAGAGAGAGGATTGTAACAGATTTGTAGGACCACCAACCAAAGACAAATGCAGGATACCTATAGCGGCATTTACGAGCACAAAAAGCAAAGTGGCTGCAGTAAATGAAGTGGCGATGGTTAGTGGCGAAGGAAAGAATGCGAAAAAGAAAGATAAGAAGAGAAAAAGCATAGACAGTCCGACTCAAAGTCAGAAGAATGAAGTAGCAGGTATTCAGGTACAAAATAACCAGTTAAGTAGCAACCGGTATCACCAACAAAACGGAGATAGACAACAACAAATGAGGCCACTACAACTAGGACCTCAAATACAGACACAACAAAATTCACAACATATAAATCAACAACCCCAGCAAGCTAGACAACAATTAGAACGAGAAAATAGACAAACTCAACAACAACAATCACGACAACAACAAACTCAAAGTGAAGGTAGACCGATGGGTAACTGTCGTAGTTGTGGTAGACCTGGTCATCGGATTTGGGAATGCCCCGATCTATGCTGCTATAAATGCAGACAGACTGGACATTTTGCAAATAGTTGCCCATTGAATACCCAGGCAACAAGTTGTCAAGTTTGTAGTGCAAAGGGTGTTACTGTGAGAAACTGTGGAAATTGCTCAAAGTTGTAAGCCTTGCTGGGAAACGCCAAGGTGGGAGCGTCGGGTGGCCCAACACTCCCAAACAACAAACAGGGGCCACAACAACAGTAGACATCAGTAATGAGGTAGACAGAGAGATGGGTGTGGAACAACAGGTGGATGAGATGTGGGAAGAAGATTGGACGGATGAGGAGGAAAGTGAGGAGGTAGAGGAGTTTAGGGAGACAGGAAGTCAGAGCGACGAGAGTGAAAAATGGGATGTGTGGAGAGTGGTAAATGATTTTAAGACCAGGAAAACAGGAGCAATTCCTAAAAATAAAAGTGGGGTACATTTGAGCGAGGAACAAATAACACCAACGCAGAAAGAGAATAATCATGGTAATAAAGTAACAGAAGCAAGAGTAAACGGAAGTGAAAAGACCTGTGAAAATGCTAAAGAAAATGTAGACAAGGAGGTAGACATGAGTATTAGCAGTAGAGTAACGAGGTCAGGAGTAACTGCAAGTGAAAAGTTTTGTGAAATTCCTACAGAAATCGTATACAGGGAGGTAAACGAAAGTATTAGCGACAAAGTAGACAAGACAAAAGTAACTACCGGTGAAAAAGCTGGTGAAATTAGTGGTGAAATCGGCGTTGAGTGTAGACAAAAGGATGAGTTGGAAAATGTGGAAATGGGGAGGGAAGGTGATATAGAGGTTAATGGGGAAGAGATAGGACAGATAATTGAAAGGTTGGCAAGTGAGGATAATATAAGTGATAAGCAACTAACACAGATAAATGTTGCAATGCAGAAACTTGTGGAACAATTCGACTGGTCTCCAGATAGAAAGTTTTATAGAACCCCTACTAAAAAGTTGAGTGAACAAGCTGAAGGTTTTCAGACTAGTTCACGTCAAGGGGGGGGGGGGTGGAACTGTGCGAAGCCCAGTTGAGGAAGTAGACGATGAAGTAAGTCGTTTAGTGAGAGATAACAGGTTTTTCTTCAAGGTCTTGTTGGATGGGAAACCATTCCAAGCCTTACACGACACTAGTGCCACGGTGTCTATTGTGGGGGAGTCAGTAGCCGAGCATTTTCAAGCTTAACTAAAACCTTGCGCTACAAGTCTCAAACAGGTGGGTAAAGACTACCTCACAGTGTTGGGTCAGTTAGATCTGAAGATAAATAAAGATGGCAGGATAGAGAAAATTTCACCCAGAGTGGTTAAAGGTATCACCAATGACATCATCTTGGGCCAAGATTTCATTCAAGCCTTTGAGATTCGTTGTGATTATGCGGCTGGTACATGGAAGAGTGGTTCTAGTGGAATTTGCCACAAATTCACGAGGGCTGATGGAGAGAGTGGTGAAACTCTAATTGTAGAATGTGCAGAGGTGAAGGAAACACCGGAAGAGAAACGACAGACAGAAGATCTAGCCAAG
The DNA here is from genome assembly GCA_038277355.1 of Encarsia formosa. Taxonomy (NCBI): domain Eukaryota; kingdom Metazoa; phylum Arthropoda; class Insecta; order Hymenoptera; family Aphelinidae; genus Encarsia; species Encarsia formosa. The sequence continues at coordinate 48,724,140 of CM076188.1, read as the reverse complement.
AAAATTTTGCCTCCGCCGGAAGAATTTCAGGGTTTCACTACCCTCACGCAGCATCGGATAGAGCTGACAGAAGGAGTAAATAAGGTATCTCGCAAGGACGCGTATGCCTTACCCAGTGTAGACACGGTGTTAGACAATTTGCGGAAAGCCAGGTATACATGTAAGAGAGAGATAAGACAGGCGGACTTCCAAATTCCCATAGATCCTGTGAGTCGCAGGTATACTTGTGTCTTCTTTTTTCTTTCAGGTATGTGTAGACTAACCTTGTGTCATCTGGGTATTTTGTTTGTTTATTTTATTTTTAGGTTAGGGATAGCAGGTCAACGTAAAGTTTGTAATGTAGTAGACTGTGCTGTCCTGTGTAGTCCGGGGAAGGTAAGGATCAAAATGAATTGTAGACGTATTCTTATTTTGTTTGTTATGAAATTTGATCACAGGATGGCAGGAGCGGTAGACACGGCGAACGACTGGTCCGAGCAACTCACCGACATGTTCGTGGAGGATCACTTCCACGACATGTTGGATGAGCTAGTGGCCGAGGAATGCGCGGCTTCCTTGCCGTTGGAGCAACGACAAGCCCCAGAGGGTGAAGAGACCCGAACACAGGTGGTGATCGCCCCGCCGAGTGACCTGCCGGTAGACCTTGTCCCCCTCTCCCTGGACGAGAACCGGGAGACTCCCTCCTTTAATGAGGTCCTGCAGGGGGTGGAAGTCCTCCTCTTACAGGAGGAGAGTGAGGGACCATGGCGCGTCATCGACGAGGTGGTCGCCGAGTCGGAGGCGGGATTCAACCCCGTGGCCGAGAGCCGTGCCGCCGAGGAAGAACTGAGGGCCTACGAGCAGTGGAACGCGGGCCGGGTCTTGCCGGAAGGGGGAGAGGCCATAGAATTCATGGAGGAGCCCCCCCCCCCCTCCAACCTTGCCAGTGGGTCGCCCATCCCGTGGGAGGACATCCGAGACCAGCCACTCGTCTCGACTACGGTGGTCGACGGAGTCCCGGTGGCCTACGCGGCCCTAAACATTTATCCAGCCGGCTACGAGGACGATCTGAGGGAGGAGGCACAAAGGGAGAGGGAAGAGACGGCACCGCGAAGGAAGCAGAAGAAGAAGAAGAAGAACAACCCCCGACGACAATTTACCCTGGACGACTACGTCTCATGGGGTTCCAACCCTTCTCCTCGCCGTTCTTCACCTCGCCCTCTCTCCCCAGTCACTCTACCCGTAGTAGACCAGACTCCGACGACCACGACGAATACGGACGGACCGGCCCAGGTTCCCGTTGGGCGAGGGGCCGTCAAGCGCACCGTCCGGGGTTCGAGTCCGGTCGCTCCCGCGATCTCCGTGTCAGTTTCGACCGCCATAGGGACCGCGGGGGTGACTAGGGCTCCTGCTCGGATGGACGTCGACAACCCGCCCCCCACCGGGTACCTACCCTTTTACAACCGAGGCCTTCCAGCCAAGCTCGAGGGTCGATTGTTCGGGGGTCTAGCTATCGTGGCCACAGACCCCCACATAGACCCACCCCCCAATTGTTGTTTCGGGTGTTGGTCCCTGAGTCATGAGACTCACCGCTGCCTCCGTTACCTAGTGAGGCCCTTCTGCGATAACTGCGGTCGCAGGGGTGTTTGGGTGGAGGAGTGCCCTCGCTGTAGTTCGGCGTACCAATTACGCCTGCGTAATCGGGAACGCGACGAAGCGAGGGTGGTCCTTCCCGTCGAGCAATTTGCGGCCATGTCCCGGGCCAGAAGAAGGACTCGGTGGGACACGCCGAACTCTGCGACCGGGGTTGTCCGCGAGGTGGGCGCGCCGGGTTCGGAATCAGTGGCGGGAGGATCGGTCTCGGGGAAACGCGCCCGGGACAGCGGTGGGGACGAGCTTGCGGAAGTCGTTGAGGTTCCGGTCGCTCCTTCTCCGGCCAACCTGGTAGACGCTTCGGTTTGGCATCGCCTGGAGCCGATGAATCAAGTTGAGTCAAGAATATTAAGTGCCATGGAGATTTTGCTCATGGCTGAGCGGCTCCCGGACAATGTCAGACCCGATGTTATTCGTCAGGTATGGCGGGAGAACGAGCGACTGAAACGTCGGCGACTCGAGTAAGAAAGACATTTTTTTTGTAGACTTATATTATTTTTTTTTGTTATTATTTTTTTTTGTAGACAATTTGTAGACTGACGGACTGTAGACGAGTAGACCATTGCGAGAAAAATTGGGTAGACTGAGCAGTGAGTATACCACCAATCTTGTTCTTTGTGGTTTCCAGAGATGACTGGACATTGCCAGGTGTTTTGTAAGGCGAAACATAACGGGTATGTTTCGGCTTGGCCGGGGGGAGTTGCGAGGGAGTGATTCCCTCGTAAATTATTTTTCTTACCTGGCAGTGTCAGGTCACCTAGGAAACAATGAAATAATTAATTTGTTTGTTTACTTTCCCAGGTGATAACCATGCTACTTTCTCGCGCAGCAGAAGCCGACCACGTGGCGACGATCGCCGTCGGCTGGACGCTGCTGTTGTAGCAGCACGAGCACGCGGCGCGCGCACGACACATACACACACACACATGTTCACCACCCGAGAAGGCTCTCCCGGCCCAGGGCACGCACGTACATACACATACACCACACACGGGTTCCGATTCTCCGCGGGGAGTTTTCGGCGACGGAGGAGGTGCGCGGCGCGTGTCGGCAGACGATGCAACGGCGTCGCCAAGCGCGTGCGCGCACGCTCACCACAGTAGACACGGGCGTGAGTGAGATTTTATTTTTTTTTGTATTGTGTACGTTGCGCGAACAATGTGTGCGTATGGGGGAGAGCGAGAGAGAGAGTATGTGCGCGAGGAATAGGTTAACGTGGTGAGTTCCTCGTGTGCATTATTTTTATTCTTTATTTTGGATATTCGCGCGTACTATAGGTGGCGTGGCGATCGCCAACGAAAGATTGTAGACGGGAGCGTGATTGGGTGTTGTGGCGTGAATGTGTCGGATTGGTGGACAAATGACTGTTCCTCGAGTATGAATGAGGCTTAGTTAGATTAATTTGTGTTGATTGGCGGAGAGTGTTTGGAGGGGATGGTGAAGAAGGAAGTCGAGTCAGAGAGACGCGGGGAGCGTCACTCTGTTCTCAGTAGCCATAGTGTAAGGTAGTGTTTTTTGAGCGTGTGATCTTTAAATTTCTAAGTTCTCCTTTTGTAGACTTATTTTAAGTTTTTTTTCTTTTTTTTTTCCCTTTTGAGTTGTAGACTTTTTTTTTTATTTTATTTACAGCTAGGTGGATACCAGATTAATAAAAAACTTGGGTTAGTCCACTGCAAAATTGAGAGTTGGAAGCAAATAAAAAAAAGAACAAAAGAGAGTAATTGAAGTGGCCATTTTGAAATAGAAATTTTTGGGTGAGAGTAAGGTTTTTACATTATTCTATTAAAATTTTATAAGCATGGTTTTGTTTGGAAAATTTGGATATTGTTGCGCTGACTAGAAAATTTTGTTATATATTATTGAAAAGTCTTGTATTAATTCGATCGAGTTTTTCTTGGCGTGGCGTCGTTACCCGCCATTTTGTAGACTACTCGATAGTTTTGTTTATTTCCTTTGTTCTCAAATTAAAATTTATTTTTTTGGAATTGTAGACTTGATTTTCCGTAGACAAGAATAAAATGAATTTAACCTAAATTTTTTTTATATAATTTATTTCTCTCTCTCCAGCTCACCAACCATTCCCGGAGGTTTTCTCTCCATGGAAACCCTGACCCCAGATTAAGGAATTTTCCCCGAGAGTTTTGTAAGAGATTTTCTTTGTAACGGGAGGGCCTGGGAAACTCTCTTAATTATTTAAGGGAGGCCCTTTTCTCAAGAAATACCCCGTTACAACTATCAACAAATGACTAACCGACAAGCCTTAAACCCCAATAACTTTGGAAAAAGTAATAAACAATTATTTAATAATAAACAAATGCCTAACCTTCAAGCTCTAAACCCCAATAACGCTGAAAAAAAGAGATGTTGAGTATTAATACAATATTTAAATTCAACCGCCATAATTATCACGCGCCGGTAAGTTACCGGCCGCTGCACCGGCCGAGCACCTGCTCGGAGGCGGCCTCGTGGTCGTCACTGTTCGTTTTTTTGGTTAGCTCGACAACGCCTCGCGCCGTTTTCTAGCGACAAAAAAAATTAAGCTCAACTTCGACAAGTGCAAGTGAAAATCATCGTGGGCCCGAAGAATAAGAATATTCAGTGCTCCACACTCTGGAATCATCGCGACGGGAAGGACACGACTGATCACCGAGTTCCTCGACGCCGCAGATTTAACCTCTCACCCACCGCGTGGGTCCGGGTTTCGAGACAAGGAATTTGGCTCGTCTCTTTAACAAGCTCGTCTCAGGACTTCTCAGCAACGCTCAACCAGCCCTCACTCACCCAAGGAAAAGCTCATCTTCAGGAAAACTCAACCCCGGCTACAAGGTGGTAAAATTGTCCAGTACAAGGTATTTAATCAATGCCAAGGAGTAAAAAAGAGTTTTACGCTATTGCTCCCTATTGGCAAAACAACAAAGATTACTCAGTCTTATTATTAAATCAAAATCAGTTTAAGTTAAACGTTGTAAATAGTGTAAATAAATTAAGTTATACCTAAGATCTGAGCTCAAGTGTTGTGTTTAATTATTCACTCCCCTACTACATCCATAAAATTTGTTTTATGCCAGTAAGCTCAACTCAATATTTAACATTGGTCCTTCGAGCCGGATGTAGTAGGTGGCTGTGAGTAATTTTTCACTTAAAAATCAATCTGAGTCTACATTACTCAAAATCAGGCTAGCGATAACCCCCTTATCTTGTGCATACAAGGTGAAGTTCTTCGCTTGGATAAAAAAGGCTTGGTGCATCTGCTGGAGGACAATTTTCTGGTTCTGGTGGTTACTCCAAGTCATCGCATACCTCTACTAAGTTCTGGCAGCTCTTCGAAGCCCTGCATCTGGCATTGGTGGTCCACCCAAGGTATTCGCTCACCACAAAGGGGCTCAACTGGTTCTTCGAAGACCTGCTACAAGGCTCTGGCAGCTCTTCGAAGCTCTGCATCTGGCATTGGGGTCCACCAAGGTATTCGCTCACCACAAAGGGGCTCAATTGGTTCTTCGAAGACCTGCTACAAGGTTCTGGCAGCTCATCGAAGCCTTGCATCTGGTGCTGGCACTCAACACAAACTCAGCGGGAGTTTCAACTTGGATTTTGCTGTAACTCATCATGGCTGACAAGGTAGTCAACTCATCCAAGTCTGGTGACCTCCTGGAAGGCCCATCAGAGGTTGACCCAGCTCTCCTTGAACAGCAGGAGAAGGAACTACTCAAACAGCAAAAGGCTCAAAAGAAGGAAGAGGCCCTGCTCAAGCAGCAGCAGGCACAGCTCACAGAGAAGACGCTCAAGGACCTTGCCACCAAGACTGTAAGATCACACAACTCAAAATCTGAGACAGATCTTTCAGATCTGCTTTCTCGTGGTGCCACCGAGGGGCTTGGCCTTCCGAAAGGGAACCAACCAGAGGAGGTGAAGACAACTCAGAATGCGCCTATCCAGTCAAGAATACCTCAGGTGACCATTACTACCTCTCCTTCGGGCTTAGTGGATGCCGGAGTGAAAATGACCCGGTCGAAATCACCTTCTGCCAAACCAGCTGACTTGGTAGTGAAAATCTCATCGCAATGGTACAGACTGGAGTCTATGAAGAATCTCATAGACACGGTTGGTAAGTTCAAGGACAGGGCCAAGGCTGCCCTTGTCAAGCAGTGGAGCAAGGAGGCCAATCAACTCAATGACGTCTTCATCAGAGAACACTCAATTCTGGAAAGCTCGTGTCCCGCATCGTTGGTAACGGATCCGTACTTCACAGACGCAGTGGCCCTACAAATGGCTAGAGGTTACTCAAACGTGATGCTGGAGATCACCCTGTTAGAGCAAGAACTCATCCCTGAACCGGTCATCAACTCACCGTCTGCCTCATCGTCCGATCATCGCCGCTCAAAATTGCCCGAAATAAAGATCCCTCACTTTTCTGGAGCGTACTCGGAATGGCCTAGGTTCAAGGACACCTTCACTACCCTGGTACTCAACGACGATCGGCTTAGCGAATTAGAGCGGCTCCACTATCTGGTCGGCTCACTGGGTGGCAAGCCGAAGGAGCTCATCTCCGGGTTCCCGCTCATAGGGACCTCGCTTCAGCTATCATGGAATGCGCTCACCGCGAGATACGACAACAAGAGGTACATCATGGGGACATACCTCGAACAGTTATACGCGCTGACTCCAGCACAGCCAAAAAATGCGGAGTCTCTCACGAAGCTGACTGACACCGTTGGGAAGATTCGGTCAGTCCTGCTCAACATGTGCACCCCAGAGCAGCTGGGTGACTATTTCTTGACTCACCACATCACGAGGTTACTGGATCGGCCATCACGGGAAGCTTGGGAGACTTCAATCAGCGACTCTCAGGACTTTCCTGCCTTTAATCAGATCAGCTCATTCCTGTCCGCTCGAGCACGAGCTTTGGAGCACGTAGGTGGTCCCTCACAAGAAAAGGACTCAACAAAAGCCGCAAAACCGCTGCAGCGTGCGGCAAAAGTGAACCACAGCACTGGACAACCAGCTCCTGGCCTTACTCAATCCAGCTCAACCAGGACGGACGCGGCATCCACGGGAACTACATCAAAGAAGACATTCTCACCTGCGATCTCTCAACACCCCTGCTCGATGTGTCAAGAGCTGCACTTCATAGTAGCCTGCCCTCAATTCTTTAAACTCTCGCCTTTTGAGAGAAAAAATGTGGTTCTAGATAAGGGATTGTGTTTCAATTGCTTTGGGAAACATTCTGTCAGAAATTGCCAATCCTCTATCAAGTGCAAAAGGTGTGGAAAATCTCATCACACCATGATTCACCCAGACGAGGCGGCTGTGATCGCAGCTAACGCGACAACGAGCCAGAATCAACAGGATACTCCGCTCACTCACTTGGAATTGGCTCACCCGCAGGCTAATGTATTATTGGCGACTGCATTGGCATGGTTCGACTCATCCTCAACTCGACACACATTTCGATTACTCATCGACTCTGGCTCAGAGTTATCTTTCATCACAGAAAAGGCGGTCAAACTCACTGGATTATCCAAGGTACACTCAAACATTCCTATTCTTGGCATCAGCGGCACGTCATCTGGATATACTCATGGCAAGGTTCTCATTACGCTCAAGTCCACGCACCAGAACATCAAAGTTACAATCACTGCACATATACTCAAAACATTATCTTCATATTTACCTTCGTTTTCGTGCAGTGAGAAGTTATGGCCTCATCTCAATAAGTTACGTTTAGCTGACCCAGCCTTTGGTCATCCCCGTGACATCGACATTATCATTGGTGCGGATCATTATGGTGAAATAATCAAGCCAAACATCGTCAGAGGGGCGCCCAACGAACCTGTAGCTCAACTATCAATATTCGGTTGGCTTGTAATCGGACCTTCTCAAAAATCGGTCGAAGCTCATAGGATTTCAAATCAAGCGAGACCCGCGGCCGACGAGGCGCTGCTGGAAGCAATTGCCAAGTTCTGGACTCAAGAAGAGGTGCCAGCCTCGGATCATCTCCCCATGCTCAAACCCGATGAAGCTTTTTGCGAGCAACATTTCATCGAAACTCACTGCAGGACTCAGGACGGCAGGTACATGGTTCGGCTGCCGTTCAAGGACCCACCTTCATTGTTGGGCTGCTCACTTAAGAAAGCTCGAGCTTGCTTGCAGAGCATGCTGAAAAAACTCAACTCCGATAATGAACTCAAGAAAATGTACTTCGATTTCATGCAGGAGTACTTGGAGCTAAATCACATGGAACTTGTACCGAAGGGGGAACTCAACAAAAGACCTGTATTTTACCTGCCTCATCATGGAGTCCTTCGCATGGACAGTCTCACCACAAAGCTCAGAGTGGTTTTCAACGGGTCGGCGGTCACCAGTTCCGGTTATTCACTCAATGACATTCTGCACCCAGGACCGAACCTACTGCTCAACATCGTGGATGTGCTTCTATGGCTCCGCTCACATAAATTTGTTTTCTCCACGGATGTGACGAAGATGTATCGGCAAATCCTGGTTCACCCGGATGACCGAGACCTGCAACGCATCCTTTGGTTAGATGAGAATTTACAAGAAGTTCACCTCAGGCTCAACACCGTCACGTATGGCACTCGAGCCGCTCAGTTTTTGGCAATTTTTTCGTTGCTCCAATTAATCAAGGATAATGGGAAGGACTACCCGGATTCTGAGGAGTCCTTAACTCAAGGTCGTTACGCTGACGACATTTATGGTGGAGCTGAGACACTCAATCAATTGGAACAAAAGGCTGAGCAGCTGGAACAGTTGTGCATGGCGGGCGGATTCCCACTAGCAAAATGGAATTCAAACCACTCAAAGTTCTCAAAACGGAAGCTATCACCTACCTCGGCGAACTCAATCGTAGATTTCGACAGTGAATCTGCAAAAATTCTTGGCTTAAGATGGCTCCCACATCAAGACGTTTTCACATTCTCACTGAAACTGCCTACAATTCCAGAAAGAATCACTAAAAGAAACATTCTCTCAGAAGTAGCTCAAATTTACGACCCCATTGGAATCATCTCACCTGTAGTGGCAAAAGCAAAAATCCTCCTTCAAGAGCTGTGGCTGCTCAAATGCTCATGGGACGACCAGGTACCAAGCCCTGTTCGAAACAAATAGATGATTATTCGTGAAGATTTCAATCACCTGACAGAAGTTCGCATACCTCGGTGGTATGGGACTTTGAAAAACTCAATCGTCGACCTTCACGGATTCTCTGATGCCTCTCAAGACGCCATGGCTGCGGTTATTTATTTCAGAGTCAGCTCATCCACTACAGGAATATCAACATCCTTCGTGTGCTCAAAAACAAAGGTGGCTCCACTTAAGGAAATCACCATACCCAGGCTGGAATTGGAGGCAGCTCGCTTGCTAGCAAGACTCACAAACCACGTTGCAAAAAACTCATCAGTAAAACTCAACTCAGTAAATTTATGGTGCGACTCAAAGGTGGCATTGGCCTGGATTAATTCTCACCCATCAAGATGGAAGGACTTTGTCAGAAACAGAGTTCGCTCAATACAAGAACTCAGCGCAAATGCTTATTGGAGGCATGTTCCTGGGCGAGACAATCCAGCAGACTCGGCGTCTCGGGGCATGCTTACCTCGGAACTCATCACTCATAACCTCTGGTGGTCGGGTCCAACCTGGCTGACAGAACCCGAGGAATCCTGGCCAACTCAAGGTGAACCGTTAGATTTGTCTCTTTTACCGGAGCAAAGAAAACGTGTGGCTCTTAAGGTCAACGTGGACCATCAACACATGTGGGAGCTCATCGATCGTCACTCATCGTACATCAAGTTACTCCGGATCACAGCTTGGTGCCTTATTGCCCGGGACCTTTTGAAAAGGTCCATTTCCTCACCACCTGGCTTTCTCAGTGCTGCTCGTCTCAACCAGGCAAAACTCTTCTGGGCGAAATCAACTCAACAAGCTCACTTTTCTGAAGAACTCAAGTTACTGCGAAAATCAGCGATTCCGAACTCTCATGTTTTCAACAGACTCACGGCGTTTGAGGACGCGGAAGGAATTCTTCGAGTAGGAGGTCGACTCAATCAGTCGAGACTCAAGAATTCCATGAAACATCCAATAATTCTGCCTCGTCACTCAAAGCTCACCAGGTTGATCATTGATCAGGCTCACAAGGACACTCTTCACGGTGGGACGCAACTCACTCTTGCTAAAATCAGACAAGAGTATTGGATCATCGGTGGCCGAGAACCTGTGCGATCACACATTGTGCACTGTGTGGTTTGTGCAAGGCAAAGGGCAGATCGAGCTCGGCAACTCATGGGGCAGTTACCACTGGCCAGGGTAACCCCTTCTCGACCTTTCACTCACACTGGGGTCGACTATGCTGGTCCACTCAGCATTAAGTCTTGGAAAGGTAGAGGTTCAAAAACATATAAAGGTTGGATTTGCGCCTTTGTATGTTTCTCATCATCAGCAGTACACTTGGAAGCAGTAACAGACTACTCAACGGATGGCTTCATAGCAGCCTACAGAAGATTCACGTCACGAAGGGGTTTGCCTTCAAATTTCTACTCCGATTGCGGCACTAATTTTCAAGGCGCGGACAAAGCCTTAAGAAAAATGTTCAAGCAAGCTCAACGGGAGAACAATAAATTCTACAGACTCATAACTCAAGATGGTACCGAGTGGAGTTTCAATCCACCGGCTGCACCACACATGGGTGGCAAATGGGAGGCTGTGGTGAAATTAATAAAATTTCACCTGCACCGTGCCATTGGAGAAATCCTTCTCACCTTCGAAGAACTTACAACTCTTCTAACCCAAATTGAAGGTATACTCAACTCTCGGCCGCTGGAGCAGCTCAAGGATGACCCAGAGGATTTGGAAGCACTCACGCCTGGGCATTTTTTAGTTGGTTCAGCGCTCAACACAGTTCCTGAGCCTTCGCTTTTGGACCTCTCAACCTCAAAATTGTCGAAGTGGCAGTTAATACAACGTCAAGTTCAACAATTTTGGAAGCAATGGACTGCAAGTTACTTACACCATCTTCAGTCAATCTCAAAGTGGCATCATCCTTCTCACCAAGTTAAAGTCGGCTCTCTAGTACTTCTCACGAACGAACTCTCACCACCAAGCAAGTGGCCAATGGCGAGGGTCATTGAAGTAAACCCTGGAAAGGATGGTCTCATCCGAGTAGTCAAGGTCAAGACGGCTACGTCGATCTTCCCTCGGCACGTCTCAAAATTGGTAATCCTGCCGGTCTACCAAAACGCATCAAATCAACATCAAGGTTGATGGCGGGCGGAATGTTGAGTATTAATACAATATTTAAATTCAACCGCCATAATTATCACGCGCCGGTAAGTTACCGGCCGCTGCACCGGCCGAGCACCTGCTCGGAGGCGGCCTCGTGGTCGTCACTGTTCGTTTTTTTGGTTAGCTCGACAACGCCTCGCGCCGTTTTCTAGCGACAAAAAAAATTAAGCTCAACTTCGACAAGTGCAAGTGAAAATCATCGTGGGCCCGAAGAATAAGAATATTCAGTGCTCCACACTCTGGAAATCATCGCGACGGGAAGGACACGACTGATCACCGAGTTCCTCGACGCCGCAGATTTAACCTCTCACCCACCGCGTGGGTCCGGGTTTCGAGACAAGGAATTTGGCTCGTCTCTTTAACAAGCTCGTCTCAGGACTTCTCAGCAACGCTCAACCAGCCCTCACTCACCCAAGGAAAAGCTCATCTTCAGGAAAACTCAACCCCGGCTACAAGGTGGTAAAATTGTCCAGTACAAGGTATTTAATCAATGCCAAGGAGTAAAAAAGAGTTTTACGCTATTGCTCCCTATTGGCAAAACAACAAAGATTACTCAGTCTTATTATTAAATCAAAATCAGTTTAAGTTAAACGTTGTAAATAGTGTAAATAAATTAAGTTATACCTAAGATCTGAGCTCAAGTGTTGTGTTTAATTATTCACTCCCCTACTACATCCATAAAATTTGTTTTATGCCAGTAAGCTCAACTCAATATTTAACAAGAGAAAATGAAATATTAATTAGCAACCAATGATTAACCGACAAGCCTTAAACCCCAATAAGGCTGGAAAAAGTAATAAACAATTATTTGTTCATAAACAAATGGCTAACCAACAAGCCTTATACCCCAATAACGCGTGAAAAAGAAATAAACATCTATTTGTTATTGAACAAATGGCTAACCTTCAAGCTGTAAAACCCAATAACGCTGAAAAAAGTGATGAAAAAATTAGTTGTTAATAAACAAATGGATAACCTTCAAGCTGCAAACCCCAATAACGCTGAAAAAAAGAGAAAATGAAATATTAATTATCAACAAATGGCTAACCTTCAAGCTGTTAACCCCAATACGCTGGAAAAAGTAATAAACAATTATTTGTTAATAAACAAATGCCTAACCTTCCAGCTGTAAGCCCCAATAACGCTGAAAAAAAAAGAAAATAAAATATTAATTATCAACAAATGGCTAACCTTCATACTGTAAACCTCAATAACGCTGGAAAAAGTAATTAAAAATTATTTGTCAATAAACAAATGGATAACCTTCAAGCTGCAAACCCCAATAACGCTGAAAATAAGAGAAAATGAAATATTAATTATCAACAAATGGCTGACCTTCAAGCTGCTAACCCCAATACGCTAGAAACAGTAATAAACAATTATTTGTTGTATAAACAAATGCCTAACCTTCAAGCTGTAAACCCCAATAACGCTGGACCAAAGAGAAAATAAAATATTAATTATCAACAAATGACTAACCCGCAAGCCTTAAACCCCACTACCGCTGGAAAAATTGATAAACTATCATTTGTTAATAAACAAATGGCTAGCTTTCAAGCTGTAAACCCCAATTACGCTGGAAAAAGTAATAAACAATTTTTTGTTAATAAACAAATGGCTAACCTTTAAGCTGCAAACCCCAATAACGCTAGAAACAGTAATAAACAATTATTTGTTGTCTAAACAAATGCTTAACCTTCAAGCTGTAAACCCCAATAACGCTGGACAAAAGAGAAAATAAAATAGTATTTATCAACAAATGACTAACTCACAAGCCGTAAACCCCAGTACCGCTGGAAAAAGTGATAAACTATCATTTGTTAATAAACAAATGGCTAGCTTTCAAGCTGTAAACCCCAATTACGCTGGAAAAAGTAATAAACAATTTTTTGTTAATAAACAAATGGCTAACCTTCAAGCTGCAAACACCAATAACGCTGGAAAAAAGAGAAAATAAAATATTAGTTATCAACAAATGACTAACTGAAAAGCCATAAGCCCCAATAACGCTGGAAAAAGTAATAAAAAATCATTTGTTAATAAACAAATGCCTAACCTCTAAGCTTTAAACCCCAATCATGCTGGAAAAAGTAATAAACATCTATTTGTTATCAAACAAATTCCTAACCTTCCAGCTGTAAACCCTCAATGCTAGAATAAGAGAAAATAAAATATTAATTATCAAAAAATGACTAATCGACAAGCCTTAAACCCCAGTACCGCTGCAAAAAGTGATAAACAATTATTTGTTAATAAACAAATGGATAACCTTCAAGCTGCAAACCCCAATAACGCTGAAAAAAAGAGAAAATGAAATATTAATTATCAACAAATGGCTAACCTTCAAGCTGTTAACCCCAATACGCTGGAAAAAGTAATAAACAATTATTTGTTAATAAACAAATGCCTAACCTTCCAGCTGTAAGCCCCAATAACGCTGAAAAAAAAAGAAAATAAAATATTAATTATCAACAAATGGCTAACCTTCATACTGTAAACCTCAATAACGCTGGAAAAAGTAATTAAAAATTATTTGTCAATAAACAAATGGATAACCTTCAAGCTGCAAACCCCAATAACGCTGAAAATAAGAGAAAATGAAATATTAATTATCAACAAATGGCTGACCTTCAAGCTGCTAACCCCAATACGCTAGAAACAGTAATAAACAATTATTTGTTGTATAAACAAATGCCTAACCTTCAAGCTGTAAACCCCAATAACGCTGGACCAAAGAGAAAATAAAATATTAATTATCAACAAATGACTAACCCGCAAGCCTTAAACCCCACTACCGCTGGAAAAATTGATAAACTATCATTTGTTAATAAACAAATGGCTAACCTTTAAGCTGCAAACCCCAATAACGCTAGAAACAGTAATAAACAATTATTTGTTGTCTAAACAAATGCTTAACCTTCAAGCTGTAAACCCCAATAACGCTGGACAAAAGAGAAAATAAAATAGTAATTATCAACAAATGACTAACTCACAAGCCGTAAACCCCAGTACCGCTGGAAAAAGTGATAAACTATCATTTGTTAATAAACAAATGGCTAGCTTTCAAGCTGTAAACCCCAATTACGCTGGAAAAAGTAATAAACAATTTTTTGTTAATAAACAAATGGCTAACCTTCAAGCTGCAAACACCAATAACGCTGGAAAAAAGAGAAAATAAAATATTAGTTATCAACAAATGACTAACTGAAAAGCCATAAGCCCCAATAACGCTGGAAAAAGTAATAAAAAATCATTTGTTAATAAACAAATGCCTAACCTCTAAGCTTTAAACCCCAATCATGCTGGAAAAAGTAATAAACATCTATTTGTTATCAAACAAATTCCTAACCTTCCAGCTGTAAACCCTCAATGCTAGAAAAAGAGAAAATAAAATATTAATTATCAAAAAATGACTAATCGACAAGCCTTAAACCCCAGTACCGCTGGAAAAAGTGATAAACAATTATTTGTTAATAAACAAATGGCTAGCCTTCAAGCTGTAAACTCCAATAACACTGGAAATAACAGAAAATAAAATATTAATTATCAACAAATGACTATCCGACATGCTTTAAACCCCAATAACGCTGGAAAAAGTAATAAATAATTATTTGTTAGTAAACAAATGGCTAACAATCATACTGTAAGCCCGAATAACGCTGAAAAAAGTGATAAAAAATTATTTGTTAATAAACAAATGGCTAACTTTCAAGCTGCAAACCCCAATAACGCTGAAAAAAAGAGAAAATAAAATATTAATTATCAACAAATGACGTACCGACAAGCCATAAGCCACAATTACGCTGGAAAAAGTAATAAAAAATCATTTGTTAATAAACAAATGCCTATTCTTTAAGCTGTAAACCCTCAATGCTGGAAAAAGAGAAATTAAAATATTAATTATCAACATATGACTCACCGACAAGCCTTAAACCCCAGTAATGCTGGAAAAAGTGATAAACAATTATTTGTTAACAAACAAATGGCTAACCTTCAAGCTCTTAACCCTAATAACGCTGAAAAAAAGAGAAAATGAAATATTAATGATCGGCAAACCTTCAAGCTGTAAACCCCAATACGCTGGAAAAAGTAATAAACATTTATTTGTTTAGAAACAAATGCCTATCCTACAAGCTGTGAACCACAATAACGCTGGAAAAAAGAGAAAATAAAATATTAATTATCAACAAATGACTAACCCACAAGCCTTAAACCCCACTACCGCTGGAAAAATTGATAAACTATCATTTGTTAATAAACAAATGGCTAGCTTTCAAGCTGTAAACCTTAATAACGCTGGAAAAAAGAGAAAATAAAATATTATTTATCAACAAATGACTAACCGACCAGCCTTAAACCCCAGTACCGCTGGAAAAAGTGATAAACAATTATTTGTTAATAAACAAATGGCTAGCCTTCAAGCTGTAAACTCCAATAACGCTGGAAAAATTAATCAACAATTATTTGTTAATGAACAAAGGACTTACCGACAAGCTTTAAACCCCAATAATGCTGGAAAAAGTAATAAACATCTATTTGTTATTAAACAAATGGCTAGCCTTCAAACTGTTAACCCCAATCACGCTAGAAAAAGTAATAAACAATTAATTGTTAATAAACAAATGGCTAACCAACAAGCCTTAAACCCCAATAACGCGGGAAAAAGTGATAAACAATTTTTTGTTAATAAACAAATGGCTAACCTTCAAGCTGTAAACCCCAATAACGCTGGAAAAAAGAGAAAATAAAATATTAACTATCAACGAATGACTAACCGACAAGCCTTAAGCCCCAATAACTTTGGAAAAAGTAATAAACTATTATTTGTTAATAAACAAATGGCTAACCAACAA
Organism: Encarsia formosa; assembly: GCA_038277355.1. Taxonomy (NCBI): domain Eukaryota; kingdom Metazoa; phylum Arthropoda; class Insecta; order Hymenoptera; family Aphelinidae; genus Encarsia; species Encarsia formosa. The sequence continues at coordinate 48,708,364 of CM076188.1, read as the reverse complement.
GCCTTAAACCCCAATAACGCGGGAAAAAGTAATAAAAATCTATTTATTATTAAACAAATGGCTAACCTTTAAGCTGTAAACCCCAATAACGTTGAAAAAAGAAATAAACAATTATTTGTTAATAAACAAATGGCTAACCTTCAAGCTGTAAACCTCAATAACGCTGGAAAAAAAAAGAAAATAAAATATTATTTGTCAACAAATGACTAACTGATAATCCTTAAACCCCAGTACCGCTGGAAAAAGTGATAAACATTTTTTTTTTTTTAATAAACAAATGGCTAGCTTTCAATCTGTAAACCTCAATAACGCTGGAAAAAGTGATAAACAATTTTTTGGTAATAAACAAATGGCTAACCTTCAAGCTGTAAACCCCAATAACGCTGGATAAAAGAGAAAATAAAATATAATTTGTCAACAAATGACTAACTGACAAGCCATGAACCCTTATACCACTGGAAAAAGTGATAAACAATTTTTTGTTAATAAACAAATGGCTAGCTTTCAAGCTGTAAACCCCAATAACGCTGGAAAAAAGAGAAAATAAAATATAATTTGTCAACAAATGACTAACTGACAAGCCATGAACCCTAATACCACTGGAAAAAGTGATAAACATTTTTTTTTTTTTAATAAACAAATGGCTAGCTTTCAATCTGTAAACCTCAATAACGCTGGAAAAAGTGATAAACAATTTTTTGGTAATAAACAAATGGCTAACCTTCAAGCTGTAAACCCCAATAACGCTGGATAAAAGAGAAAATAAAATATAATTTGTCAACAAATGACTAACTGACAAGCCATGAACCCTTATACCACTGGAAAAAGTGATAAACAATTTTTTGTTAATAAACAAATGGCTAGCTTTCAAGCTGTAAACTCCAATAACGCTGGAAAAAAGAGAAAATAAAATATTGATTATCAACAAATGACTAACTGACAAGCTTAGTAATAAACAATTATTTGTTTATAATTACTTGCCTAACCCTCAAGCTGTAAGCCCCAATAACGATGGAAAAACGAGAAAATAAAATATTAATTATCAACAAATGATTAACCCACAAGCCTTAAATTCCAGTAACGTTGAAAAAAGTTATAAACAATTTTTTGTTAATAAACAAATGACTTACCTTCAAGCTGTAAACCCCAATAACGCTGGAAAAAAGAGAAAATAAAATATAATTTGTCAACAAATGACTAACTGACAAGCCATGAACCCTAATACCACTGGAAAAAGTGATAAACAATTTTTTGTTAATAAACAAATGGCTAACCTTCAAGCTGTAAACCCCAATAACGCTGGAAAAAAGAGAAAATAAAATATAATTTGTCAACAAATGACTAACTGACAAGCCATGAACCCTAATACCACTGGAAAAAGTGATAAACAATTTTTTGTTAATAAACAAATGGCTAGCTTTCAAGCTGTAAACTCCAATAACGCTGGAAAAAAGAGAAAATAAAATATTGATTATCAACAAATGACTAACTGACAAGCTTTAAACCCCAATAATGCTGGTAAAAGTAATAAACATCTATTTGTTATCAAACAAATGGCTAGCCTTCAAGCTGTAAACCACAATAACGCGGGAAAAAGTAATAAACAATTATTTGTTTATAATTACTTGCCTAACCCTCAAGCTGTAAGCCCCAATAACGCTGGAAAAACGAGAAAATAAAATATTAATTATCAACAAATGATTAACCCACAAGCCTTAAATTCCAGTAACGTTGAAAAAAGTTATAAACAATTTTTTGTTAATAAACAAATGACTTACCTTCATACTGTAAGCCATAATAACGCTGGAAAAAGTGATAAAAAATAATTTGTTTATAAACAAATGGCTAACCTTCAAGCTGTAAACCCCAAAACGCTAAAAAAAAGAGAAAATGAATTAGTAATTATCAACAAATGACTAACCGGCAAGCCATGAACCCCAATAACGCTGGAAAAAGTAATGAAAAATTATTTGTTAATAAACAAATGCCTAACCTCCAAGCTGTTAACCCTCAATGCTGGAAAAAGAGAACATAAAATATTAATTATCAACATATGACTAACCGACAAGCCTTTAACCCCAGTAACCCTGGAAAAAGTGATAAACAATTATTTGTTAAAAAACAAATGGCTAACATTGAAGCTCTAAGCCCCAATAACGCTCAAAAGAAGAGAAAATGAAATATTAATTATCAACAAATGGCTAACCGACAAGCCTTCAACCCTAGTACCACTGGAAAAAGTGATAAACAATTATTTGTTAATAAACAAATGCCTAACCTTCGAGCTGTAAACCCTCAAAGCTAGAAAAAGAGAAAAAAAAATATTACTTATCAACAAATGACTAACCGACAAGCTTTAAACCCCAATAATGCTGGAAAAAGTAATAAATATCTATTTGTTTTTAAACAAATGGCTAGCCTTCAAGCTGTAAGCCCTCAATGCTAGAAAAAGAGAAAATAAAATATTAATTATCAACAAATGACTAACCGACAAGCCTTAAACCCCAGTACCGCTGGAAAAAGTGATAAACAATTATTTGTTAATAAACAAATGGCTAGCCTTCAAGCTGTAAACTCCAATAACGCTGGAAAAAAGAGAAAATAAAATATTAATTATCAACAAATGACTAACCGACAAGCTTTAAACCCCAATAATGCTGGAAAAAGTAATAAATATCTATTTGTTATTAAACAAATGGCTAGCCTTCAAGCTGTAAACCCTCAATGCTAGAAAAAGAGAAAATAAAATATTAATTATCAACAAATGACTAACCGACAAGCCTTAAACCCCAGTACCGCTGGAAAAAGTGATAAACAATTACTTGTTAATAAACAATTGATTGAACACTTGATAATTTGTTGATATTAATATTTCATTTTCTCCTTTTTCCAGCGTTATTGGGGTTTAAGGATTGTCGGTTAGTTATTTGTTAATTTTAAATATTTTTTTCAGCGTTATGGCGGCTTACTGTTTGTCAGTTAGCCATTTGTTTATAAACAAATAATTGTTTATCACTTTTTCCATCGTTACTGGGGTTTAAGGCTTGCTGGTTAGTCATTTGTTAATAATTAATATTTCATTTACTCTTTTTTCCAGCGTTATTGGGGTTTACAGCTTGAAGGTTAGCCATTGGTTTATTAACAAATTATTTTTTATTACTTTTTCCAGCGCTATTGGGAATTAAGGCCTGTCGGTTAGTCATTTGTTGATAATTAATATTTTATTTTCTCATCTTTTCAGCGTTATTGGGGTTTACAGCTTGAAGGTTAGCCATTTGTTTATTTACAAATCATTGTTTATTACTTTTTCCAGCGTTATTGGGGTTTAAGGCTTGTCGGTTAGTCATTTGTTGATAATTAATATCTTATTTTCTCTTTTCTTTTTTAAAAAAAGTTATCGGAAAAATAAAAAATAAATCAAAGAATAATAATATTGTATTTACTAGAGTTGATAAAGGTAAAACTGTAATAGCAATTATTAGTACAGATTATGTAACAAAAACTTTACAATTTTTTAATAACAAAAAATTCAGTATCATCAATATTGATCCGACAGCTAAATTTCAAATATCAATAAAGGAATTTTTAAATAAGTCAAAAATTTTTGAAAATTATAGGGATAGGGAGTTATTAGCAATGAACGCACAAATTCCTAAATTGTATTCATTGATCAAATTTTATAGACCTGACAAACCGATTAGACCAGTAGTATCATGTGTGAATTCTCCTTCTGAGAAGATTTCTAAAAAATCAATCAATTTAATAAATGGACATTGTAATTTTGAACCGTTGTTTAGTATTAAAAACTCATTACAATTAATAGATAAAATTAAAAATATAAAATTAGAGAATAATTCTAAATTATTATCATTCGACGTAGTTTTCATATTTCGAATATGTTAGAAAGACAGAATGTTAAAGATAATATAAAGTCAGAAATATTAAAAATTTTAGATATATGTATGATACAAAATTATTTCGAATTTGATGGGAATGTTTACTTGGTAAATGATGGTTTGATCATGGGCAATCCTTTCAGCCCTATATTGGCAGAAATATTTTTGGCTGAGTTAGAAAGATCTATTAAATTAAATAAATATTTTAAACTTTTCAAATGTTGGTATCGATATGTGGATGATATTTTTGCTGTTTTTGTTGGAACCGCCAGACAATTAACACAATTTTTTAAAGACTTACATGAGATGGATGAAAATATTAAATTCACTATGAAGAGAGCAGAGAATGATAGTATATCATTTTTGGATTTATTAATTACGAAGAATATGAACAAGTTTGAATTTGATATCTTTCATAAACCATCTCATACAGATACAGTAATAAATAAGAAGTCTTCACATCCATTCCAACAAAAAATGACGGCATTTTATTGTTATATTCATCGATTATTGAATGATCCTTTGTCAGAGAATAATTTTAATAAAGAACTCAATATTATTAGACAGATAGCTTATAATATTAATTTTAATGTTGGATTGATCGATAAACTATTGAATAAAAAGTTGAAAGTGAAATTTATGAATCAAATATATCCAAGTATAGTAAAAAAAACAAATAATAATTATTTTACATTTACATATAACGGTGAACAAAGCAGAAAAGTTTTAGATAGTTTCAATATTTTGAATGATAATTTTAATTGTAAAATAAAATTTGCATATAAAACAAATAATACGAAAGCAAAAAATATCAAAAATAATAAAAGTAAAACAAATAAAGTACTCAAGTCAGGAGTTTACAAATTAAATTGTTTAGATTGTGATAAAGTCTATGTTGGACAGACAGGAAGAACTTTTGATAAAAGAATCAAAGAACACATTAGCCATTACAATAATAAAAATGTAGAAAAATCTAATTACGCTAAACATTTGATAGCAGAAAACCATAAATTTGATGGCATACGTGAAATCATGCCAGATTTGCCAGATGCAAAAGGTCGAACAACGTCTGCCCGGTGGTTTAATGGGTAGACGAGTCATTGAAAGACAATGGCAAGCAGTTTCGAGTGATATACTTGGTCCTTACACCCGAAGCAGTAACGGCAATAAATACGTGCTGGTCTTGACGGATCTGTTCACAAGGTGGGCAGAAGTGACACCTTTGTATAGTTATTGCATTCACTTGGTGAATATCCATTATCAATTCGAGAATAATGAAAAAACAAAATGTTTTCGATTTTCACAATTTATTTATTAACATTAGTTAATACATTAGCTTCATGACAGCCGTTTTGACATGCAATGTCATCTTTAGATGAGTATATACAATACTAAACTTAATTACAAACATCTGTTCACTTAAAGAGTTATCTTTATTTACAAACTATACGAATTTAAAAGTGGGGAGTTATTTATGTCTACCTGATCGTTTAGTAATCTATTCGTGTTTTTATATCGGTTAATCTCTAGAGATTCTAACAAATTTAATTTTCCTGACTTATTCATAAAGTGTAATGTTTCAAAATTCTCATCAAATTTATGGTTTTCTTCTATCAAATGTTTAGCGTAATTAGATTTTTCTACATTTTTATTATTGTAATGGCTAATGTGTTCTTTGATTCTTTTATCAAAAGTTCTTCCTGTCTGTCCAACATAGACTTTATCACAATCTAAACAATTTAATTTGTAAACTCCTGACTTGAGTACTTTATTTGTTTGACTTTTATTATTTTTGATATTTTTTGCTATCGTATTATTTGTTTTGTATGCAAATTTTATTTTACAATTAAAATTATCATTCAAAATATTAAAACTATCTAAAACTTTTCTGCTTTGTTCAACGTTATATGTAAATGTAAAATAATTATTATTTGTTTTATTTACTATACTTGGATATATTTGATTCATAAATTTCACTTTCAACTTTTTATTCAATAGTTTATCGATCAATCCAACATTAAAATTAATATTATAAGCTATCTGTCTAATAATATTGAGTTCTTTATTAAAATTATTCTCTGACAAAGGATCATTCAATAATCGATGAATATAACAATAAAATGCCGTCATTTTTTGTTGGAATGGATGTGAAGACTTCTTATTTATTACTGTATCTGTATGAGATGGTTTATGAAAGATATCAAATTCAAACTTGTTCATATTCTTCGTAATTAATAAATCCAAAAATGATATACTATCATTCTCTGCTCTCTTCATAGTGAATTTGATATTTTCATCCATCTCATTTAAGTCTTTAAAAAATTGTGTTAATTGTCTGGCGGTTCCAACAAAAACAGCAAAAATATCATCCACATATCGATACCAACATTTGAAAAGTTTAAAACATTTATTTAATTTAATAGATCTTACTAACTCAGCCAAAAATATTTCTGCCAATATAGGGCTTAAAGGATTACCCATGATCAAACCATCATTTACCAAGTAAACATTCCCATCAAATTCGAAATAATTTTGCATCATACATATATCTAAAATTTTTAATATTTCTGACTTTATATTATCTTCAACATTCTGTCTTTCTAACATATTCGAAATATGAAAACTACGTCGAATGATAATAATTTAGAATTATTCTCTAATTTTATATTTTTAATTTTATTTATCAATTGTAATGAGTTTTTAATACGAAAAGACGGTTCAAAATTAAAATGTGTTTTTATTAAATTGATTAATTTCTTAGAAATCTTCTCAGAAAGAGAATTTACACATGATACTACTGGTCTAATCGGTTTATCAGGTTTATGTAATTTGATCAATGAATACAATTTGGGAATTGGGGTTATTATGAAATTCGTTCGCCCCAGGTCATCTACCAGGTTACCAGAACGACTTCTCCAGGAAGTTTACCTCGTGAACGACTTCCGGGGATTTATTATGGAATTCAATCGCCCCCGGTCATCTACCAGGTTACCGGAAATACTTCTCCAGGAAGTTTTCCTCGTGAACGACAATGGGGGGGTTATAAAGGAAATCGCTCGCACCAGGTCGTCCACCAGGTTACCAAAATGACTCCTCTGAGAAGTTCTCCTCGCAAACGACTTCCGGGGGGATTTATTATGGAATTCAATCGCACCAGGTCGTCGACCAGGTTACCGAAACGACTTCTCCAGGAAGTTTTCCTCGCGAACGACTTCCGGGGGGTTATTATGGAATTCAATCGCACCAGTTCGTCTACCAGGTTACTGGAACGACTCCTCCAGGAAGTTTTCCTCGCGAACGACTTCCGAGGGGTTATTATGGAATTCAATCGCACCAGGTCGTCTACCAAGTTACCGAAACGACTTCTCCAGGAAAATTTCCTCGCGAATGACTCCCGGGAGTTTATTATAGAATTCACTTGCACCAGGTAGTCTACCGGGTTACAGGAATGTCCTCTCCAGGAAGTTTTCTTCGCGAACAACACACGAGGAGTAATAAAGAAATTCGCTCAAACCAGGTCATAAACCATGTTACTGGAACGACTTCTTTAGGAAGTCTTTCTCGCGAACGACTTCCGGGGGGTTATTATAGAATTCGCTTACACAAGGTCGTCTGCGGGGTTACAGGAACGACTTCTCCAGGAAGTTTTCCTCGCGAACGACTTCCGGGTGGTTATAAAGGAATTCGCCCGCATTAGGTCATCTACCGGGTTACCGAAACGACTCCTCCAGAAAATTTTCGTCGTTAACGTCTTCTGGGGGGTAATTAAAAAATTCGGTCACACCAGGTCATTTACCGGGTTACAGGAACGTCTTCTCCAGGAAGTTTTCCTCGCGAATGACTTCCGGGGGGTTATAAAGGAATTCGCTCGCACCAGGTCATCTACCAGGTTACTGGAACGTCTTCTCCATGAAGTTTACCTCGTGAACGACAGCGGGGGGGTTATAAAGGAATTCACTCGCACCAGTTCATCGACCAGGTTACCGAAACGACTTCTCCAGGAAGTTTTCATCTCGAACGACTTCCGGGGGGTTATTATGGATTTCGTTCGCCCCTGGTCGTCTACCAGGTTACCGAAATGACTTCTCCAGGAAGTTTTCCTCGTGAACGACTTCCGGGGGGTTATAAAGGAATTCGCCCACACCAGGTCATCTACCGGGTTACAGGAACGTCTTCTCCATGAAGTTTACCTCGTGAACGACAGCGGGGGGGTTATAAAGGAATTCACTCGCACCAGTTCATCGACCAGGTTACCGAAACGACTTCTCCAGGAAGTCTTTCTCGCGATCGACTTCCGGGGGGTTATAAAGGAATTCGCTCGCATCAGGTCATCTACCAGGTTACTGGAACAACTTCTCCAGAAAGTTTTCATCTCGAACGACTTCCGGGGGGTTATTATGGATTTCGTTCGCCCCTGGTCGTCTACCAGGTTACCGAAATGACTTCTCCAGGAAGTTTTCCTCGTGAACGACAATGGATTGGTTATAAAGGAAGTCTCTCGCACCAGGTCGTCTACCAGGTTACCGAAATGACGCCTCTAAGAAGTTTTCCTCTTGAACGACTTCCGGGGGGTTATAAAGATATTCGCTCGCACCAGGTTGTCTACCAGGTTACCAAAATGACTTCTCCAGGAAGTTTTCCTCGCGAATGACTTCCGGGAGTTTATTACAGAATTCGCTTGCACCATGTCGTCTTACGGGTTCCAGGAATGTCTTCTCCAGGAAGTTTTCCTCGCGAACGACACACGAGGAGTAATAAAGGAATTCGCTCGAACCAGGTCATCTACCAGGTTACCGGAACGACTTCTCCAGGAAGTTTTCCTCGTGAACGACAATCGGGGATTTATTATGGAATTCAATCGCACCAGGTCACCTACCAGGTTACCGAAACGACTCTTCCAGGAAGTTTTCGTCGTGAACGACTTCCGGGGGGTTATAAAGGAATTCGCTCGCACCAGTTTGTCTACCAGGTTACCAAAATGACTTATCCAGGAAGTTTTCCTCGCGAATGACTTCCGGGAGTTTATTATAGAATCCGCTTGCACCTGGTCATCTACCGGGTTACAGGAATGCCTTCTCCAGGAAGTTTTCGTCGCGAACGACACACGTGGAGTAAAAAAGGAATTCGCTCGAACCAGGTCATCTACCAGGTTACCGGAACGACTTCTCCAGGAAGTCTTTCTCGCGAATGACTTCCGGGGGGTAATTACAGAATTCGCTTACACAAGGTCGTCTACCGGGTTACAGGAACGACTACTCCAGGAAGTTTTACTCGTGAACGACAATCGGGGATTTATTATGGAATTCAATCGCACCCGGTCATCTACCAGGTTACCGAAATGACTCCTCTAAGAAGTTTTCCTTGCGAACGACTTCCGAGGGGTTATAAAGGAATTCGCTCGCACCAGGTTCCCTCGTGAACGACAATCGGGGATTAATTATGGAATTCAATCGCACCAGGTCGTCTACCAGGTTACCGAAACGACTTCTCCAGGTAGTCTTCCCCGCGAACGACTGCCGGTGGGTTATAAAAGAATTCGCTCGCACCGATCGTCTACCAGGTTACCGAAACGACTTCTTCAGGAAGTTTTCCTCGCGAAAGACCTCCAGGAGGTTATAAAGGGATTCGCTCGCACCAGGTTGTCTACCAGGTTACCAAAATGACTTCTCCAGGGAGTTTTCCTCGCGAATGACTTCCGGGAGTTTATTACAGAATTCGCTTGCACCATGTCGTCTTACGGGTTCCAGGAATGTCTTCTCCAGGAAGTTTTCCTCGCGAACGACACACGAGGAGTAATAAAGGAATTCGCTCGAACCAGGTCATCTACCAGGTTACCGGAACGACTTCTCCAGGAAGTTTTCCTCGTGAACGACAATCGGGGATTTATTATGGAATTCAATCGCACCAGGTCACCTACCAGGTTACCGAAACGACTCTTCCAGGAAGTTTTCGTCGTGAACGTCTTCTGGGGGCTAATTATAGAATTCGCTTACACAAGGTCGTCTACCGGGTTACAGGAACGACTTCTCCAGGAAGTTTTCCCCGTGAACGACTCCAGGTGGGTTATAAAGGAATTCGCTCTTACCAGGTCGTTTACCAGTTTTCCGAAACGACTTCTCCAGGAAGTTTTCCTCGCGAACGACTTCCGGGGGGTTATAAAGGAATTCGCTCGCACCAGGTTGTCTACCAGGTTACCGGAACGACTTATCCAGGAAGTTTTCGTCGTGAACGTCTTCTGGGGGCTAGTTATAGAATTCGCTTACACAAGGTCGTCTACCGGGTTACAGGAACGACTTCTCCAGGAAGTTTTCCCCGTGAACGACTCCAGGTGGGTTATAAAGGAATTCGCTCGCACCAGGTCGTCTACCAGTTTTCCGAAACGACTTCTCCTGGAAGTTTTCCTCGCGAACGACTTCCAGGGGGTTATAAAGGAATTCGCTCGCACCAGGTTGTCTACCAGGTTACCAAAATGACTCCTCTAAGAAGTTCTCCTCGTGAATGACTTCCGGGGATTTATTATGGATTTCAATCGAACCAGGTCGTCTACCAGGTTACCGAAACGACTTCTGTAGGGAGTTTTTCTCACGAATGACTTCCGGGGAATTATCAAGGAATTTGCTCGTACCAGGTCGTCTACCAGACTACCAAAATGACTTCTCCGTGAAGTTTTCCTCGTGAACCCCTTCGGGTGAGGTTATAAATGAACTCGTTCGCACCAGGTCATCTACCAGGATACCGAAATGCCTTCAGGGATGGATTCCAGAATCTGCTCATAGGTACCAAGCACTCATTTCAGGTCAAAGAAAGTCACAAGTGGTCAACAGAGCGGTAGTTTCAAGTCGGTAGCCACTGAAAACGAGAAACACAGACGTGGTGCCCTCAGGCATGTTAAAATAGGTGAGGTCGTAGGTTAGGTACCTAAGTCGGCCTTAGACCTAAGAGAAATTCGAATGTTATAAATTTTCGGCTGTACACTGTTTTTCGTATGCGTGATACCTGTGTTCACTGCGATGGACTTGAGCAAATTTTTTTTCTTTTGCTAAATATTATAACACCTATAGAGTCAGGGTGGGGATCTGGTGATTATAACGCCTTGTGGATGAATTTCCCAGGAAGTTGTGACTCCAGGGGGGTCAGGACGGACACCTGGTGCACCTGGTAATTATAACGCCTCGGGGACGATTTCCTCAGGAAGTTTAGACTCCAAGGGTGTCAGGATGGACACCTTGGGCAGCTGGTAATTCTAACGCCTTGGAGACGTTTTCTACAGGAAGTTTTGACTCCAGGGGGGTATGGATGGACACTTGGGGCACCTGGTAATTATAATGCCTTGGAGACGATTTCCCGAGGAAGTTTTGACTCCAAAGGGGTCAGGATAGACAACTGGTGCACCTGGTAATTATAACGCCTTGTAAATGATTTCCCCAGGAAGATTTTACTCTATACGGGTCAGGACGGACACCTGGGGCACCTGGTAATAATAACGCCACCCGAGCTCTTGCAAGTTTTTAAGAGTACAATTAATTAATAAAAATCCCCAAAGCTCCTACCACCCAATAACGCCGATCTCCTGTAACTCGGTAGACGATCTGGTGTGAACGAATTTCATAATAACCCCCCGAAAGTCGTTCGCGAGGAAAACTTCCTGGAAAAGTCGTTCCAGTAACCTGGTAGATGACCTGGTGCGAGCAAATTCCTTTATAACCCCCCGGAAGTCGTTCGCGAGGAAGACTTCCTGAAGAAGTCGTTCCGGTAACCTGGTAGATGACCTGGGGCAAACAAATTCCTTTATAAACCCTCGGAAGTCGTTCGCGAGGAGAACTTCTTAGAGGAGTCATTTTGGTAACCTGGCAGACGACCTGGTGCGAGTGAATTCCTTTACAATCCCCCCTTGTCGTTAACGAGGAAAACTTCCTGGAGAAGACTCTCCTGTAAATCGGTGGACGATCTGGTGTAAACGAATTTTATAGTAGCCCCCGGAAGTCGTTCGCGAGGAAAACTTCCTGGAGAAATCGTTCAAGTAACCTGGTAGATGACATGGGGCGAACAAATTCCTTTTTTAAACCCCCGGAAGTCTTTCACGAGGAAAACTTTCTGGAGAAGTCATTTCGGTAACCTGGTAGACGACCTGGGGCGAACGAATTCCAGAATAACCCCCCGGAAGTCGTTCGCGAGGAAAACTTCCTGGAGAAATCGTTCAAGTAACCTGGTAGATGACATGGGGCGAACGAATTCCTTTTTTAATCCCCCGGAAGTCGTTCGTGTGGAAGACTTCTAGGAGAAGTCGTTCCGGTAACCTGGTAGATGACCTGGAGCGAGCGAATTCCTTTATATCCCCCCCTGGAAATAGTTTGCGAGAAAAACTTCCTGGAGGAGTCGTTTCGGTAACCTGTTAGATGACCTGGGGCAAACAAATTCCTTTATAAACCCCCGGAAGTCGTTCGCGAGGAGAACTTCTTAGAGGAGTCATTTCGGTAACCTGGTAGAGGACCTAGTGCGAGTGAACTCCTTTACAACCCCTCCTTGTCGTTCACGAGGAAAACTTCCTGGAGAAGACGTTCCTGTAACTCGGTAGACGATCTGGTGTGAACGAATTTCATAATAACCCCCCGAAAGTCGTTAGCGAGGAAAACTTCCTGGAGAAGCCGTTCCAGTAACCTGGTAGATGACCTGGTGCGAGCAAATTCCTTTATCACCCCCCGGAAGTCGTTCGCGAGGAAGACTTCCTGAAGAAGTCGTTCCGGTAACCTGGTAGATGACCTGGGGCAAACAAATTCCTTTATAAACCCTCGGAAGTCGTTCGCGAGGAGAACTTCTTAGAGGAGTCATTTTGGTAACCTGGCAGACGACCTGGTGCGAGTGAATTCCTTTACAACCCCCCCTTGTCGTTAACGAGGAAAACTTCCTGGAGAAGACTCTCCTGTAAATCGGTAAACGATCTGGTGTGAACGAATTTTATAGTAGCCCCCGGAAGTCGTTCGCGAGGAAAACTTCCTGGAGAAATCGTTCAAGTAACCTGGTAGATGACATGGCGCGAACAAATTCCTTTTTTAAACCCCCGGAAGTCGTTCGTGTGGAAAACTTCTTGGAGAAGTCGTTCCGGTAACCTGGTAGATGACCTGGAGGGAGCGAATTCCTTAATATCCCCCCCGGAAATAGTTTGCGAGAAAAACTTCCTGGAGGAGTCGTTTCGGTAACCTGTTAGATGACCTGGGGCAAACAAATTCCTTTATAAACCCCCGAAAGTCGTTCGCGAGGAGAACATCTTAGAGGAGTCATTTTGGTAACCTGGCAGACGACCTGGTGCGAGTGAATTCCTTTACAACCCCCCCCTTGTCGTTAACGAGGAAAACTTCCTGGAGAAGACTCTCCTGTAAATCGGTGGACGATCTGGTGTGAACGAATTTTATAGTAGCCCCCGGAAGTCGTTCGCGAGGAAAACTTCCTGGAGAAATCGTTCAAGTAACCTGGTAGATGACATGGGGCGAACGAATTCCTTTTTTAAACCCCCGGAAGTCTTTCACGAGGAAAACTTTCTGGAGAAGTCATTTCGGTAACCTGGTAGACGACCTGGGGCGAACGAATTCCAGAATAACCCCCCGGAAGTCGTTCGCGAGGAAAACTTCCTGGAGAACTCGTTCCAGTAACCTGGTAGATGACCTGGTGCGAGCAAATTCCTTTATAACCCCCCGGAGGTCGTTCGCGAGGAAGACTTCTTGGAGAAGTCGTTCCGGTAACCTGGTAGATGACCTGGTGCGAGCGAATTCCATAATAAACTCCCGGAAGTCGATCGCGAGAAAAACTTCCTGGAGGAGTCGTTTTCGTAACCTGGAAGACGACCTGGTGGGAGCGAATTTTATAATATACCCCCGGAAGTCGTTTGCGAGGAAAACTTTCTGGAGAAGTCTTTCGAGTAACCTGGTAGATGACCTGGTGCGAGCAAATTCCTTTATAACCCCCCGGAAGTCGTTCGTGAGGAAGACTTCTTGGAGAAGTCGTTCCGGTAACCTGGTAGATGACCTGGTGCGAGCGAATTCCATAATAAACTCCCGGAAGTCGATCGCGAGAAAAACTTCCTGGAGGAGTCGTTTTAGTAACCTGGAAGACGACCTGGTGGGAGCGAATTTTATAATATACCCCCGGAAGTCGTTTGCGAGGAAAACTTTCTGGAGAAGTCTTTCGAGTAACCTGGTAGATGACCTGGTGCGAGCAAATTCCTTTATAACCCCCCGGAAGTCGTTCGTGAGGAAGACTTCTTGGAGAAGTCGTTCCGGTAACCTGGTAGATGACCTGGTGCGAGCGAATTCCATAATAAACTCCCGGAAGTCGATCGCGAGAAAAACTTCCTGGAGGAGTCGTTTTAGTAACCTGGAAGACGACCTGGTGCGAGCAAATTCCTTTATAACCCCCCGGAGGTCGTTCGCGAGAAAAACTTCCTGGAGAAGACATTCCTGTAACCTGGTAGATGACCTGGTGCGAGCAAATTCCTTTATAACCCCCCGGAAGTCGTTCGTGAGGAAGACTTCTTGGAGAAGTCGTTCCGGTAACCTGGTAGATGACCTGGTGCGAGCGAATTCCATAATAAACTCCCGGAAGTCGATCGCGAGAAAAACTTCCTGGAGAAGTCTTTCGAGTAACCTGGTAGATGACCTGGTGCGAGCAAATTCCTTTATAACCCCCCGGAGGTCGTTCGCGAGAAAAACTTCCTGGAGAAGACATTCCTGTAACCTGGTAGATGACGTGGGGCGAGTGAATTCCATAATAAACTCCCGGAAGTCGATCGCGAGAAAAACTTCCTGGAGGAGTCGTTTTAGTAACCTGGAAGACGACCTGGTGCGAGCAAATTCCTTTATAACCCCCCGGAGGTCGTTCGCGAGAAAAACTTCCTGGAGAAGACATTCCTGTAACCTGGTAGATGACGTGGGGCGAGCGAATTCCATAATAAACTCCCGGAAGTCGATCGCGAGAAAAACTTCCTGGAGGAGTCGTTTTCGTAACCTGGAAGACGACCTGGTGGGAGCGAATTTTATAATATACCCCCGGAAGTCGTTTGCGAGAAAAACTTCCTGGAGGAGTCGTTTTAGTAACCTGGAAGACGACCTGGTGCGAGCAAATTCCTTTATAACCCCCCGGAGGTCGTTCGCGAGAAAAACTTCCTGGAGAAGACATTCCTGTAACCTGGTAGATGACGTGGGGCGAGCGAATTCCATAATAAACTCCCGGAAGTCGATCGCGAGAAAAACTTCCTGGAGGAGTCGTTTTAGTAACCTGGAAGACGACCTGGTGGGAGCGAATTTTATAATATACCCCCGGAAGTCGTTTGCGAGGAAAACTTTCTGGAGAAGTCTTTCGAGTAACCTGGTAGATGACCTGGTGCGAGCAAATTCCTTTATAACCCCCCGGAAGTCGTTCGTGAGGAAGACTTCTTGGAGAAGTCGTTCCGGTAACCTGGTAGATGACCTGGTGCGAGCGAATTCCATAATAAACTCCCGGAAGTCGATCGCGAGAAAAACTTCCTGGAGGAGTCGTTTTCGTAACCTGGTAGACGACCTGGTGGGAGCGAATTTTATAATATACCCCCGGAAGTCGTTTGCGAGGAAAACTTCCTGGAGGAGTCGTTTCGGTAACCTGTTAGATGACCTGGGGCGAACAAATTCCTTTTTTAAACCCCCGGAAGTCTTTCGCGGGAAAACTTTCTGGATAAGTCATGCCGGTAACCTGGTAGACGACCTGGTGCGAGCGAATTCCTTTACAACCCCCCCTTGTCGTTCACGAGGAAAACTTCCTGAAGAAGACGTTCCTGTAACTCGGTAGACGATCTGGTGTGAGCGAATTTTATAGTAACCCTCCGGAAGTCGTTCGCGAGGAAAACTTCCTGGAGAAATCGTTCCGGTAACCTTGTAGATGACCTGGGGCGAGCGAATTCCTTTATATCCCCCCCGGAAATAGTTCGCGAGAAAAACTTCCTGGAGGAGTCGTTTCGGTAACCTGTTACATGACCTGGGGCAAACAAATTCCTTTATAAACCCCCGGAAGTCGTTCGCGAGGAGAACTTCTTAGAGGAGTCATTTTGGTAACCTGGCAGACAACCTGGTGCGAGTGAATTCCTTTACAACCCCCCCTCGTCGTTAACGAGGAAAACTTCCTGGAGAAGACGTTCCTGTAACTCGGTAGACGATCTGGTGTGAACGAATTTTATAGTAGCCCCCGGAAGTCGTTCGCGAGGAAAACTTCCTGGAGAAATCGTTCAAGTAACCTGGTAGATGACATGGCGCGAACAAATTCCTTTTTTAAACCCCCGGAAGTCTTTCACGAGGAAAACTTTCTGGAGAAGTCATTTCGGTAACCTGGTAGACGACCTGGGGCGAATGAATTCCAGAATAACCCCCCGGAAGTCGTTCGCGAGGAAAATTTCCTGGAGAAATCGTTCAAGTAACCTGGTAGATGACATGGGGCGAACAAATTCCTTTTTTAAACCCCCGGAAGTCGTTCGTGTGGAAGACTTCTTGGAGAAGTCGTTCCGGTAACCTGGTAGATGACCTGGAGGGAGCGAATTCCTTAATATCCCCCCCGGAAATAGTTCGCGAGAAAAACTTCCTGGAGGAGTCGTTTCGGTAACCTGTTAGATGACCTGGGGCAAACAAATTCCTTTATAAACCCCCGGAAGTCGTTCGCGAGGAGAACTTCTTAGAGGAGTCATTTTGGTAACCTGGCAGACGACCTGGTGCGAGTGAATTCCTTTACAACCCCCCCCCTTGTCGTTAACGAGGAAAACTTCCTGGAGAAGACTCTCCTGTAAATCGGTGGACGATCTGGTGTGAACGAATCTTATAGTAGCCCCCGGAAGTCGTTCGCGAGGAAAACTTCCTGGAGAAATCGTTCAAGTAACCTGGTAGATGACATGGGGCGAACGAATTCCTTTTTTAAACCCCCGGAAGTCTTTCACGAGGAAAACTTTCTGGAGAAGTCATTTCGGTAACCTGGTAGACGACCTGGGGCGAACGAATTCCAGAATAAACCCCCGGAAGTCGTTCGCGAGGAAAACTTCCTGGAGAACTCGTTCCAGTAACCTGGTAGATGACCTGGTGCGAGCAAATTCCTTTATAACCCCCCGGAGGTCGTTCGCGAGAAAAACTTCCTGGAGAAGACATTCCTGTAACCTGGTAGATGACGTGGGGCGAGCGAATTCCATAAGAAACTCCCGGAAGTCGATCGCGAGAAAAACTTCCTGGAGGAGTCGTTTTAGTAACCTGGAAGACGACCTGGTGCGAGCAAATTCCTTTATAACCCCCCGGAGGTCGTTCGCGAGAAAAACTTCCTGGAGAAGACATTCCTGTAACCTGGTAGATGACGTGGGGCGAGCGAATTCCATAATAAACTCCCGGAAGTCGATCGCGAGAAAAACTTCCTGGAGGAGTCGTTTTAGTAACCTGGAAGACGACCTGGTGCGAGCAAATTCCTTTATAACCCCCCGGAGGTCGTTCGCGAGAAAAACTTCCTGGAGAAGACATTCCTGTAACCTGGTAGATGACCTGGTGCGAGCAAATTCCTTTATAACCCCCCGGAAGTCGTTCGTGAGGAAGACTTCTTGGAGAAGTCGTTCCGGTAACCTGGTAGATGACCTGGTGCGAGCGAATTCCATAATAAACTCCCGGAAGCCGATCGCGAGAAAAACTTCCTGGAGAACTCGTTCCAGTAACCTGGTAGATGACCTGGTGCGAGCAAATTCCTTTATAACCCCCCGGAGGTCGTTCGCGAGAAAAACTTCCTGGAGAAGACATTCCTGTAACCTGGTAGATGACGTGGGGCGAGTGAATTCCATAATAAACTCCCGGAAGTCGATCGCGAGAAAAACTGTCTGGAGGAGTCGTTTTAGTAACCTGGAAGACGACCTGGTGCGAGCAAATTCCTTTATAGCCCCCCGGAGGTCGTTCGCGAGAAAAACTTCCTGGAGAAGACATTCCTGTAACCTGGTAGATGACCTGGTGAGAAAAAATTCCTTTATAACCCCCCGGAAGTCGTTCGTGAGGAAGACTTCTTGGAGAAGTCGTTCCGGTAACCTGGTAGATGACCTGGTGCGAGCAAATTCCATAATAAACTCCCGGAAGTCGATCGCGAGAAAAACTTCCTGGAGAACTCGTTCCAGTAACCTGGTAGATGACCTGGTGCGAGCAAATTCCTTTATAACCCCCCGGAGATCGTTCGCGAGAAAAACTTCCTGGAGAAGACATTCCTGTAACCTGGTAGATGACGTGGGGCGAGCGAATTCCATAATAAACTCCCGGAAGTCGATCGCGAGAAAAACTTCCTGGAGGAGTCGTTTTAGTAACCTGGAAGACGACCTGGTGCGAGCAAATTCCTTTATAACCCCCCGGAGGTCGTTCGCGAGAAAAACTTCCTGGAAAAGACATTCCTGTAACCTGGTAGATGACGTGGGGCGAGCGAATTCCATAATAAACTCCCGGAAGTCGATCGCGAGAAAAACTTCCTGGAGAAGTCGTTTTAGTAACCTGGAAGACGACCTGGTGGGAGCGAATTTTATAATATACCCCCGGAAGTCGTTTGCGAGGAAAACTTTCTGGAGAAGTCTTTCGAGTAACCTGGTAGATGACCTGGTGCGAGCAAATTCCTTTATAACCCCCCGGAAGTCGTTCGTGAGGAAGACTTCTTGGAGAAGTCGTTCCGGTAACCTGGTAGATGACCTGGTGCGAGCGAATTCCATAATAAACTCCCGGAAGTCGATCGCGAGAAAAACTTCCTGGAGAAGACATTCCTGTAACCTGGTAGATGACGTGGGGCGAGCGAATTCCATAATAAACTCCCGGAGGTCGATCGCGAGAAAATCTTCCTGGAGGAGTCGTTTTAGTAACCTGGAAGACGACCTGGTGCGAGCAAATTCCTTTATAACCCCCCGGAGGTCGTTCGCGAGAAAAACTTCCTGGAAAAGACATTCCTGTAACCTGGTAGATGACGTGGGGCGAGCGAATTCCATAATAAACTCCCGGAAGTCGATCGCGAGAAAAACTTCCTAGAGGAGTCGTTTTAGTAACCTGGAAGACGACCTGGTGGGAGCGAATTTTATAATATACCCCCGGAAGTCGTTTGCGAGGAAAACTTTCTGGAGAAGTCTTTCGAGTAACCTGGTAGATGACCTGGTGCGAGCAAATTCCTTTATAACCCCCCGGAAGTCGTTCGTGAGGAAGACTTCTTGGAGAAGTCGTTCCGGTAACCTGGTAGATGACCTGGTGCGAGCGAATTCCATAATAAACTCCCGGAAGTCGATCGCGAGAAAAACTTCCTGGAGGAGTCGTTTTCGTAACCTGGTAGACGACCTGGTGGGAGCGAATTTTATAATATACCCCCGGAAGTCGTTTGCGAGGAAAACTTCCTGGAGGAGTCGTTTCGGTAACCTGTTAGATGACCTGGGGCGAACAAATTCCTTTTTTAAACCCCCGGAAGTCTTTCGCGAGGAAAACTTTCTGGATAAGTCATGCCGGTAACCTGGTAGACCACCTGGTGCGAGCGAATTCCTTTACAACCCCCCCTTGTCGTTCACGAGGAAAACTTCCTGAAGAAGACGTTCCTGTAACTCGGTAGACGATCTGGTGTGAGCGAATTTTATAGTAACCCTCCGGAAGTCGTTCGCGAGGAAAACTTCCTGGAGAAATCGTTCCGGTAACCTTGTAGATGACCTGGGGCGAGCGAATTCCTTTATATCCCCCCCGGAAATAGTTCGCGAGAAAAACTTCCTGGAGGAGTCGTTTCGGTAACCTGTTACATGACCTGGGGCAAACAAATTCCTTTATAAACCCCCAGAAGTCGTTCGCGAGGAGAACTTCTTAGAGGAGTCATTTTGGTAACCTGGCAGACAACCTGGTGCGAGTGAATTCCTTTACAACCCCCCCTCGTCGTTAACGAGGAAAACTTCCTGGAGAAGACGTTCCTGTAACTCGGTAGACGATCTGGTGTGAACGAATTTTATAGTAGCCCCCGGAAGTCGTTCGCGAGGAAAACTTCCTGAAGAAATCGTTCAAGTAACCTGGTAGATGACATGGGGCGACAAATCCCTTTTTTAAACCCCCGGAAGTCTTTCGCGAGGAAAACTTTCTGGAGAAGTCATGCCGGTAACCTGGTAGACGACCTGAGGCGAACGAATTCCTTTATAACTCCTCGGGTGTCATGTGCGACGAAAACTTCCTGGAGAAGGTGTTCCGGTGACCTGGTAGACGACCTGGTGCGATTGAATTCCATAATAAACCCCCGGAAGTTGTTCGCGAGGAAAATTTCCTGGAGGAGTCGTTTTGGTAACCTGGTAGCTGACCTGGTATGAGCGAATTCCTTTATAACTCCTCGGGTGTCGTGTGCGACGAAAACTTCCTGGTGAAGGTGTTCCGGTAACCTGGTAGACGACCTGGTTCGAGCGAATTCCTATATAACCCCCCGGAAGTCGTTCGCGAGGAAAACTTCCTGGAGAACTCGTTTCGGTTACCTGGTAGATGACCTGGTGCGAGCGAATTCCTTTATAACTCCTCGGGTGTCGTGTGCGACGAAAACTTCCTGGAGAAGTATTTCCGGTAACCTGATAGACAACCTGGTGCGATTGAATTCCATAATCAATCCCCGGAAGTTGTTCGTGAGGAAAACTTCCTGGAGAGGTCGTTCCGTTAACCTGGTAGATGACCTGGGGCGAACAAATTCCATAATAACCCCCCGGAAGTCATTCGCGAGGAAAACTTCCTGGAGGAGTCGTTTTGGTAACCTGGTAGACGACCTGGTGTGGGAGGATTCCTTTATAACCCCCTCATTGTCGTTTACGAGGAAAGATTCCTGGAGAAGACATTCCTGTAACCCGGTAGATGACCTGGTGTGAGCGAATTTTATTATTACCCCCCGGAAGACGTTCACAAAGAAAATTTCTTGGAGAAGTCGTTTCGGTAACCTGGTAGACGAACTTGTGCGAGCGAATTCCTCTCTAACCTCACCCGAAGGCGTTCACGAGGAAAACTTCCTGGAAAAGTCGTTTCGGTAACCTGGTAGATGTCCTGGGGCGAACGAATTCCATAATAACCCCCTGAAAGTCGTTCGCGAGGAAAACTTCCCGGAGGAGTCGTTTCAGTAACCTGGTAGACGACCTTGTGCGAGCGAATTCCTTTATCACCCCACCATTGTCGTTCACGAGGAAAACTTCCTGGAGAAGTCGTTCCGGTAACCTGGTAGATGACCTGGGGCGAACGAATTCCATAATAACCCCCTGGAAGTCGTTTGCGAGGAAAACTTCCTGGAGAAGTCGTTCCGTTAACCTGGTAGATGACCTGGGGCGACCAAATTCCATAATTACCCCCTGGAAGTCATTCACGAGGAAAACTTCCTGGAGGAGTCGTTTCGGTAACTTGGTAGACGACCTGGTGTGGGAGGATTCCTTTATAACCCCCTCATTGTCGTTTACGAGGAAAATTTCCTGGAGAAGACATTCCTGTAATCCGGTAGATGACCTGGTGTAAGCGAATTTTATTATTACCGCCCGGAAGACGTTCACAAAGAAAATTTCTCGGAGAAGTCGTTTCGGTAACCTGGTAGACGACCTTGTGCGAGCGAATTCCTTTCTAACCCCACCCGAAGGCTTTCACGAGGAAAACTTCCTGGAGAAGTCGTTTCGGTAACCTGGTAGACGACCTGGTGCGAGCGAATTCCTTTCTAACCCCCCGGAAGTCGTTCGAGAGGAAAACTTCCTGGAGAAGTCGTTCCGGTAACCTGGTAGATGACCTGGGGCGAACGAATTCCATAATAACCCCCTGGAAGTCGTTCGCGAGGAAAACTTCCTGGAGAAGTCGTTCCGGTAACCTGGTAGATGACCTGGTGCGAGCGAATTCCTTTATAACTCCTCGGTTATCGTGGTAAATCGTAAATGTTGATGTTTTTTTCGAGTAAATTGTAACATTGAGTCAATAAAAAATAAGCCCGAGAAAATTCGACCTATGAAAATTGTAAAAATTTCGCTATTCATAAAATAAGTTATTCAACTCGAGTTATTTAACTCGACGCCCAGGGTATTTAGGTTTAAAGACTTGTCGGCTATATTAAAAAAAAAAAATAAAGACTTGTCAGTTAATTCATCAATAACAGTCATTAGATTTTGTAGATTATTTTTTAATATTTTTTTCTAATCTCAAACAATTAATAAAAAAAAAAATTAAATAAATTATTTTTCTTATTAATATCTTAGGAATCTACAGTGTCGGTAACGTTCGAGGTCTCAAATTCTCATAGCCTATAAACCGATCGATTCGATCTAGCCACTCGGGGCTAATTTCAGCTCGCTAAAGAAACGAAAACGCGTGTTCGCCGGCATGAAATAAGCATGAGCTTTAGACTACCAAGTACCAACTGATGCCCGGATTCTTGATATGGACTTTGGCGAATAAATAATAATAAATATAAAAAATACTTGCGACCGCCGGGCGCCGACCATGTGTTAGCCCTACTGCAGTGCACTGATCAGCAGCAGCAGTGATTGCCGAGAACAGGAGAAAGGTACACAATGATAGAGTTCGTGCAGGTGTAAGCCGACCAGAGACAAGTTAAGTTTTAATGGTATAATTATTTTCAGTGATAAATAGACCGATAATAAGAAGATTTTGATGTAAACTGATGCGTTTTGTGGGTTTTAAGCTTGGAGGATTATTAGCTTATTCAAAAATTAGACTCGGACGCCCAGCGTTTTGTGGGTTTGAAGCTTGGGGGATTTTTGGTTTATTTATATTTTTTTTTTTAAATAGTACTCGGACGCTAAGCGTTTTGTGGATTCAAAGTTTGGGGGATAATTAGTTTATTTTTATTTTTTTTTTTTTTTAATTATACTCGGATGCTCAGCGTTTTGTGGGTTTAAAGCTTGGGGGGTTAATAGTTTATTTAAAAATGGAATTCCGACGCCCATTGTTTTGTGGGTTTAAAGCTTGGGATAATATTAGTTTATTTTTATTTGTTATTTAAAAATTGAAATAGTACGCCCAGCGTTTTGTGGGTTTGAAGCTTGGGGGATTTTTAGTTTATTTATTTATTTATTTTTTTTTTTTAATTGAACCCGGACGCCCAGCGTTTTGTGGGCTTAAAGTTTGGGGGATTATTAGTTTATTATTATTTTTTTAATTTAAAAATTATACTCGGACGCCCAGCGTTTTGTGGGTTTAAAGTTCGGGGGATTATTAGTATATTATTTTTTTTTTTGTAATTCAAAAATTATACTCGGACGCCCATCGTTTTGTTGGTTCAAAGCTTGGGGGATCAATAGTTTATTTAAAAATTAAGGTGAAGACGTAACCACGTTTTCATAAAATTTGTCGATTACAATTTAAAAAAAAATAAAAGAGAAACTTGAAAATACGCTCTTTAGCGCGCTAGATAATATTTTTAGCTATTTCCTAAGCCTTATTTGATGGAAATAGGTTAACAAATAAATTCAGGAAACTTGGAAAATCGGTTTTCTTCTTATTCAGCAAAATTGTAGTAGTGTATGTCGTCTGCTACTGGGTCTGTCGGCTGCCGTCCCCAATGCCCGCGCTTACTAGTACATAGTCAGGGGCAGACGGGTGTAAACTGTAAGATCTCTGATTATTTTGGTTCATTTAATTTTGATGTGTTCTTCTGATTTTTTGATTAGTACTTGACTAAAATGCATGAAAATTACTATTTTTTAAAATTTATTGATTAGTCTAAGCATATAATTTTTCTTTTATTGATAGTCAATTATCTTACTGGGTGATGGCAAGAGAGTAGCTCTTAGTGTTAGGAAAAGGAAGATGATAAGAAAAAGAAAAATAAGAAGAAAAAGAAGAACAGCATCTAATAAAGTACCCAAAAACTTGAAGAATATTTATGAATATGACACTAAATTAATTTTTTTGCATTATTTGTAGGTTATTAATTAAGCATTTTGGGAAATAATTTATCATTAAAAAAAAAAAGAAGAATTATTTATTACTGCCTGCTGCTAATAGAATTTCTGATTTATAAAAATTTTTTTCTTCACATGTGCTTCTGCATGAAATAAATTTTAAAGGTTATGGGAATGGGGTGCATGTGCGATTCTGCATTTACTCCGCGCACGGTAGCAGACGATGCAAGGGTCTGCTACACACGGTTAACGGGAGGAAAACGATTTTCCAAGTATCCTGAGGCCAATACTTGATAGATACATCTGTAATTGGGCTTAAAAATAGCTAAAATATTATCTAGCGCGCTAAAGAGCGTTTTTTTCAATCTTCCCTTTAATTTTTTTTTTTATAGCCACTTTTTACTTCCAGCGCTGGTTACGTCTTCACCTTAAACTTGGACGCTCAGCGTTTTGTGGGTTTAAAGCTTAAGGAATTTTTAGTTTATTTATATTTTTTATTCAAAAAATTAAACTCATGTGCCGAGCGTTTGATAGGTTTAAAACTTGAGGGATTATTAGTTTATTTATATTTTTTTATTTAAAAATTAAACTCAGACGCCCACAGTTTTGTGGGTTTAGAGCTTGGGGGATTATTAGTTGCTTTATATTTTTTTTATAAAAAACTGATTGTTTAGCTTCGAAGCTTTCAACTAAAAAAATCTGGGCATCGAGCTGAATAAAAAAAACGAGTTGTTAATCCCCCAAGTCTTTGAACCCAACTACGCTGGGCGTCAATTTCAATAAAAAAGCAGATTGTTTAGTTCCAAAGCTTTCAACTAAAAAAATTTGGGCATCGAGTTAAATGAAAAAAAGTTGTTATTTATCCCTCAAGTCTTTGAACCCAAGTACTCTGGGCGTCCAGTTTGTGATGTTCCATGTTTCTATTTAAGTTAATATCCAAGCTCTTAAACTCACATAACTCTATGCGTCCAGTTCGGCTAGGATGTCAGCGAAGTAAACCACGATGAGAAAATGAACGAGTTCTTTTTTTTGTAATCCTATAGCAGATATCAATGTTTTGAATCTGTAGGCTTTGATTCTCTTGATCAAAAAAATTCTTTGAAAAAAAACGTTCAAAATTGAAGTGGTGAGATAAATTTACAACTGATCCAGGTACCCAAAATTTCATGGGGTGGAGAGCTTGAAGGATAATTTTTAATTAGACTCGAAGCCTAGGGTACTTGGGTTAAAAGACTTGGGTGTTGCTTCAGGGATAAACAACTAGTTTTTTTTATTCAACTCGATGCCCAGATTTTTTTAGTTGAAAGCTTCCAAGGTAGACAATCTGCTTTTTTATTGAAATCGACGCTCAGGGTACTTGGGTGCAAAGACTTGGGGGATAATAAATCTTTCTTTTTTTTATTCAACTCGACGCCGAGGGTATTTGGGTTCAAAGACTTGGGGGATAAGCAAATAGTTTTTTTTTTTTTTTTATTCAGCTCGATGCTCTGATTTTTTTAGTTCTATGCTTCGAAGCTAAACAATCTGCTTTTTTATTGAAATCGACGCCCAGGGTATTTAGGTTTAAAGACTTGTCGGCTATATTAAAAAAAAAATAAAGACTTGTCAGTTAATTCATCAATAACAGTCATTAGATTTTGTAGATTATTTTTTAATATTTTTTTTTTAATCTCAAACAATTAATAAAAAAAAAAAATTAAATAAATTATTTTTCTTATTAATATCTTAGGAATCTACAGTGTCGGTAACGTTCGAGGTCTCAAATTCTCATAGCCTATAAGCCGATCGATTCGATCTAGCCACTCGGGGCTACGAAAACGCGTTTTCGCCGGCATGAAATAAGCATGAGCTTTAGACTACCAAGTACCAACTGATGCTCGGATTCTTGATATGGACTTTGGCGAATAAATAATAATAAATATAAAAAATACTTGCGACCGCCGGGCGCCGACCATGTGTTAGCCCTACTGCAGTGCACTGATCAGCAGCAGCAGTGATGGCCGAGAACAGGAGAAAGGTAGAAAATGATAGAGTTCGTGCAGGTGTAAGCCGACCAGAGACAAGTTAAGTTTTAATGGTATAATTATTTTCAGTGATAAATAGACTGATAATAAGAAGATTTTGATGTAAACTGATGCGTTTTGTGGGTTTTAAGCTTGGAGGATTATTAGCTTGTTCAAAAATTAAACTCGGACGCCCAGCGTTTTGTGGGTTTGAAGCTTGGGGGATTTTTAGTTTATTTATATATTTTTTTTTTAAATTAAACTTGGACGTCTAGCGTTTTGTGTGTTTAAAGAATGGGGGATTATTAGTTTATTTTTATTTATTTTTTTTAAATTATACTCGGACGCCCAGCGTTTTGTGGGTTTAAGGCTTGGGAGATTAATAGTTTATTTAAAAATTGAATTCGGACGCCCTGCGCTTTGTGGGTTTAAAGTTTGGGGGATTATTAGTTTATTTATTTTTTCTTATTTTAAAATTGTACTCGGACGCTCAGCGTTTTGTGTGTTTAAAGCTTAGGAAATGATTTGTTTATTTATTTTTTTTTTTTTCAAATAATTAAACTCGGACATCTAGTGTTTTGTGTGTTCAAAGCTTGGGGAATTATAGGTTTATTTATATTTTTTTATTTAAAAATTAAATTCGGACGCCCAGCACTTTGTGGGTTTGAAGCTTGGGGGATTTTTAGTTTATCCATATTTTTTTTTTTTTTTTTTAAATTGAACTCGGAAGCCCAGCGTTTTATGGGTTTAGAGCTTGGGGGATCATTAGTTTATTTTATTTTTTATCTTTTTCAAAAATTAAACTCGGAGGTCTAGCATTTTGTGTGTTTAAAAATTAAACTCGGACGCCCAGCGTTTTGTGAGTTTGAAGCTTGGGGGATCTTTAGTTTATTTATACATCTATTTTTTTTTAAATTAAACTTGGAAGCCCATCGTTTTGTGGGTTTAGAGGTTGGGGGATCATTAGTTTATTTTATTTTTTATTTTTTTCAAAAATTAAACTCGTAGGTCTAGCGTTTTGTGTGTTTAAATCTTGGAAAATTATTAGTTTATTTATATTTTTTTATTTAAAAATTAAAATCGGACGCCCTGCGCTTTGTGGGTTTATAGTTTGGGGGATTTTTAGTTTATCCATATTTTTTTTTTTTTTTTTTTAAATTGAACTCGGAAGCCCAGCGTTTTATGGGTTTAGAGCTTGGGGGATCATTAGTTTATTTTATTTTTTATCTTTTTCAAAAATTAAACTCGGAGGTCTAGCGTTTTGTGTGTTTAAAGCTTGGGGAATTATTAGTTTATTTATATTTTTTTATTTAAAAATTAAATTCGGACGCCCAGCACTTTGTGGGTTTGAAGCTTGGGGGATTTTTAGTTTATCCATATTTATTTTTTTTTTTTTCAATTGAACTCGGAAGCCCAGCGTTTTATGGGTTTAGAGCTTGGGGGATCATTAGTTTATTTTATTTTTTATCTTTTTCAAAAATTAAACTCGGAGGTCTAGCGTTTTGTGTGTTTAAAGCTTGGGGAATTATTAGTTTATTTATATTTTTTTATTTAAAAATTAAATTCGGACGCCCAGCACTTTGTGGGTTTGAAGCTTGGGGGATTTTTAGTTTATCCATATTTTTTTTTTTTTTTTTCAATTGAACTCGGAAGCCCAGCGTTTTATGGGTTTAGAGCTTGGGGGATCATTAGTTTATTTTATTTTTTATCTTTTTCAAAAATTAAACTCGGAGGTCTAGCGTTTTGTGTGTTTAAAGCTTGGGGAATTATTAGTTTATTTATATTTTTTTATTTAAAAATTAAACTCAGACGCCCTGCGCTTTGTGGGTTTAAAGTTTGGGGGATTATTTGTTTATTTATTTTTTCTTATTTAAAAATTGTACTCGGACGCTCAGCGTTTTGTGGGCTTAAAGCTTGGGGGATTAATAGTTTATTTAAAAATTAAACTCGGACGCCCATTGTTTTGTGGGTTTGAAGCTTGGGAGATTTTTAGTTTATTTATATATTTTTTTTTAAATTAAACTTGGACGCCCAGCGTTTTGTGGGTTTAAAGCTTGGGAGATTAATAGTTTATTTACAAATTGAATTCGGACGCTGATTGTTTGGTGGGTTTAAAGCTTCACGGAGAAGGAGACACACTATAAAACACAATGTGTGCACGGTGTTTTCCAGTGTACGCATTTGACGCATGCTTTTTTCTCGGTTACTCAAGTTCTGCTGAATCTCTAACCTCGAAACTTTAAAATCGTATAAATATAAATATCAAGTTCAAAATCATAATTGAAGTTTATAAATTTGTTAGGAAAGATAGCAAGAACATTTCTAAGTAAGAATCGTACACAATTTTTAGTGTAAAACTTTAAAAAACTGGTTACGTGGGTGTTCCGAGCGCCGTCGTCTGCTCTATCGAAATTGTCTCTCCAAAAATTTTGCACTGGAAAACACGGTGCATGCACTTGGAAATACGAAGTGTGACTCGGAATCACGCTACACCACGCATCATGTAAAACGTTGGCGCTGTACACCAAGTTGCATGATGTACCTCTTTCTCCGTGTTGGGGGAATATTAGTTCATTTTTATTTGTTAATTTAAAAATTGAATTCGGGCGCCCAGCGTTATGTGGGTTTAAAGCTTGGGAAATGAATTGTTTATTTAATTTTTTCTTTTATTCAAATAATTGAACTCGGACGTCTAGTGTTTTGTGTGTTCAAAGCTTGGGGAATTATTAGTTTATTTATATTTTTTTATTTAAAAATTAAACTCGGACGCCCAGCGTTTTGTGGGTTTGAAGCTTGGGGGATCTTTAGTTTATTTATACATCTATTTTTTTTTAAATTAAACTTGGAAGCCCATCGTTTTGTGGGTTTAGAGGTTGGGGGATCATTAGTTTATTTTATTTTTTATTT
This sequence comes from Encarsia formosa, assembly GCA_038277355.1. Lineage (NCBI taxonomy): Eukaryota > Metazoa > Arthropoda > Insecta > Hymenoptera > Aphelinidae > Encarsia > Encarsia formosa. The sequence goes on along the minus strand of CM076188.1, from coordinate 48,679,667 downwards.
TTTTCAAAAATTAAACTCGTAGGTCTAGCGTTTTGTGTGTTTAAATCTTGGAAAATTATTAGTTTATTTATATTTTTTTATTTAAAAATTAAAATCGGACGCCCTGCGCTTTGTGGGTTTATAGTTTGGGGGATTATTTGTTTATTTATTTTTTCTTATTTAAAAATAGTACTCGGACGCTCAGCATTTTCTGGGCTTAAAGCTTGGGGGATTAATAGTTTATTTAAAAATTTAACTCGGACGCCCATTGTTTTGTGGGTTTAAAGCATGGGGGAATATTAGTTTTTTTTTTATTTGTTTATTTAAAAATTGAATTCGGTCGCTCAGCGTTTTTTGGGTTTGAAACTTGGAGGATTTTTAGTTTATTTATACTTTTTTTTTTTTTTAATTGAACTCGGACGCCCAGCGTTTTGTGGATTCAAAGTTTGGGGGATTATTAGTTTATTTTATTTTATTTTTTTTAAAAGTATACTCGGATGCCCAGCGTTTTATGGGTTTGAAGCTTGGGGGATTTTTAGTTTATTTTTAAATGATTTTGTTGAATTTCGGTGCACAGAGTTTTTGGGGTTTGAGGTCTCGGGTATACAGTTAATTTGATAATTAATTCCAAGATTATTCGTTATATAACTAAAAGAAATTAAAAAATCGAAAATACTCATTTTGAAATTGGGCGCTCGAACTAGCGAATAAATCTTCGCTGCCATCTTTGTTGATATCACCTAGGTTCAGCTCGGAGTATGATTTTTGTAGACGGTAGCCGAATGGTAATTTTCGAATTGTGCGGACTTTAGCAGCGCTGACAGCATGGTTGTAAACTCGAGTCGAGAATCCAATATCGAGTAACTCGAGTCGAGTCGAGTCAAGTCTAGTCGACGCACAGCAGTTTAAGCTTGTAACCTGCATACGCACAAAAAGTTTTTATAACAGAAGGGTGAAAAAATATTTCGGAGGAAGTTTGGACTCCGGAGGGGTCAGGGCGGACACCTGGTGCACCTGGTGATACTTACGCCTTGGAGATGATTTCCCCAGGAAGTTTAGACACCAAAGGGACCAGGAGTTTGGACTTCGGATGAGTCAGGGCGGACCCCTGGTGCACCTGGTGATACTTACGCCTTGGAGATGATTTCCCCAGGAAGTTTGGACTCTGGAGGGACCAAAGTGGACACTCGGTGCACCTGGTGATACTTACGCCTTGGAGACAATTTCCCCATTAATACCAGTGGCACCAGGTGTCCACCCTGGCCCCTTTGGAGTCCAAACTCCCTGGGGAAATCTTCTCCAAGGCGTAAGTATCACCAGGTGCACCGAGTGTCCACTTTGGCCCCTCCGGAGTCCAAACTTCCTGGGGAAATCCTTTCCAAGGCGTAATTAATACCAGGTGCACCAGGTGTCCGCCCTGACTCCTCCGAAGACCAAACTTCCTTGGGAAATCATCTCCAAGGCGTAATTAATACCAGTTGCACCAGGTGTCCTCCCTGGTCCCTTTGGAGTCTAAATTTCCTGGGGAAATCATCTTCAAGGCGTATGTATCACCAGGGGCACCAGGTGTCCACCCTGACGCCTCCGAAGTCCAAACTTCCTGGGGAAATCATCTCCAAGGCGCAAGTATCTTCAGGTGCACCAGGTGTCCGCCCTGACTCTTCCGAAGTCCAAACTTCCTTGGGAAATAATCTCCAAGGCGTAATTAATACCAGTTGCACCAGGTGTCCACCCTGGTCCCTTTGGAGTCTAAACTTCCTGCGGAAATCATCTCCAAGGCGTATCACCAGGTGCACCAGGTGTTTGCCCTGACCCTCCGAAGTCAAAACTTCCTGGGGAAAATCATCTCCAAGGCGTCAGTATCACCAGGTGCACCAGGTGTCTGCCCTGACCCTTCTGAAGTCCTAACTTCCTGGGGAAATCCTTTCCAAGGCGTAATTAATACCAGGTGCACCAGGTGTCCGCCCTGACTCTTCCGAAGTCCAAACTTCCTGGGGAAATCATCTACAAGGCGTAATTCATACCCGTTGCACCAGGTGTCAACCCTGGTCCCTTTGGTGTCTACACTTCCTGGGGAAATCGTCTCCAAGGCGTGAGTATCACCAGGTGCACCGAGTGTCCACTTTGGTCCCTCCAGAGTCCAAACTTCCTGGGGAAATCATCTCCAAGGCGTAAGTATCACCAGGTGCACCAGGGGTCCGCCCTGACTCATCCGAAGTCCAAACTTCCTGGGGAAATCATCTTCAAGGCGTCATTAATACCAGTTGCCCCAGATGTCCACCCTGGTCCCTTTGGAGTCTAAACTTCCTGGGGAAATCATCTCCAAGGCGTATGTATCACCAGGGGAACCAGGTGTCCGCCCTGACCCCTCCGGAGTCCAAACTTCCTCCGAAAGATTTTTTCACCCTTCTGTTATAAAAACTTCTTGTGCGTATGCAGGTTACAAGCATAAGCTGCTTTGCGTAGACTAGACTTGACTCGTTATAATCTCTTCTATTTTATAGTATTGATGTATAAAATAAGATTACATCTGATATAGTATATTTTACCAAGAGTTATGTTTTTATTTTAAAATTATTTACAAAGTGCACTGTAATGCATTGACAAAAGAAGGTTATTGTTTATCACTAATAGTGAAATAAAAAAGATTCAATTTGATTAAAAAATAATTTTATTGTATACTAACCAATTGATTTTTTTATTTCGGAATTGGTTTTTACAAAATCAAGCCTAAATAGTATATTGTTACAATCTTAAATTTAACATGAAAAATTTATTAATTCGGCTGTTTATGAAAAATTCAATATTTATTTTCCGTTTTATTATTATTATTTTTTTAGATATAAAAGAACACATATTTTACACAAGTTTTTCGCTTTGGAACTTTATTTTTATGATTTATAAATACTGAATAAATATTCCCTACTAAAAAAGTTCACATGTAAATCCACGTGGATATCCACGTGATTCACCCACTCTATAAATCCACTTTACCAAATTAAAAAAAAAAAAAAAAAAAAAAAAAAAAACTAAGTTCCACATATAAGAATTTTATAACTTATGTACTTTTTTATAAACAAAAAAGTTTTTTCAGTTGAATGAAATATCCCAAGTTGAATTGAGTATTTTGATTTTTTCTACACTTTCAGGAAATTAAAAATTTTGACACTTTTAAATTCTTCGGGACTTGATAAAATTATGAGCCTTGAACTTTTTTCGAAAATTTTCAGCATTTAGAATTTTTTAGGAACTTGGAATTTTCATAGGCTTATAATATTGTTGTTGACTTAAAAATTTTAAGGTCTGTGGGACTTAAAAATTTATCTATTCTATAAGACTTAGAAATTTTTTGAACCGCAGACACTTAGAATTGTTTCAGTCTCTGGAACTTAGAAATTTATTTTGTATTTAGACTTTGAAATTTTTCAAACTGCATAAAAAAAATCAAGATCTTAAAAAGATCTGTTGAAGACATATCTTAACTATGGCTGTTTTTGAGACATTTTAAGACGAAAAAAATGTTTTATTTTTTATATGTATCATTTCAAAAATGTCTGAAAAAGTTCTTTTAAAGATAAAAATTACTGATTTTTTCGTTAATTTTCATATGATACTAAGATGATTTTTAGATCTTTGATCATTTTGAGATAAATTTTAGATATTTTTAATTAAGTAACCTTTTCTCTTAAAGATATTAATAATAGATTTTAGAAATGATAATCAGGCAAGTGATAATAATTGCAAGATTAATTTTGTGTATTTAAGATTTTTTTAAAGATCATTTTGTGATGAACTTTCGATATTATTTATGCGCGTTTTTTTAAAGATATATATTAATATATTTTTAAACATAGCAAGATTCTTTAAATTAAATTTTGTACGATTTTTAAAAAATTTTCAACCAGCACTTTAAATATTTCAAGACTTTTTTTTGAAACTAATTAAATTTCATTATTTTTTCAAATTAAAGAGTTTACCGTAAATTACTTTCGTAGAGCACTGAGGACTCGGGTACAATCTGTGCATGTTCGCGGTCAACCTTTATTTTTCTTTAATCGAGTTTCTGAAAAAGAAAAAAAAAAAATTACCACAAAGTATCATTCAAACATTAAACACCATATTGGGGAGAGCCGGGTAATTCGGGCAGTTTGACCGAGCCCCATAAACTTTATTTAATAAAAATAAAATTTATTAATTTTTGCACTTGGAAATAATTTATTTTTACAGATGAACTATTTGTGAATAATTATCCGTGAGCTTAGCTCTTGAATGATGATAGAAAAATTTGTAAATGATAAAAACTGACACAATATCAGACGGGCTATTCGAGCAGTGCTGCGGGCTATTCGGGCATTTTTCAGCGGGCTATTCGGGCACTTTGAGAATTTTAATATTAAAATGCAAGTGAAAGACTTTATTTTATCAACAAATCACTCCTTAGGTACTTAAATAATAAAATCCATCAATCCTTAACTATTCAAACGTATATATGTCCCATTATTATTCAATCGAAGTTGAGGTTAGGAGAGCGGGCTATTCGGGCAGTAAGAGATTCTGAACAATTCGGGCTATTCGGGCATTTTTATTTAAAAAAAAAAAAGAGCTTATTCTTTTGACTTAATTTTTTTGTAAAATAATAAAATGAAGCCTATTTTATCGCTTACTATTTTTTTTCAACTATTTACTATAATTTCTTTGAAAAAATAGCAACTGCTCGAATCACCCGGCTGCCCGAATTACCCTGCTCTCCCCTTTAAATTACAGCTTAATATTTAAGACTTATCTGATCGGATGTTCTCCGGTAGAAGTTCTAACGGCTGACCAACTTTTATTCGCTCTCTTGACTTCTTTCGCTACTTTGTATCATTTGTCTGTCGATTCTGTATTTTTTCTAGTTGTTGAACACATTTTTATTTTTATTTTATATAATTTACATTAAAAAAATATATCTTGAATACTCAAAAAATATATTGGTGATATTTTACCGTCTTTGTATGGTTAGAAAAAAATACGAGAATAAACAAAATGAATTTGGCTGCTAAGACGATCGATCGAATCGAACGTATTCATAAAAACGACCTGTGCCTACGTCGTTGTTGGTGATAATGTTGGTTAAACTTCAGCATACCGACATGACGAAGTTTAACCAATATTGCTAAGTTTTCAAGATATATTTTTTTAATGTAAATTATATAAAATAAAAATAAAAATGTGTTCAACAACTAGTAAAAATACAGAATAGACAGACAAATGATACAAAGTAGCGAAAGAAGTCAAGAGAGCGAATAAAAGTTGCTTATCTGTTCGAACTTCTACCGGAGAATATACGATCAGATGAGTCTTCAATATGAAGCAGTAATTTAAATATGGTGTTTAATGTTTGAATGATACTTTGTGGCAATTTTTTTTTCCTTTTTCAGGAACTCGATTGAAGAAAAATAAAGGTGAGCCGCGATCATGCACAGACTGTACCCGAGTCCTCAGGGCTCTACGAAATTAATTCACGGTAAACTCTTTAATTTGAAAAAATAATGAAATTTAATTTGTTTTAAAAAAAGGTCTTGAAATATTTAAAATGCTGGTTGAAAATTTTTTTAAGATCGTATAAAATTTATTTTAAAGAATTAAGCTATCTTTAAAAATATATCAATATATATCTTTAAAAAAACGCGCATAAATAATATTGAAAGTTCATCACAAAATGATCTTTAAAATAATTTTAAATACACAAAGTTAATCTTGCAATTATTATCACTTGCCTTATTATCATTTCTAAAAACTATTATAAATATCTTTAAGAGAAAAGGTTACGTAAAAAAATTTATCTAAAATTTCTCTCAAAATGATCAAAGATCTAAAAATCATCTTCGTATCATACATATAAAAATTAACGAAAAAATAACTAATTTTTACCTTCAAAAGAACTTTTTCAGACATTTTTGAAGTGATACATATCAAAAATAAAACATAATTTTTTTTGTCTTAAAACATCTCAAAAATAGCCCATAGTTAAGATATGTCTTCAAAAGATCTTTTTAAGATCTTAATTTTTTTTACACGGTTTGAAAAATTTCAAAGTTTAAAAACAAAATAAATTTCTATGTTTCACAGGCTTAACTCACTTTAAAAGTGTCTGCGGTTTAAAAAATTTCCAAGTCCGAAAACAAAATAAATTTCTAAACTAAAAAAATTCTAATTGTTCACGGTTCGAAAAATATCTAAGTTCCAAAGATTGAAAATATTCTAAGTGTCTGCGGTTCAAAAAATTTCTCAGTCTGGACATCCAAAATCTGCTAAGTATCACAGACTGAACAACTTTTAAGTCCGGAAGAACCAAAAAAATTTCTTATAGACTAGATAAATGTTTAAGTCCCACAGACCGAAAAATTTCTAAGTCAACAACAATATTATAAGCCTATGAAAATTCCAAGTTCCTAAAAAATCCTAAATGCTGGAAATTTCCAAAAAAAATTCGAAACTCATAATTTTATCAAGTCCCGAAGAATTTATAAGTGTCCAAATTTTTAATTTCTTAAAGTGTAGAAAAAAATCAAAGTACTTAATTCAACTTGGAATATTTCATTTAACTGAAAAAACTTTTTTGTTAGTAAAAAAATTAAATAAGTTTTAAAATGTTTACATGTGGAACTTAGTTTTTTTTTTAATTTGGTCAAGTGGATTTATAGATTGGATGAATCACGTGGATACTCACGTGAATTTACATGTGAACTTTTTTAATAGGGTTGGCACTATGTAAATTTAAAATTAACCAAATTTACTATATTAATTATAATTAAAGTAAACAACATTTAACCAATACTCTGTCGATAGTTATCTTTCTCAACCATTTGATTATTACTTTTTCGTTTATATTGCTACTCCACTTAATAACTTCTAAATGTAAATAATCAAACTTCGAAAAGATACCGCCAATTATATAAACATAAAGATTTATTTTTTATTATAAGTCCGACAGTTTTTTTTACTTAAAAATGTTTTAAGGTTAATCTATAGGTTAAATCCATTGAAATTCATTCGCACACACTGCAGCGAGTACTCGCTGCCATGAAAACCCAGGGGGCGAATATATTCGCTGCGAATTATTTTTTATAGTATTTTAAGGTCTTGTCACCTTCAAGGTTTATTCGCTAGCGAATACTCGCCATCATGAAATCGGCCCTTTACTCGATATTGGATTTTCGACTCGAGTTTACAACCATGGCTGACAGTCTCCGTGCAGAAAAAACCGGCTGTGAATTCGAGGTGGCGCTGCGAACGTGCACATAGAGAATTTACTTTTTTAATTTTTAAGTAAACACAAAAAATTTTTTTATGTAAAATACAAATATTTTTATTTATAACGAGTTTTTAATAATTTTGAAAAAAAAAATTTTTTTATATCCTTTGATATCCTCTTTTAACTTTATTATTTGAATTTTTTACTATAGATTCATGATGATAACCTTCATATAAATAAATAGGTAATTTTAAAGAAATCTTCACCTAAAGACTATTTTCATGTACTAAATTTTGTTTTTCTTTTTTAAATTTTTTCAAATAAAACATGTTTAGATAGTTTTAGACTATGCGTGTCAAAGTCCCATGAAAATCGGGTCATTGGTTGTAATGCCAACCTATTGATAAAATTTCCCCTAAGTCGTCAATAATCTGCTGAATCGATCATGAATTTTTTCGAAAAAAAAAAATTAATATTTTCATATTATCAGCGTTTATTTATATTAAAATTGCCATGCTTACATTTAAATAAATTTTACACTGCATAAAAAACTCTAATTTAGAAAAGATAATTTGTGTAGCTCTTTTTTTAAACGAAAACAAATTCTAAAAAAGTCAAATTTTCCATAATGTAATTTAACGTCCATGAAAAATGATTCAAGTGTGCCTAACAACTCGTTTATGAAGCAGAGTGAACTCTATGAACTTACCATTGTAAGTTCATTATAAATTCATGGCGTTCGGTAAGTGGTATTTGCATAGGACTATGGTATAACCTGTCGCCTTGGTAACAATGCTGGCGTAAAGACAGTAAACACAAATCTCTATAGTGCAAGAATGCCAGATGGCTTTGTAGAAGTTTGCCGATGCTTTGTCTAATATAAAACTAAGGAGTAAGAAATTGGTACTTTCTGAATACCACATCAAAATTAAAACTTAAAATAAATTGAATTTACCACGATTCCAACTTAAACTTTTTCATAAGTAGTTTATTATACTATCATAGTCTACTCTTGTTTCATTTTTATTCAGAGATTTAAGAAGTGTTGTTGACTTCGTCAAAGTTTAGTTTGTTAAAAACAGTAAAAGTTTTTTGAAGATCGAGAACAATTCATAACAATGTATTATCATGACGCATTAGTGAATAATCATGATAAAGTTGGCGTGGAGGAGCTAGAACAGACTTTATAGCTGATTTTTAACCACTATTCATTTTTGAGTAAGTAGATAATCTTTTATTCATTACAGATAACTGGTTTCGGAAAAAAAGTGTTAAGAAAAATGTCTATGAAAAAACTAAATGACAAACATCCTGAGATTGACACGCATATAACCAAGCACTACGATATTCTCCGCCGACTTGGAAAAGGGGTGAGTTTTGTTGTATTTATTTGTTATTTTATTAACTACATACTTTGCTGACTCTAGAATTCTTTGGAATTTTTTCCTTTTTAATCTTTGAATGAATTATATTTTAATTTCAAAATATGTTTTACTTCTTTTTATTGATTTGTTTATAATCCAAGTTAATAAAATAATAATAATAATAATAATAATAATAATAATAATAATAATAATAATAATAATGATGATGATGATGATAATAATAATAATAATAATAATAATAATAATAAAATCTCATAGTAAACTTTTAAAAATTTGAAAAATGAATTACCAGAATAATTGCAATAATTTTTTTTTAATATTTGAGTAAAAATGTAAATTTATGAATAAAATTTAATTTACCCGTCAGGCTTATGGAATTGTTTGGAAAGCAGTCAATAAAAGAACGAAAGAAATTATGGCAGTAAAAAAAATTTTTGACGCTTTTAGAAATCAAACAGATGCTCAACGGACATTTCGTGAAATCATTTTTCTTCTGTCTTTCTCAAATCACGAGAACATCATTAGATTAATCGGACTTCATAAAGCAAACAATAACCGTGACATCTATCTTGTGTTTGAATATATGGGTAAGATATAATAATGTATCCTAAAGTTCGGAAGCACTTTAACGTCGAGTAGGTTTTCATACCGACTTCCGTGAAAGCGTACTGCTTTATATTCTTTATAGTACTCCTGATCACTCTAACCACCATATCAGATTTTTGATACGTGTTTTTGATTACTCGCTCTATAAAATAGTACCTACATTGGGAGTGAAAGTGCAGTCATAGAGAGGGAAGCATTATGACTGCCCATACACGACGAAGGAGACACACTATGAAACACAATGCATGCACGGTGTTTCTCAAATCCGCAAGTGGAAAACGTCCTTTTCCATGCGTGTGAACAACCAGGGAACCGACCCTTTTCTCCTATAGTTTAGTAGTCTTCAAAACACGCGTGGAAAAAGGCCGTTTCCACGTCTGTAGCGAAACACGCGTGGAAAAAGGCCTTTTCCACGTCTGTTGTCGTTTCTCTGAATTCTGAAGCTGTTTACGAAAGAGCAGCAGAAAGAAGAACCGAAGTAATATATATAGGTATATTTTATGGGAAATGCATGATGTATAGTGTCGTAAGCAATACACTTAGGCATTTTCTTTGTTAATTTTTACGACTTTAAACCAATGAGAGGTCAAGTGTCAAATTTCACCCTCACTATGCCCGACTTATCGCCGTCTGGCCGCCGGCGGGAGGACACATGGACACCGCTCCACTCTGTCGCCTCTCGTCAATGAATTATAGAAAAATGCATTGAAATTCAGCGAATTTGAGAAAGCACAGTCCTGTGCATGTAAGTGAACCTTGTCGGTCCCACTCGAGTAGGATGTTTCAGCACTCGACCTTCATTTTTACTGGATGGCACGCGCTACGCGCGCGCCATCCAGTAAAAATTACGGTCTCGTGTTGAAACATCCTACTCTCGTGGAACCGACGCGGTTCCCTTACTTGCACAGGAATATACTATTCCCAGTGTACGCAGTTGACGCATGCTTTTTTCTCGGTTACTCAAGTTCTGCTGAATCTCTAACCTCGAAACTTTAAAAGCGTATAAATATTAATATCAAGTTTATAATCATAATTGAAGTTTATAAATTTGTTAGGAAAGATAGCAAGAACATTTCAATGTAAGAATCTTACACAATTTTAAAAGTAAAACTTTAAAAAACTGTATACATGGTCGTTCCAAGCGCCGTCGTCTGCTCTATCGAAATTATCTCTCTAAAAATTTTTCACTAGAAAACACGGTGCATGCACTTGGAAATACGACTGTAACTTGGAATCACGCTGTACCACGCATTGTCTAAAACGGTGGTGCTGTACACCAAGTTTTATGGTGTACCTCCTTCTTCATGTAACTATTTTCAATGCGATCAGCACGCATGACAACGTAACCGTAAATTCAACATGGCTACCCATAACTATTTAAATACACTAGAACAGCGCCTGAACCACGTGGCCTCATTCCAACCACGACTGCACTTTTCTTCCCAATAGCACTGGTGCAGCACGTCACCAGGGCTCTTTAAGCTCCGCCTCGCTACGCATGACTCAGGTCCTTCCCCGGTGACGAAGCTTCACCCGTAGTATAATATACTATTAAATTTTCGATTTTAGGTTATGTAAAATAAAATATTTAAATAATATTTATTTCTATTTTTATTTTAAATTCTTTTCGCTCAATTTAGATCTTAGTCCGTTAATAATCTATTTTTATAGTACATTTTAAAAATATTTTCTGCTTTAGAAATTTGCTAATTCTAGGCATTCCAACATCAGGTTGGATTTAAATTAAAACAAAAGACTTAAAGGTAATATGAGTCTATTCGTCAAGACCTACCTTACAACTCTGTAAGTATTTAGTATAAAATGATTTTTGAATATGCATTCAAGACTCAATTGGTTACCAATTAGCACAATATGTATTTGAAAAAAAAAAAAAAACTTTTCTAAACCATCTCTAAAGTATTAAACTTTAAGCTATGAATTTTAGAAGATTCAGAGAATAAATAAAAAAAGCAATATGAATACACGACTCAATTGGTTATTACCAGTTACCACAAGCTGTATTTATTAAAGTAAATTGATCAAAATTAAAACTTCTTTTAAGTTTTTAGAAAATTTATTGTAAAAAAAATGAAAAAATTAAATAAAATGTCAAGCTCTTTATACTTTTGTTACACTCAATTGTTGATCTAAAAATGTTGCCTCTGAAAATAAATTTTTAACGTGCAAAAGTCCAGTTTTATTGATAAGACCAGAATATTGAAACAGAATTTAAACAACCTGTTAAAGAAAGTATTTCTGAAAAAAAAGAAAATCTCCAATAAATATACTTAAGAGTAAGTTAGGGTGTTTGTGCAAACTGCAAACGGCCAGGGCTCTTTGAACTTCGAATATGTTTGTAAAAAAAAAAAAAACTAATTAATATATTCAAACTTTTTTTTTTAATTAAAACTTACTAGTCCAGAAGCGCTAATTTTTCGTGACCAAAAAAAATTGTAGCAGGTATAGAATATACTCAGAAGTTGTTATTGACGATGTACAATATGTGGGAAAAATGTTTGGCGTATACAAAAGTTGTCTATTTTAAATGGGGTCGATTTTTAGGGGTAAATTGGGGTTGTTTATAGAAAATCGGGTTTTCCGGAAAATCTATGCGTTTTATGAAAAACATTGGGATGTAAAAGTTGTAGGTACTTAAAAAATGAACATTTTTTATAAAATGAGTTTTTCCGGAAAAGTCGATATTTTCCGAGAAAAACGTGAAAAACATAAAATTTTTTAAATTTCATAATTTTTGATGAAAGTGAAGGTTATGATGTGAAAAATTTTTCATAATTTTTTAGTGCAAAAATATTTAACGGTTTCCGAGAAATCAACTATTTTTCGCAAAAAAGCGTTAAACTTCAAAATTTTGAAAGGTTTATCAAATTTGATTTCAAAAATTTCTGTCAGGGCACTTTTTTTCGTTGAATCGTCTACTTTCCGAAAAAGAAAAAAAAAAATGTATACTACAAGAGGAAATTTTTTATTAAAATCGAAAAAACCGAGAAAATCCTTTTTTCACATCAAAATTACCAAAATTTCTAAAATTTCTTTCTTGTTTGATCCAATTTATTGTTAAAAAATGCTGTTCTGCTCATAAAAATTTCAAATTTCATGTTGGTAGGCTGTAAGAAAAAAAGGCGAAGTATAATTTAATTATTTACTGTTTAAACATTTGAGAGAATTAATTAATAAAAATAAAAAAAGTTTTTTTACAACTAAAGTGGAAAAAAAAATTTCAGTCGTAATACTCCCTTGCGCGAGTGGTCAGTTGAGATATCAACTGATATCTCAACTGATATCTCCGTTGAGATCTCAGCCTGGATCCTGCTCCAAAATCTCAGTCAGAAATTTTTTTTTTATTTTTTATTAATGAAATATTTAATTGATTAATTAGATGATTAATTTATTTTATTTCGGATTATAATTAAAAATTGCATGAAATATTTTTAATAGCATTAAATTTTATTAATACACATAAATTATAATAGAATACATTAAATTATTAATACACATTACATTTTATTAATACACATAAAATTACTCCTCGCCCTCGACAAAACTGAGACGCCTTCTAGGCTCGAGCTCTGAAACAAAAAAATTAAATAGGAGATAAGTATTAATCACGTAAGTACATATTAAGTTTATCATACATTTAAAGAATAGTATATATTTTTAAATATTTTTACAAATACAAAATGGGTTTTGTAACTAAGTTAGTTGAATAAAAAAAAAAAAATTTTTTGTGGTATTAATTGAAAACGCTAGATGGCGTTATGAGGTACTCAGCGCGGAGCCTACCACTGCCTAGGTGCCTTTTCCCACATCTTATGCTGGCTGCCGCTGCTGCTCAGGGATGTTAAAGTAGGTTAGGAGTTCGGTTAGGTACCTAACTCGGGCTAACACCTAACTAAAATTATTCGGAAAAAAAATTTCTTTTGCTCGGTGTTTTCGCCTCTTTGTGCAGCTTGCCGTTTAATAAATTAATAAACAAATATACCTCGGCTCAAAAATGAATATTTATGATAACTTTTTAAAAATTAAATTTTTATCTAAATTTATGGCTCATAGACATGGTGCGAAAATCCGTTGCAAATAATTAATAAATAAATAAATAAATTAATAAACCTAAGCCCCAATAACGCTTGGGAGAGCGATAAATAAATTATTTTTTTATAAACAATTAATTAAACCACCAAGCTCTAAACCCCCATAACGCTGGGGAGAGCGATAAATAAATTATTTTTTTATAAACAATTAATTAAACCACCAAGCTCTAAACCCCCATAACGCTGGGGAGAGCGATAAATAAATTATTATTTATAAACAATTAAATAAAACACCTAGCTCTAAACCCCCATAACGCTGAGAAGAGCGATAAATAAATTATTTTTTATAAACAATTAAATAAACCGACAAGCTCTAAGCCCCAATAACGCTTGGGAGAGCGATAAATAAATCATTTTTTATAAACAATTAAATGAACCACCAAGCTCTAAGCCCCAATCACGCTGGGGAGAGCGATGAATAAATAATTTTTTATAAACAATTAAATAAACTGCCATGCTCTAAACCCCCATACCGCTGGAGAGAGCGATAAATAAGTAATTTTTTATAAACAATTAAATAAACCACCAAGCTCTAAGCCCCCAAAACCCTGGGAGTCCGAGTTCAACAAAAAAGCTGATTGGCTACCCCCCAAGCTCTAAGCCCCCAAAACCCTGGGTGCCCGAGTTCAACAAAGAAGCTGATAGGCTACCCCCCAAGCTCTTACCCCCTCAAACCCTGGGTGCCTGAGATCAACAAAAAAGCTGATAGACTACCCCCCAAGCTCCAAACCCTCAAAACCCGGAGCACCCGAGTTCAACAAAAAAGCTGATTGGCTACCCCACAAGCTTGAAGCCCCCAAAACCCTGGGCGCCCGAGTTCAACAAAGAAGCTGATAGGCTACCCCCGAAGCTCTAACCTTATAAAACTTTGGGTGACAAGTTCAAAACAAACTGATCAGTTCAGGGTTTAGAGCTTGGGAGATAGCGGATCAGCTTTTTTGTTGAACTCGGGTGCCAGAATTTTGAGGGCTTGGAGCTTGGGGGGTAGCCAATTAGCTTTTTTGTTCAACTCTGGCTACCAGGATTTTGGGGGCTTAGAACTTGGGGGGTAGCCAATCAGCTTTTTTGTTGAACTCGGGTGCTCCGGGTTTTGAGGGTTTGGAGCTTGGTGGTTTATATAATTGTTTATAAAAAATAATTTATTAATCGCTCTCCCCAGCGTAATGGGGGTTTTGAGCTAGGTGGTCTATTTAATTGTTTATAAAAAATAATTTATTTATCGCTCTCCCGAGCGTTATGGGGGTTTAGAGCTTTGCGGTTTAATTAATTGTTTATAAAAAATTACTTATTTATCGCTCTCACAGTGTTATTGGGGCTTTGAGCTTCGTGGTTTATTTACTGATTTATTGATCAATTATTTGCAACGGCTTTTGTTATTCAGCTTTCAAACTTGCGCGGTAACTGTGACAGTCAATCTTCCCAAATAAAGCGGGGGGCACTATGTCTATGAGCCATTAATTTAAATAAAAATTCAATTTTAAAAAAGTTATCACAAATATTCATTTTTGAGCCGAGGTATATTTGTTTATTAATTTATCAAACGGCAAGCAGCACAAAGCGGCGAGAACACCGAGCAGAAGAAATTTTTTTTCCGAATAATTTTAGTTAGGTGTTAGCCCCTGCTCTACTATCGCTAGCTTTTTTTTTTCTGGATAGTTCTCGTACTTCCACTCCACAAATTCGTGTACTCATTCTGGAACAGACAAATAAATAAAAAATGAATAATTTTCTTATTTAGTATATTTTCTAAATTTTTTAAGAAAGTTGCGCTTTACTATTTATTTTTCAATAATCAATTTAAAAAATATTTTTCAAGCTGTGCAGAAATTATGGCTAACTATACAAAAAATCCCAATAAGTAGTTTGAATAAAACTTATTTTCTTCTACTTAACATTTATATTAGTTAACATACAACAATATTATTTAAATTTCATCGCTTTCCCTCCTTCAATAATAATAGTGACTATAATGATAACTTACTTAAAAATAAGTTCACTTTGTACGGTGTTGCTACTTTTTGAGGATGTTCAGGTACATCTGGCCTTCCTCTGTTTGCTGCACGCCTCGTCAGTGATCTATGGGCCAATGAATCGTCCGGCCAGAGCACTTTACAAATTTTTAATTTAAAGAGTTCTTCTTCTTTAGAATTTGCATGGAACCAATTTTCTGGATCCATATAAATGCCAGGCCCTAAGTATATCTGTGAACGCACAAGTTTTACATTACTACGGCGTAACATTACTTTATAATCTTGGTTTCCATGCATTGAAATTTTAAGAGCTTTTGCTCTATATCGAAACTGATAAACAATCAATAAATAAAAAGTGGGTTCAGGGTGATCAAAAAGAACAACAGGTCTGTTGCTATTTGCAACTCACACTTTTATTATAAAAAACACAATAACGCTACCGCAGGAGTAGACGGGGCCTAGGCCCAGCAGAGAACTGAAGACACTTACTTTTATCAGCTGGTGTGTACAGCAACAATCACGAAATCAACAATCGTATAACAAAATAAATATCGGCGCGCGTAGCTTGCTCGGCAGCTCTGGCAAGACTAACCCATTCACGTGCCGCGGCGACAATTCGGCGTCCGGCACGCATCGTGTCTTTGTTTCTCTGCTCCGGCGGGCGCGACTCTCTCGCTCTTCCGCCCTGGCGTCTGCCCCTTTGGGTATAAATCGGCCTGATTTTTATCAGGTACAAAATGACTTATAAACTAACTCATAATTATAGGGAAAAACCTCCTGGGGAGCTGTTGCGGGAAAAAAGACCGTTACAAAATTAAATTTTACTGCACAACGAAACATCACTTTATTTAATTCAAAAAAAAAAATTTCTGCAGTTTGCAGTAACTACAGTGCTTTTAAATAACAAGAATTGATTTGCCGAAACAATACAAAATAAAAAGGAGTAGCGCGAGTTCCGCGCGAGAGATCATGAACGTTGTACAGCGTGTATCTCTGAGAGCGAGCACGCGTTTAACTGTCCGGCTGCAGCCCTGCGATGCTGCACGCGCAGGGCATGACCAACAGACTCATCTCTCTTCTCCTCCATCACAACCACGCGGATATCAGGGTGGGAGATTGCACCCGATAGCGCGCCGAGCAACGCTAAACACGTGTTTAAATATATTTGCTCTAGAAAGCTGAGCTGACAGCCTTGAGAGCGTCGAGTTCAAATTTTCTCTCCCTTTCGCATACCTGCGAGAGGATACGGATTATTATATGGACTTCAGTTTTAGAAGACAACAGATTTTTATCGCATTCATGGCTAAAACACTTTTCTACGCACGACTTGAAGTTGTCGTGTTTTAGGCACTCAATTCGATAAAGCACTTATCGAAAAGAGTGCCTAAACAAGCGAACGGTTTTTTCACACGGCGCAAAGTTATCGCATGAGCGGAGCGAGTGTGATAGCGCATGCCTTGTTTTAGGCACTAGTGTCAATATGTACTATTCTTGCGAGATTCTATGTATTGTACTCATGCGGTTGGAGTAATTTTGCCTTTAATAATTAATGGCGAAGTTATTACCTGCTCCTGTAACTTATAGTTGAGTACGAATCATCTAGGAAGCAGAGCACTTGTAGCATTTGAATGTTTTTGAAACGGTGCTATTTGTAATGTACGAGTCTGCTTATGAAAGCGGAAAATTTTTGGCTCATAGAAACTGGAAAATGTAATTTTTTGAATTGAGAAATAATATCTCAGTCACAAATTTTACCACAAATTTTATTTAATTTTTTATCAGTAAAAACTAGAAATACTTAAAAATGGAGATCAGCTGAAATACCAGTCACACTCGAAAATTAAAGATTGACGGTCATTCCATCTTGCCAGCGTAAATATTTAAAGAACTAAGATATACTTCATATGAGAAAAAAGGTTCCTCTGGAAAATAGTAAACCAGGATCGATGAGACAACATGATTTTTATTCAATTCATCATAATAATGCGTCTAATTTTTGAAAGTATTAATTCTGAATTTTTAAAAAGCAAAAGTCAATGCGCGATGTTTTTTAAAGTGTAAATATTCTTGGTAAAAAGTATACATATTTAAAGAATTAAGATGTATTTCCATTGAGATAAAAACCCAACTGTAAAAATAATTAACCAGAACCAATGGAATTTTTGATTAAAATTTCAAATTTTCGAGTATTTAAAATTAAGATAAAAAAAAGGGAAAAATGAATGAAAAATCATATATTAAAAACCTTCTTCAATACTGAGGGTGCAGCTACACTAGACGCGTATGAAGCGTACGTATGATGCGTATGAATCGAATCTATTGGAATTCTCCAATCGCGTGTTTGTAGAGATTCTCTTTGGATTATTCTGTTGGATTCGAGCCATACGTATCATACGCACGCGTTATACACACGCATCATACGCGTCTAGTGTAGCTGCACCCTGAGTCAATTTTATAAATTATTTCAGTCAACTTTTAATTAAATGAATATCCATGGTTTTTACGGGCTAGGAAGTATCCAGAAGCTATGTTTCTCTTTCAGGGGAAGAACAAGACGGTCTTACAAAATGCTACAACAATTAGCTATGGTTGCTAAACTGCCAAACGGAGGTAGGCAATGGAGGCGTAAAAGTTTTCCTACGTACTATATAAATTATTAAATTCAATCACAATTTCTAGGTTATTTAAACATCAACGGTGATGCTAGAAAATTTTTTAAAACTGTATCAACGATTCTTAAAATAAAATGTGAAAAAAATCCTTAGCCCAAAATATTCCAACGGCAATGAATTCTCGTGTCAAAAGCTTAGCGATTGGTTGGTTCGCAGTGAATGAAAATACCAGGGTTTTTACGAATTACCTCGACATACTGTTTTAACAAGTCTAAAAATTTTTTAAGAAAAATTTGCATTTATTTTTAATTAAGAAATAAAAAAAAGAACTCCCGCAGAGCATTGTTTAAATTCTAGTGTGCAGTGTTCATGCATGCATGCATGTTTATGAGTGCAGAAAAACCAAAAGTAAAAATCCAGTACGGAGAAAAAACCAGCTGTCTTTCGTTCTTCCGTTCGATCGTCCCGCACCCTTGTACATAAACGACCAAGGTTGTTGCTAAAAATCCCAAGCTCCTACACGTGGGCCACGTGACGTGGCGGTCGTATGCAGCCCGTGCCGTGCCGTACTTCAGATTATGCAGTCTACACTCCGAATTTCGATGTTTGCGTAGCCCCTAAACTATACCGAAGATGATGGAAGGGAGGTAGACGGTGGAGAGGGGAGGATGATCTGCCGCTCTTGAGTCTGCTGGTGTCTATTAGCGCCATTAACTAGTAGGCAGCCAGGCGCGTGCTCGCTCGCAGTGAATAAGCGCGACACCCTTCGTGCTCGTATCTCTGAGCAAGTTGCAAACGCGTTCTGTATTTATAAATATTATATAATATCCATAGAAGCAACCGACATAGCAATCGTGATTTTGAGAGTTCTTTTTGCTGCGGTAACAATCTTTTTTTTTGCATGTTTAGCTGCAAAAAGAAACAATCACTAAAGTAACAGCCAAATTTTTTAAATTTGTCAACGAGATGAGCCAGGTCATCCACGCAAAGTTGCCACACTTTATAAAGTCAACCTTTATTTAAGTTAGTTATCACGATTACTATTATTATAGGAAGTAAAAGCACGCAAAGTTCAAATGAGATATTGGTGATGGATTAATTAATCAATTGTAACTTGTATTTTAGTTCAAGTATTAATTATCATTTGTTAATTATTTTTTATTTCAGAATTAGTGCAAGAATTCGTCGAGTGGAAATACAAGAACTTCGCAGCAAGAAAAAAGCACGCACTCATCGAGCAAGCACCGAGAAGATTATTTTCCATTCTCGAGATTTTTTTTAAACTCAAAATCGTATTAAAAAAAAAATAATAATAAATAAAGTAAACCTAAATTAAAGTAATCTCAGGATGTACCTATTCGCAAGCGGCTTGCGGGAGCTGTGGCAGCAGCAGCGGCAGCCGGCATAAGATGTGGGATAAGACGCCTGTGGCGGTAGGCTCCGCGCTGAGTACCTCATAACGCTATCTAGCGATTTCAATTAATACCACAAAAAAATCTTTTTTTCAACTAACTTAGTTACAAAACCCATTTTGTATTTGTAAAAATATTTAAAAAATATATATTATTCTTTAAATGTATGATAAACTTAATATGTGCTTACGTGATTAATACTTATCTCCTATTTCATTTTTTGTTTCAGAGCTCGAAGGCGTCTCAGTTTTGTCGAGGGCGAGGAGTAATTTTATGTGTATTAATAAAATGTAATGTGTATTAATAATTTAATGCTATTAAAAATATTTCATGCAATTTTTTATTATAATCCGAAATAAAATAAATTAATCATCTAATTAATCAATTAAATATTTCATTAATAAAAAATAAGAAAAAATTTTCTGACTGAGATTTTGGAGCAGGATCCGGGCTGAGATCTCAACGGAGATATCAGTTGAGATCTCAATTGACCATTCGCGCGAAGGTTCCTAATGTTTCAAAATTGTCGATAACTTTCCAACTGTGTTTTGTTGCACAGCAACGACAGGGGCAAGCTTGGCAGGTTATAAATCACGATGGCGATTTTTTGTCAAACTTGCCCCGCGAGTTACTGTGCAAACAAACTGGAGAAAAATTATCTAAAATTTTGAAGCACCAGGGGTTTTCCGGCTGGATTATTTTCTCCAGCTGAATTTCAACCCATAGAAATGCTGTATCTTACATTTTTGCGGTTATAGTTCTATTACTACTTGTTTACTATGAATATACCTATGAATACCCATATATAGGTATACACCGCAGTGACTCGGGTCTAACCCAAAAGTTGAATTGAAAAAGTCTAACAATTCGAGTTGCCATGTGACTAATTGGAAATAACCGAAAAATTATCGATATAATTTTACCCACACCCCTCCGCCAAATGTCAAATGCGGCGTTTCTATTGGTTGAAATTCAGCTTGGGAAATAATCACCCCTAGTGCTTCAAAATTGTCGATAATTTTCCAACTGTGTTTTGAAATTAAATCATGCTTGATTTTATGAAAAAATTGAGGTACCAATCACGTTCGTCTATAAAAAACATATTTTTTAGTATTTTGTTTAACTTTTGAAAAAGTTTTCTAAACTTTTATAATAAAAAATCATTTCAATTCGCACTAATACCCCCCCCCCCTCCCACAAACGCCGCAACTTACTTACAGGGGGAAAAAAAAAATTAAAAATTAGGATTTTTTTAAAACTTCTAACCCTGTGGAATATCCACACGTGTGGCACATGTAAATATATTTTTTAAACAAATAGTTTTGAAGGGTATAAGTATTAGAAACTCATTATTTTTAAAGGGTATTCCTATGTCCAAGCCCCGACAGAGGGCACTCTATAAGTTATACCAAAATCCTACCTCTTGCACGAGTGCGATAGAGACAGTAAGTTATACCAAATTTCACGTGTTATCTGTATATGGGTCACAATAATACTTTTCGACAAATCGGCCCGCACGAAGTTCACCGATTTTTCTCAATTTTTTTTTGGTAAAATAACTATTCAATAGAAGACCTCTTCCGCAAACTAGAGGTCTCCATCTCATTTCTGCTTGACAGTAGATTTATTCAAAGATTAAAAAATGGACTCCGGAGGGGTCAGGGCGGATACCTGGTGCACCTGGTGATACTTACGCCTTGGAGATGATTTCCCCAGGAAGTTTAGACTCCAAAGGGACCAGGGTGGACACCTGGTGCAACTGGTATTAATTACGCCTTGGAGATGATTTCCCAAGGAAGTTTGGACTTCGGAGGAGTCAGGGCGGACACCTGGTGCACCTGGTGATACTTACGCCTTGGAGATGATTTCCCCAGGAAGTTTAGACTCTAAAGGGACCAGGGTGGACACCTGGTGCAACTGGTATTAATTACGCCTTGGAGATGATTTCCCCAGGAAGTTTGGACTTCGGAGGGGTCAGGGCGGACACCTGGTGCACCTGGCGATTCTTACGCCTTGGAGATGATTTCCCTAGGATGTTAGGACTTCGGAGGGGTCAGGGCGGACACCTGGTGCACCTGGTGATACTTACGACTTGGAGATGTTTTTTCAGGAAATTTTAACTCCGTAGGAGTCCGGGAAAATTTTTGGTGTGCCTGGTATTAAGTAAACTCTAAAAATGCTATCCTAATCATAAACTTGATGATGTGAACCCACTGGGATCAAACTTCCTGAGAAAATCATTTTCGAGGCGTTAGTATCACGAGGTGCATCTGGTGTCCGCCCTGACCCCCCCCCCTCCCCAGAGTCCTAACTTCCTGACGAAATCATCTTTAAGGCGTAAGTATCACTAGGTGCCCCGAGTGTTTATCCTGGCCTCTCCGGAGTCCAAACTTCCCGGGGAAATCATCTCCAAGGCGTAAGTATCACCAGGTGCACCAGGTGCCCGCCCTGACTCCTCCGAAGTCCAAACTTCCTGGGGGAATCATCTCCAAGGCGTAAGTATCACCAGGTGCAACAGGTGTCCGCCCTGACTCCTCCAAAGTCCAAACTTCCTGGGGGAATCATCTCCAAGGCGTAAGTATCACTAGGTGCACCGAGTGTCCACCCTGGCCCCTCCGGAGTTCAAACTCCCTGGGGAAATCATCTCCAAGGCGTAAGTATCACCAGGTGCACCGAGTGTCCACCCTGGCCCATCCGGAGACCAAACTTCTTGGGGAAATCGTCTCCAAGGCGTAAGTATCACCAGGTGCACCGAGTGTCCACTTTGGCCCCTCTGGGGTCCAAACTTCCTGGGGAAATCATCTCCAAGGCGTAAGTATTACCAGGTGCACCAGGTGTCCGCCCTGACTTCTCCGAAGTCCAAACTTCTTGGGGAAATCATCTTCAAGGCGTAGTTAATACCAGTTGCACCAGGTGTCCACCCTGGTATTTTTGGTGTCTAAACTTCCTGGGGAAATCATCTCCAAGGCTTAAGTATCACCAGGTGCACCAGGTGGCCGCCCTGACCCCTCCGGAGTCCAAACTTCCTCCGAAATATTGTTTCACCCTTCTGTTTTAAAAACTTCTTGTGCGTATGCAGGTTACCAGCATAAACTGCTGTGCGTCGACTAGACTTGACTCGACTCGACTCGAGTTACTCGATATTGGATTCTCGACTCGAGCTTACAACCATGATGTAAACAGAACCAATGAATTTATAACCACGAAAGCTTAAATGAACTCTGAACGTAGCGGCAAAGGTAAAGGGTATCCCTATTAAAAAAGTTCACATGTAAATTCACGTGAGTATCCACGTGATACATCGAATCTATAAATCCACTTGACCAAATTAAAAAAAAACTAAGTTCTGCATGTAAACATTTTATAACTTATTTAATTTTTATACTAACAAAAAAGTTTTTTCAGTTAAATGAAATATTCCAAGTTGAATTAAGTACTTTGATTTTTTTCTACACTTTAGGAAATTAAAAATTTGGACACTTATAAATTCTTCGGGACTTGGTAAAATTATGAGTTTCGAATTTTTTTTGGAAATTTCCAGCATTTAGGTTTTTTTAGGAACTTGGAATTTTCATAGGCTTATAATATTGTTGTTGACTTAGAAATTTTTCGGTCTGTGGGACTTAAACATTTATCTAGTCTATAAGAAAATTTTTTGGTTCTTCCGAACTTAAAAGTTGTTCAGTTTGTGATACTTAGCAGATTTTGAATGTGCAGACTGAGAAATTTTTTGAACCGCAGACACTTAGAATTTTTTCAATCTCTGGAACTTAGATATTTTTCGAACCGTGAACAATTAGAATTTTTTCAGTTTAGAAATTTATTTTGTTTTTGGACTTGGAAATTTTTTAAACCGCAGACACTTTTAAAGTGAGTTAAGCCTGTGAAACATAGAAATTTATTTTGCTTTTAAACTTTGAAATTTTTCAAACCGTGTAAAAAAGATTAAGATCTTAAAAAGATCTTTTGAAGACATATCTTAACTATGGGCTATTTTTGAGATGTTTTAAGACAAAAAAATTATGTTTTATTTTTGATATGTATCACTTCAAAAATGTCTGAAAAAGTTCTTTTGAAGGCAAAAATTAGTTATTTTTTCGTTAATTTTTATATGTATGATACGAAGATGATTTTTAGATCTTTGATCATTTTGAGAAAAATTTTAGATATTTTTAATTAAGTAACCTTTTCTCTTAAAGGTATTTATAATAGTTTTTAGAAATGATAATAAGGCAAGTGATAATAATTGCAAGATTAACTTTGTGTATTTAAAATTATTTTAAAGATCATTTTGTGATGAACTTTCGATATTATTCATGCGCGTTTTTTAAAAAATATATATTAATATATTTTTAAAGATTGCTAAATTCTTTAAAATAAATTTTATACGATCTTAAAAAAATTTTCAACCAGCATTTTAAATATTTCAAGACCTTTTTTTAAAACAAATTAAATTTCATTATTTTTTCAAATTAAAGAGTTTACCGTGAATTAATTTCGTAGAGCCCTGAGGACTCGGGTACAGTCTGTGCATGATCGCGGCTCACCTTTATTTTTCTTCAATCGAGTTTCTGAAAAAGGAAAAAAAAATTGCCACAAAGTATTGTCGTGTCGGCACCAGCTCCCCTTTTTAATATTAAAATAGTTTTTAGCTAATTTTTAAGTTATTTACAAATGATTCAATTATTAGTTAAATAAGATAAATTAGTAAGTATAAGTAAGAGAGAGAGAGAATAAAAAGAAGAAAAACAGAGAGAGAGAGGAAAAGCGAACAGGAGCTGGGAAAAAGAAGAGAGGGAGAGGACAAAAGAAACGCATCAGCACGGGACGCCTGGCTGAGTGAAGGAAAAGCCAGCAGCGGACCCCAACAATAGAGCGTCACGGCAAGGAGGCGGGAGGCCATAAACAATCCCCCGCGACCGCCGGTCAGTGACATTGACCCAATGAGGCCTCAAGGAGTCGGGTCCCATAATAGTTTAGGCGGACTTTACTTTTAGGAGAGGGAGTCCACACATGAGGAATATTATAATAAATTAGGCCAAGGCCAAGCCCTCGTGGAAAAGAGGCCAAATCATTGGTTTTTCCCCCAGATTCGGGCACACATGGGAGGGTCCATGATCCCCTCTACGGGGGTGGGTCCTCATGCGTAGGGGTATAAATAGGGCCGCGAACGCGAGCCCGGGAGCTTGGTTTTTTTAGTCGCGATCCAGAACTCGACCCGTGCACATCGCTCCGCGAGGAAGATCTTCCCGACTTGACTCACGGGAGTTAAAGATTTTCAAAGTCTCGATATTTTTAAAAACATATCGAGATCAACCTGAGTGACTATTTATAGTCTCGTTTTAAGGGCAATTCTGAGTGTACTAATCAGAGCTCCTAATCCGCGAGTTTCGGATAAGTGCGAGTAAAAATAAAAATTAGAGTTCCGGTAGTGACAACTATATTTTGTAAGACTTTAAAGGAAACAACAGCCTTTGTGACCGACTAGAGAAAAGTGCCGGGAAGTTCCTTCAGGACTGTGCTGAACCACCGATTCACCACCTCAAGCAGCCCAGCGGGAGTCTTCAGTCTACAACAACGTCACACTCTCTCTCTCTCTCTCTGTGCAGTGTCCAGAACTTTAATAGAAGTAAGATTATTTTTAAGGAAGTAGATCGTGTAACGTTTGTAATGGTTTGGTTTTGATAATAAATAGATTTTTCTTAGTAGTCTTTCGGGTTCTGTAGTTTCATTAATTATCCTCCTCTCAGTTATTCGAGTCACCTACCCGGTTACAAAAAAAGGGTGAAGTAGATTCAAAATAAGTAAATAGATCTGTCCCGATTTTGGGACATGACACTGGTGCATCGGCCGTTTTATTTAAATAACTGAGAGATTAAATAAGTAAGAGAGGTAATATATAAAAAAAAAAAAAGAAAAGAAAAACATAGAGAGACGAGGGTTTTTCTTCAGTCGGTCCGATTTTCGTTGAAGTTAGAAAAAAAAGTTCCAGATACTAAATAGAGAAAAGTAGAAAAAAAAAATTTTTTTTCCAAGTTCAATAATAAATAAAAAAAAAAAATAAATAAATAATTATAAATATACAAAAAAAGGGGTTATTACGAGAAATTAAATTGTGTTCAAATAATAATAATAAACAAATTAGTAAAGATTTTAGTATAGAAATTTTTGAAGTGAGAGATCAAATTTTTCTGTAAGCAATCACAGATATTAGTATAGAAATTTTCGAAGTGAGAGGTCGAATTTTTCTTTAAAAAAAAAAAAAAAAAAAAAGTAACTAGTATACTCTGTACAATTTTTGGTTTCAGTCCGCTGATAGAGAGTAACCCTTACGACGAATTGAAAGTATCGATGCACAAAGAGCTAGAGAAATAATTCTGAAGGGCACAACACTCTTGCAACTTGACTGAGGTTCAGACCTATATGCCAAAGCGCTGACAGGGTCTAACCTACATACAGTTGAGGCGATAAAAAAAATAAATAAATTTTGTCTGATGAGTCCAGGAAATACAGAGTTTTATAATCTGTGATTCGGTGAAAATTTTAAAGCAGTATAAATTATAAATAATAAATATATTTATATAAAATTTTATATAAACTGATAAACAATTTAATTTCTTGATGAAAATGACGAATTATGGATGCAGCTTCTAATGACTGTAGTCTAAGTAAATCCGGGATTACTATACAAAATAATAAAAATAAACTTGAAGAGATTATAGCCCAAAAATATAAAGAATTAGAGCAAGAAAGTTTGAAAGGTCAGGAAGACATTAAAATATTACAATTACGTAGAGAAATTAAGAATTTAAAAAAGCTATTAACTAAATCCGTGGATAAATACAATATTGACATTCCGGTAAATTCATTTTTACACCCCCAAAATCGAAAGGATAATTTAGACAATAAAGATAAATTTTTACAGTACCGTGAGAAAGTAGTCGAGTCGGTTTCAACCCTTTGTGAAATTTCAGATAAATCTGAACCGAACACTGTTTTCGAGCGCCAAATAACACCCAAGAGGCCTATCCTTAAGCCAGCTGTATTAAATTTGACAGAAAAATTTGATAATTCTGAAATAATTAGCGAGCTTTTAGAAATAGAGACAAGCCCCGTAATAAGAAATATAGCCGCAAGCACACCCTATAAGGAAAATTCAAGCGATATACTATTAAAGAAGTTCGAACTAAACTTAAATTTTCAAACAATACAGGTAGAGGAAGAGGCTTTACCTGAAAAATTAATTGTTCAAATCATTAAAAAAAGTCTGTCAGAAGAATTACCAGCCGCGGTAATTAATTCGTTCTTCGAAGAAAAGGAAGGGTTGAACGAACTTGAAAAATCTTTAGTCAAAGATTTTAAATTCCCAAACGTACTGCAGTTTTTGAAAGATAAAATAATAGCTTTTAGTGAGAAATTAAATAAAAACAATAGTTATAGCCAAATTGAAGAGATTGATTCAACTTCGTCAATTGAATTTAATAGTTGCATTGAAAATTTATCAAATATGAGCAACGAAAAAGTTAAGGTCGAAAATAAAACCTCCGTCGGAATGGAATCAGTAATAATGCAAATGAGGGGTCTATCCTTGCGGGATATTATAGAGCTAGTACCGCGTTGGTCAGGGTCAAATGTTCAGATTGAACAATTTTTAGAGGGATGTTATGAAGCAAGAAATTTAATTGCCCCTGAAGCCGAAGGTGAATTAGCTAAATTAATACGCATAAGATTATTTGGCGACGCACTCAGATGTGCGCGTGATCATAATTTTAAGACAGTTCGCGAAATTGAGGACTTTTTCATGCCGATCTATGGGAACACTAGAACGTATTTTGAACTTGCAGGGGAATTGGCAAATATGAAACACAAAAGGGGGGAACCGGTTATGCAATTTTTAAACAAAATTAGAGCATTAGAAAGGGAGTTGATAAAAGCAATTTGTCGCGAAAGGAAAGATTTGGGGGAAGATTTAGCAGAAATTGAAATTAGAACTGACTGTTTGCGGTATTTTGTTAAAAACCTTTCTTGGGAGTTACGATCACGATTAAATAGTCCTAAAAATTGGGAAGAAGCGCGAGAGCAAGCGCTACAAGCGGAACGCGAAATCGCGGGAACATTAGTAGAACTAGATCAATTCGATGATACAAATAGAAGTAGGAGCGAAAACCCTCGTGAAATAAGAAGAGTACATATTATGGAGAAAGAAACAAATAATGCTACTTGTAGTTTTTGTAACGGAATGAATCATTGTTTAATGAACTGCTGGCGATACGCAAAATTTATGTTTGAAAATACAAATTTAAGAGATAAACTAGTAATTAATTTAAAGCGTAAATTGGCCGAACTCGATCCAGAATCTTTCGGTACTTGGAAGCGAGACGAGGTATATGAAAGAGAATACAGCGTCCGAGACCACCCGCGGTATTTTACTTCAAGGGGAACTCCCAATGAAAGACCTAGGAATCGGTATTCAAACAATTATTATAATAACCACTCGTCAGCCTGGCGAAATAATCAAAATAATTATAATAGGGATGGGCGTAACACCTCAAGCAATCAAAATTTTAATAGATCAGAATATTTTAATCGTGAAAACAATAATCAAAGATTTGATCAAACACAAAATAGGGGGGCATCCTATTATAACACTAACTCTAACTCAATGACGTGTTTTTACTGTAATAAACAAGGCCACGGAATTAAAACCTGTATGAAATGGCTACACGATACTAATCAGACAAACGCAGGTAGCGGAAGCGCTCAAAACTTTTCAAAAAACCTGCACTCCCCCGCCGAACAGGCGGGGACGCGCGAAAATACCAACCAGAACCCAGCTCCATGGCGAGAGACTGGCACAATACCAAAATCGAGACTATAAACATAACGCAAGCTCTTACAAGCCCCACAGTTAAATTATTCGCAGAAGAATTTAAAAATCCAATTATTTTTCTGTTAGATACGGGGGCATCGGTAAGCATAGTAAAGAAAAGCGAAATCAATGAGAATGTTGAAATTGATTTTACACATATAATTTATTTAAAGGGGATAACATCTCAGCTAGTGCAAACACTAGGAAAAATAACTTTTTATTTTAATGGAAGAAAAATTGAATTACATTTAGTTGATGATGATTTTAATCTTCCGGTAGGAGTTTTGGGGACAGATTTTTTTAGAGAAAGCTCTGCAAAAATTGATTACGGAAATAATTGTTTAAACTGCGATGGGAAAATATTATTTTTCGAGAATCAAATCCAATCTAAAAATGAAAGACAATTTGATCAAGAATTTAATTCAAAAAATAGGTATCCGCGAAATAAAAACTTTATGAATAATAATTATCTAAATGAGATCGATTTAAAGAATGAAAAATCATTTACACCAATTAGAAAAGTCTGTGAAGGCAGGAATGAGAAAACGGATAAATTCAGTGGTAAGGTAAAAAGCTATTTCGAGAATAAATTCAAAAACGAGAAAAGTACGCAGCAAGAAAATTTTGTAAAGAATCTAGGTACTGGTGTCGGTTATAATAAATGCAATTTAGACGAAAATTTATCGTTTAACTTGAAAACCAATGCGGTCGAAAGCGAGACGACCAAAGAAAAAAGAGAAAACGATGATGAAGAAAAAAGGGAAGACGTTCAGAGTAGTGAAGGGCCACAAAAATCCTATAACAATGGGAGCCTGATGATGGGAAAAGCAAAATTTTTCTTATGCAACGTGGAAAGCCCGGAGATGGCTTGCAATAACCGAGTAGAATGCGAGTTACCTTTAGAACTAAATGAAAAGGCCAAGCAGGGGGTTTTTAAAGACGACCCCGTAGACAAAAAGACGGCAGAGTTCGAAGAACAACCACGGCGCGTTGATCTGACAAATTTACGAGTGGGGCAGATTGATCTCTGGGAAAAAAGCGAGTCAGAAATTTTTGACGATTTTGAAGGTCTAGAGGAAATAAACACGTTTGAAATTTTTAAAAATGAAAGCAAAAATCCGTTTATCAATCATCAAATCAAAAATTTGTTCACTTTCGAAAATTCTCGGAGGGAAGAAGAAAACGCAAGTACCTTTATTTCAGACGAAAATGAACGGGCAGTCAAAATTAAAAATTTAATAAAATTAGATCACTTAAATGAGCCGGAGAAAATAAAAATGGAGGGGATGATCGAAAAATATTCTGATTGTTTTCACTTGAAAGATGAAAAATTAAGCGCTATTGAAATATTGAGTCATCGTATTAATACTACAGATGACAGACCTATTGTTTCAAAACCTTTTCGTTTACCACACGCGTTGAAGGGCGAAATTGAACGCCAAGTTCAAGAAATGCTAGATGATGGTATTATTGAACCAAGTAATAGTAACTATTTAAATAATATTTTTCTTGTGGCTAAGCCATCAGACGGGACTAATAAGAAAGCTTATCGCTGTGTATCAGACTATAGATTGTTAAACAATGTAACTTTGAGGGACCAATATAGGCTGCCCTCGATATTAGACTGTTTTGATGCAATGAAAGGCGCAAAATATTATAGTAAATTTGATTTAGCGCAGGGTTTTTGGCAAGTGCCTTTACACCCCGATGATAGACACAAAACGGCTTTTGCGACCTCTGCGGGATTTTTCCAGTGGTGTAGAACTCCTTTCGGGTTATCAAACGCACCAGCAACTTTTCAAAGAATTATGGATAAAGCCTTTTTCGATATGCAGAAAAAAACAATTTTTATATATATTGATGACTGCATTATTTATTCTGATTCAATTGAAGAACATATTTTAAAAATTGAAAAATTTCTACAAAGAGTCCGAGAGGTGGGCTTAAAGTTAAAACCAGAAAAATGTGAATTTTTAAAAACCGAAATAATATTTTTGGGTCATCATTTAAGTGAAATCGGAATACAACCAGACAGTTCAAAATTAATAGCGGTCCGAAATTTTCCGAAACTAAATAACATTCGCTCAACTCGCAGTTTTCTGGGGTTGTGTAATTATTACCGTAGATTCATTCCAAATTTTTCTAAAATCGCAAAACCACTTACCGACCTGTTAAAGAAAGAAAAGAAATTCGAATGGACAGACACAGCTAATGAAGCTTTTGAAACACTTAAAAATAAATTATGTGAAAAACCGGTTTTGCAGTTTTTCGATGAGAACTTGCCCTTACACGTTTATTGCGATGCGGCTCAAGCATCGATTGGAGGATTGCTTGCGCAGGGTGCTCAAGGATACGAGAGACCAATCGGGTATGTAAGCAGGGTATTACGCGGCAGTGAATTAGGATATTCAACATATGAGCGAGAATTTTTGGCAATTGTGTATACAGTTACCAGTTTTAAATGCTATTTACTCGGCAGAACGTTTACGGTCTATACAGACCACCTTCCGTTAACGTATCTTACCAAATCTGATGATCCGACGGCAAGAATTAGCAAATGGTTGATAAAATTAAGTTGTTATGATTATAAAGTTGTTTATCTCCCAGGGAGATCAAATGTACAGGCGGATTGCCTTAGTCGTTACCCCGTAGATGCTAAAGAAACGGAGATGCGGGATATAAGTATAATAACGAGATCTGCCGCAGGAAAAATTCTGAGGAAAAATTACAAAACAACACGTGGTAGGAAACCGTACGAAAGGCGGGTGAATAAATCGGGAAAGCCTGCTGGAGTAACAAAACCCATAATAGAGACTAAAGAGCGCGTCAGTAGAAACGAGGAAAACGACCTAACAATAGAACCCCTCCGAACGGAAAGTCCCACAGCGGGAGATATTGGGGAAGGACTGAGTGAGACCTTACCAGCGACTAATAACAGCGAGTGCGACCAAGCGCAGGGGGAATTATTTGCAAAGTGTAGAGAAAAATTGTTTATGCGAAAAGATAATTATTTATATTTCATTACCACGGAAGGTAAACCATGTGACGAAGGCTCTAAACAATTATTTGAATGCAAGAAGTTACCTTATTTCAAAGATTTAAAAGTAGGCGAAATAAAAGTTCATGAAGTAAGAGCACAGTCGTGCTTACGCAAACACAGATACAGTTTTGCAGTAGTATTACGAGGGAAGGAACTCTTGAGTACAGAAGAAATTAAAAATAATTTAAAGAATGCACTTGATGTGTTGAAAGATTTATTAACGAAGTACGAAATAGCTTCAGTTAGTTTAGCAGAAAGTAGCGAAATTGAAAATGTATTGTGGGGAGAGATACTTAATATTTTTACAGATACCTTCAAAGAGTGTTCAACAAAATTTATTATATGTAAAGGGTTGATAGAATACGTCCCGGTAAGCGAAAGAGAGCGAATATTGCGCGAAAATCATGGTACAGTTATGTCGGGACACCGAGGTGTACAAAAGTGTTATCAAAAATTAAAACAAAATTATTACTGGGAAAATTTGAAGGAGTCTGTACAAGAGTTTATACGAGGTTGCTTAACGTGTAATTTAAAAAAATTAAGAAGAGTAAAAACCAAACAGGAACTAGTTCTTACACCGTCAGTTCCTGAACCTTTTTTTTGTACCGCGATAGATATAGTAGGACCTTTTAAGCCTACGCCGGATAATTATAATAATATATTAACAATTCAATGTACTTTCACTAAATATAGTTTAGCACTGCCTCTACGCGACGTGACCGCAGCAACAGTAGCAGAAACGCTAGTAAAAAGGTTTATCTGTGTATTTGGAGCACCCTCGGTTATATTATCGGACCTAGGAACAAATTTTTGCAGCAAATTGATGAAAGAAGTCGCTAAAATATTTCGGTTTAATCAAAAATTTACTACGCCGTATAGGCCAAGCTCGAATGGCAGTATAGAGAAAATGCATCATAGTTTATGCGAATACATTAAAACAATCGTTGACAAAAATAATTCTTGGAGCGATATGTTAGAATTAGCTTGCTTCTCGTACAACACGACGTACCACTCGTCACATTCTTTTTCGCCGCACGAACTTGTTTTTGGTCGGGTAGCGACAACTCCCGCAGAGAATTCCCGTGGCGACCTTAGGAAAAAGGTATTGACCTACGACCAATACATTGAAGGTCTCTGCAAACGATTAAATAGCGTGCAAGGAATAGCTAGGGAAAAATTGATAAATTCCAAAATTCGTGCTAAATATTACTATGATAAAAAAATCAACCCACAAGAATTCAGAATCGGCATGTCCGTGTATTTGTTAAAAGGTGGGGAGATACATAAATTCGAGGACCAGTATACTGGCCCTTTCACGGTTGTTGATATTCCAAATAAAAAGGGAAATGTGACCATAAGAATGAGAAACAATAAAGTAAAAACGGTGCACGCGAATAGACTGAGAGTTTCGTATGTTGAGCAAGAAAGTTAATAACTTACACGATAGTTTATAATTGACACATAAAAAAAAAAAAAAAAAAAAAAAAAAAAAAAAAAAAAAAAAAAAAACAAAAAAAAATTAGAGTAGTTAATGCATGAAGTAGGGTAAAAGGTTGAAGGGAAAAATACGATTAAGTCTAAATTAAAGTAGAGTAATTTTTAAATTACAGAAAAAAAAAAGGAGAATGCAGAAAACGTCGCTATTGCTCCTTGTTCTTTGGGCGAGTTATATTAAAGCTGACAGGTTAATAGAAATCGAAGCCTTAGATAATCCTGGATTAATATTTACAGAGTTACCTGAAATTCGCTTCGCGGAAGATTTTTGTGTTATAAGATTAATTTTTAATTTTGATATAGGACAATATTATATTAAAGAGGCGCGTGAAGATTTAATTAAGTTAAAAACTTGCATACCACCTATGAGCAATGACCAAAATAAAACTGTTTTTGAAAAATTCGACGAAATTATAAGAAATTACGATGATATTTTGAGTAAACATGAAACCGTAATTAATTACTTTAACAAATCAAAGGTAACTATACCCAGGGAAGAAACTAGGAGGCGTCTAGGGAGAGAAGAAACGCAAAAGGAAATAAGAAGGGTTGTTTTTGAAAGCGAGAGTGACGTTTGGTGGGAAACTTCGGCAGTTATTGATAAGACTAAGGCATTATTAAAACTAAGCAAAATGGGGGAATCTAATATAGCTCGTCTATACCTTGATGAATATTATCACTTAGCTCAAACAGCGAGAGAAGCATATAGATTGATGATAGAACATCTGGATAATTTGAAATTGATGATTTCTGCTTTTCAAAAGGGTACTGAATTGTCTACACTTCTGGAGAATAAATTGTGCGAAAACACCTTATGGCGTTTAGAATATGATATGCGTTTTACTAATAAAAACTTTGACACTCCTAAAAGCTTACAAGAATTATTAAAATTTTTGACTTTGGTTGAAATAAAAAGAGGAATGTACGGAACACAGGGCTTAACGGAATATTTTATACCTATGAAATTTGATGATGCAGCAAAAATTTACAGGATAATTCCCATACCTTTGCCGCAAAATATTTTTAAGGATTTCAAGTGTACAGCTTTTATCAATCCAACGGATAAATTTATTATTGTCAAAAATAAGGGACATAAATTTATTAGTAACAACGAACTAAATAAATGTCTAGTGAAAAAGGGGTTTCATCTATGCCCTAAAAGAACGTTCGAGTACTTAGAAACAAACAGCTGTGAAAAGACCTTGCTAACAAAATCACGTGACATAAATTTCCATGAGTGCGACATAAGAATTGCGAATAATTTTACTAATTACATGTTGAAGCTAAAACCGTTCTATAAAACAATCGTGGGGACAGGGGACGAAAAGAAACTAAGCTTGAAGTGCGGAAATATAATAAAGGGGGCAGTAAGCACAAAAGGGCTGAGAATTTTATCTCTTCCATCGAACTGTGAATTTGAATTGAGTGGAAATTATTCAAATATGTACTTTAACGCAAGCTCAGAAATTAAAAATATTATTTTTCCGGAAGCCAAGTTAGATCTCAATGAACTATCAAGTATTTTCGCAAATAAAGCGCTAGAAAGAAAGTTTTATGAAACCTTAGAAAGCTCACATAATCATAACTCCTTTTGGACGGCCGTGAGAGAAAGCGAAATTTACGCAGCTCACGACAAACTGAAGGAAGATTTTGAAGAATCTAGATTTAGAATACAAATTATTTGTGGGATAGTAATATTAATCTCGGCTGGCGTTCTTATATTTTTGGGAATATTAGTTATAGTAGTAAAAGATACACCAAACGAGGTTGAACTCGAAATTAATTCGGAACGTATCGAGAGGGGGGGAGTAATTGAAGATAGTCCCAAAAGAGCTGTAGTTCGGTTTTTATAAAGAATATGATTTTATTTTTCAGATGGCGGTACAGAAATTTATCGGTATTTTCGCAATATTAAATCTCGTCAAAATTTCTGTAGCAATTTACGGGTTCGATTGCACGGGGGACTTAACAAACATTACGGCTATTTCCTTGGTAGAAGTGGGGGATTGCGACATACAGCCGCCTGTATTAAACGTCACAAACAAGCATGTTAAATTATTACAATTAAATGAATTTAGTTCAACTAGGGTACTCATTTGCTCAGTTCGTGTAAATCGCGAAATCACGGTCTGCGGAAACATAGCATCTTACAGTTCAAGGGTACAGAACGGGGAAATTACGTACTATAAAGAATTAACGCGCGAAGAGTGTGCAAATATTCAAATGACGGGGGAATATACACTTGGTACAACAAAAATTACGGGAATAAAAAGAAACGGCACTACAAACACACCAGTTAAATTTGCGGGAAGTACCGGTGTATCGGGTCACTGTTATGGTGGCGGATTCACGGATAAATGGGGATCTTGGGAGGATGTCGTGGTTCAAGGTTGGGCAGAAATAATTTTGAAAGATTATTATGCGGATGTCCATATCGAAACTAATAAAATCAGATTACAATCGGGTTTAACATGCCCCTTAACTATGACGACTTGCACAGATTACGACGGTAGCATGGCTTTTTGGGATATGTTACCACCAGACACGTGTGGATTAAAAAAATATTCAGTGTTATACGACGGAAAGGTGCAAATCGCTCACGAAGCGGAAGAAAACAAAGTGTTATACAGCGTAGAGTCGGAAGATTATACTTTTGCATTCTGGAAGACAGGTTACCTAAACACGTGTGGTTATAAATTAATACGTACTGAACATCCGAGACTGTTCTTTTTACAAGAACAGGTAGACGAAGAAAACATATTTAATACTGGTATAGCCACCTCGAATCTAGATCTTTTTGCGTATATAAATTCCAAATTTGTATACGTAGAAAAACACATAAAAACCCAAATTAATAATTTGTATTACGACATTTTAAAACGGGAATGTGAACTTGAAAGAAAAGTACTGAATAACGCTTTATCAATCGCATCAATTTCACCAGACGACTTTGGTTATAAACTAATGAACGAGCCAGGGATTTTAAGTTTGACGGTGGGGGAAATTATTTATACCATGAAATGTGCAAAGGTAGAAGTAGAGTTGAGACCTACTTTAGATCAGTGCTACGAGCAGTTACCTGTTTTTCGGGGGAAGGATGAATTCTTTCTAGCCCCACGAACAAAAATACTATTATAGAAAGGTACAAGGATTGACTGTAATCAGAAATTACCACCTATGTATAAGGTAGGAGATACGTGGATAAAATTAGCCAAATCGAGCCCGTTCACAGGTGAGCCGAAGGTCCTTCAACCCATAACAAAACCTTTTTGGAATTATACAGATGCTAAAACCCTCGCAACGGGAGGTATTTACAATCAGAAAGACACAAAGCGTTTAAGAAATCACATCATGATGAGTTTAGAAAAAAAGGCGATTATGTCAAACGTCCTAAGGGGTTTTTCGGGAGCAAAAGTGACAGATCAGGGGTTATCGATCGAGGGGTTTTTCGACAATGAAACACTAGAATCATTGGTAGAAAAGACTTGGAATAAAATGTGTAGCCATCTTTTAACACTGGGAAACGTTTCTTCTATTTTTATTGCATGTTTTATGATTATTAAACTTATTAAAATGATGGTTGACACCATCATAAGAGGACATACATTATTCTTAATTTTCGGAGTGAGCTTTAAACTGTTAGGCGCTTTGTTTAACTCGGTGACTCAACTTTTCGTTTACATGGGAAGAAATATGAAAGAACAGGGGAAAGAGAAAGACGTAGAAAAAGACTCAGCGGGAAATCCTGAGAAAAACAAAAATGCGAGTGAATAGCTTACGCTTTAACTCAACGACCGAAATTAGACATTAAGCAACGAAAATAGTAGTAGAATTTTAACAATTTGCAATTAATATTTGTTTTGGTGATTGGCTCGTAGGAGAATGCAATTAAAAAAAAAAAAAAAATATTAGCAATTATAATGTTATAGTTAAGAAAGGAATTTATATTAAGTTGATATATAAGGTTAAAGGTTAAGCATGTGAAACTTTATGTATTTTCGGGAAAAGCATGTAAGAAAAATATAGTAATAATAATAATAATAATAAAAATAAACAAGTAAGAAAGAAAAATTTTTTTAACGCAGAGACTTGCAAGAAAATATCCTGTGTCAAGCACTCCTTGAGAAGAAGATAACGCAGCAAGAAGAGACAAGGAACTTTTTAATTTTAAGATAGTTTATAATTTATAACTTATAATTTAGTTTATAATCTATTGTTAAGTACAAAAGTAAGCTAATAATAACCATACTGAGTAAATAGAACAAAAAAAAATAAATAAACAAATAAAACTCTTGGAAGAAAAAAAAAAAAGTATTAGAATTTAACATAACAATCAAGATAAAAGTACTTCTGATCAACAAAAGGTGTTAAAGTAAAACCGGGATTTAAACATGAGATCTTTTGCTAAACAAGTCTACTTTAAATCAGCAAACGAGGAAATACTATGTTCCCGCTGCGTTTTACAACGCAGGGGAGAATTCGAACAGGTTACAAAAATAAAAGAGGACGATGGTGAATTAATAGTTTGCCAAGGATGCCTTAGAGAACTTGAAAAGGTTTGGTTTGGAGGTCACGACAGGTTAGAGATAGGGGCATTTTTGCACTCAGCGGGCATTATAAGATCACCGGACACAGTGATCGAAATAAAATATAAAATAACCTTAGAGGGGAATCCTACAGAAGAACCTCATTCACCACAGGCAGCCAGTATCCATGAAGAAGAAAGTGCCAGCAATAATCCAGAAAGACAAATGGAATTAGAGCAGGAATTAGCACCTTTTATTGCATTACCTTTTTTTTATGTAGATGATCTAGTCGGCAGTGCCCTGAGTTACACTGGGCCTACAGACGAAGAGACAGAACCAACGGTGGAGGAGATAGAGGACGAAGTCACAATAGATTACAATATTGAAAACATAAGGTTACAAACTTTTATTAATTGGCCAAACGAACTTTTTCACCCTGCCAGGCTAAGCGCGGCTGGGTTCATATACACGGGAATTCGTGATCAGACCGTATGCCCTTTTTGCGGATTACGACAAGAAGGGTGGAGATACGATTCACACCCTTTAATAACACACATGTTTTGGAGTGGTAGGTGCGCCTTCGTAATAGCCAACACTGATAGAATAAATACACTTCTCAACGGTATGTCGGATGATACGCGAATAAATACTCTAGAACAAGAGCTAGTAAATAATTTTGAAGCAACAGATTGGCCAGTCGTCGACCACAACATAGACGTTCAAGGGGTCATTGATCAGTTGGAGCTGGAAGAAGAAGAAGAAGAGGAAGAAGTTTTAAAAGAAAAAGAACACCCCGCTGAGGAAGACGGTGAGAGTGACAATGAGGATATTCAAACAGAATTGGCATGTAAAGTATGCCTGACCAGAGAGTTAAAAACGATATTCCGACCTTGCAATCACGTAGCTTGTTGTAAAAGATGTGCTTCAATGTCAGAAACATGTCCGATTTGTAGAACTAAAATAACAAATTATACCATAGCTTTCGTCGCGTAAAATAGTGTTACAAAAAAAAATAAATAATAAAAATTAAATAAATAAATAGAAAGATAAGTAGTAAGTAGTAAGATATTTTTAAGCGAGATATTTTTACTAATAATATGATATTTTTAAGCGAGATATAGAATTTAGATCTCAATTTTTAAAATTTAATTTAATGCTAAATCTAACTGTAATTGAAAACTATCCCTCTTTATAATTATGAAGCAAGTTCGAATGTCTTCGTTTTATAATTGATTTGATTGGTTGAGTATGTTAAATTCAAAATTTGAATTGCGTTTAAGTTGAAATATTAAAAATTTTTGTTATTAAGAATTTTTATTAATATATAAAATATATACATATTTTTTTTTGAATTTATTAACACTGTGCATGATGATATTGAATTCACAATAGAAATTAAAAAAAAAAAAAAAAAAAAAAAAAAAAAAATTAAATAAATGATAAGAAAAAAAAAATTTTTTTTTGTGAGATAAGGTTTTGAAAATGAAAATAAAAGAAAGTTGTATTAGAATTGAATTTTTATTATAAAAAAATAAATGAAAAAAATGATACATATATTTTTTATACACCAAAATTAATTATTTAATGAAAATCTTTCAAATAATAGGGGGATACACCCAAGTATATCCCCCGATTTGCTGCCACACCAATTACGGAGATTGAGTATGCGCTCGCTCTTGCGCCATTCGCGAATGGCACGCCACCGCTCAAACTGAAAACAAAAAAGGGGGGGAAAACTATTAAAATAAAATCAAAAAAAAAACAGGAATAAAGATATTTTTAACAAAAAAAAGACTTACGTTAATGGGAATTCTCATCCTCCGATGAGATAGGCGCTCACGCCAAATCTTCATCCGGTACTGCTCGGTGATCTCGGGAGACACAGGGAGGCCGGCGGCTCGTCGCTCGGCTAGTGCCTTGCGTAGTTTACGCTTCTGGATCCAAAACTCAAACTGGAAAAACAAAAACAAAAAAAAATAAATAAATAAAAAAATAAATATAAAAATAAAAATTATAATGATAATAATAGTAGTGAAAAAAAAAAAAAGGGGGGGTATAATTTATAAATCATAATGTAGAAATAGGGTTGACAACCGGCACAAAAAAAAATATTTTTTCTAAGTACTCGATTTTTAATGAATTTTAACATTTTTTTTTTAGAATTTTTAAATCAAAAGTAGGCAAGAAGAAAATTAAGAAGAGTCATTAACCCGAAATTCAATTAAAAGTATATCTATATATATTGAAAAACAAAAAATTTTTTAAACACTTGTAGTCCTTATAATTGTAGTTTTTAAAAAAAAAAAAAAAAAAGAAAAAAATTCGTGTCGTTTATTTTTCGATACTTTAACTAAATAAGAAAAAAAAAATATTATAAATCTCAAAAAGTTGCAAACCCTATAGAAAAGTAAAATTTTACTTACCACGACAGTCTTTACTGCAGGCATCTTGGAAGAACTTTTTAACTTTAATACGAAACGCACTGTTCAAACTTTCAGCGGAGACTGAATCGTCTCCGTCGCGAGAAGGATCCTCGTCCTCAAAAATTTTCTAGCTTCTAATGTTAAATAATAGAAAAACGAAAAGAGTGGGGTTGTCTTTCCCTGTAAAAAAAAGGGAATAATAATAACCAGGAAGATATAACTTCCAAAAGCTAAAAAGAAAAAAACCAAACCAGCATAGGAGTCTGTAGAAAAAAAAGAAGGGAAATTGTAGGTGCGACCTTGTCGCTTTGGTGAGAAAGGGAGGGAAAAGAAATCCTTGAGTAAAAATATTTGAAGTAAGTCATTCGGGAAAAGGTACAGTAAATTATGAATTTAATTGGAGTTTGATCAATTTCGAGACTTTTATATTAATGAATGAATAAAAGAACAGATAAGTAATACTGTTTTAGTAGAGAATTAAAATTTTACAAAAAAAACCTATAGCATAAAACAAAAGAAAAGAGTTATATCATGTATTCAAAATTTTTTTACAACATAAGAAAACACCTAATAAGTGAGAAATTCCTAAAAACAAATAGAAACAAAAATATATTAAGCGAAACGACTTATATTAAAATAAATTTAGAGAAATTTCGAATAGAATAATATTTTTATTTTTTTATACTACTTAAGTACTACGAAATAAGTCTATATCATAAATTAATCGAATTATTCATTATTCAAACAAATTAATAATAATAAAATAAACTTGTTTGGCGTCCTAGATTCTAGTAAGAGTTAAGAAAATAAAAAAAAAAAAAAAAAAAAAGGGATATAAAAGTAATTAAACAAAAATTTTTTTGATACTAAGGAGTTCTTACTATAGTAAACGATTGGAGTTGTCTAAACAACCTCCAATCTCGAAGGGGAAGGAGAGATGTCGTGTCGGCACCAGCTCCCCTTTTTAATATTAAAATAGTTTTTAGCTAATTTTTAAGTTATTTACAAATGATTCAATTATTAGTTAAATAAGATAAATTAGTAAGTATAAGTAAGAGAGAGAGAGAATAAAAAGAAGAAAAACAGAGAGAGAGAGGAAAAGCGAACAGGAGCTGGGAAAAAGAAGAGAGGGAGAGGACAAAAGAAACGCATCAGCACGGGACGCCTGGCTGAGTGAAGGAAAAGCCAGCAGCGGACCCCAACAATAGAGCGTCACGGCAAGGAGGCGGGAGGCCATAAACAATCCCCCGCGACCGCCGGTCAGTGACATTGACCCAATGAGGCCTCAAGGAATCGGGTCCCATAATAGTTTAGGCGGACTTTACTTTTAGGAGAGGGAGTCCACACATGAGGAATATTATAATAAATTAGGCCAAGGCCAAGCCCTCGTGGAAAAGAGGCCAAATCATTGGTTTTTCCCCCAGATTCGGGCACACATGGGAGGGTCCATGATCCCCTCTACGGGGGTGGGTCCTCATGCGTAGGGGTATAAATAGGGCCGCGAACGCGAGCCCGGGAGCTTGGTTTTTTTAGTCGCGATCCAGAACTCGACCCGTGCACATCGCTCCGCGAGGAAGATCTTCCCGACTTGACTCACGGGAGTTAAAGATTTTCAAAGTCTCGATATTTTTAAAAACATATCGAGATCAACCTGAGTGACTATTTATAGTCTCGTTTTAAGGGCAATTCTGAGTGTACTAATCAGAGCTCCTAATCCGCGAGTTTCGGATAAGTGCGAGTAAAAATAAAAATTAGAGTTCCGGTAGTGACAACTATATTTTGTAAGACTTTAAAGGAAACAACAGCCTTTGTGACCGACTAGAGAAAAGTGCCGGGAAGTTCCTTCAGGACTGTGCTGAACCACCGATTCACCACCTCAAGCAGCCCAGCGGGAGTCTTCAGTCTACAACAACGTCACACTCTCTCTCTCTCTCTCTGTGCAGTGTCCAGAACTTTAATAGAAGTAAGATTATTTTTAAGGAAGTAGATCGTGTAACGTTTGTAATGGTTTGGTTTTGATAATAAATAGATTTTTCTTAGTAGTCTTTCGGGTTCTGTAGTTTCATTAATTATCCTCCTCTCAGTTATTCGAGTCACCTACCCGGTTACAAAAAAAGGGTGAAGTAGATTCAAAATAAGTAAATAGATCTGTCCCGATTTTGGGACATGACAGTATCATTCAAACATTAAACACCAAATTTAAATTACTGCTTCATATTGAAGACTTATCTGATCGTATATTCTCCGGTAGAAGTTCAAACAGATAACCCACTTTTATTCACTCTCTTGACTTCTTTCGCTACTTTGTATCATTTGTCTGTCTATTCTGTATTTTTACTAGTTGTTGAACACATTTTTATTTTTATTTTATATAATTTACATTAAAAAAATATATCTTGAAAACTTAGCAATATTGGTTAAACTTCGTCATGTCGGTATGCTGAAGTTTAACCACCATTATCACCAACAACGACGTGTGCACAGGTCGTTTTTATGAATACGTTCGCTTCGATCGATCGTCTTAGCAGCCAAATTCATTTTGTTTATTCTCGTATTTTTTCTAACCATACAAAGACGGTAAAATATCACCAATATATTTTTTGAGTATTCAAGATATATTTTTTTAATGTAAATTATATAAAATAAAAATAAAAATGTGTTCAACAACTAGAAAAAATACAGAATCGACAGATAAATGATACAAAGTAGCGAAAGAAGTCAAGAGAGCGAATAAAAGTTGGTCAGCCGTTTGAACTTCTACCGGAGAACATCCGATCACATAAGTCTTAAATATTAAGCAGTAATTTAAATATGGTGTTTAATGTTTGAATGATACTTTGTGGCAATTTTTTTTTTTTCTTTTTCAGAAACTCGATTAAAGAAAAATAAAGGTTAGCCGCGAACATGCACAGATTGTACCCGAGTCCTCAGTGCTCTACGAAAGTAATTCATGGTAAACTCTTTAATTTGAAAAAATAATGAAATTTAATTAGTATCAAAAAAAAGTCTTGAAATATTTAAAATGCTGGTTGAAAATTTTTTTAAAATCGTACAAAATTTATTTTAAAGAATCTTGGTATCTTTGAAAATATATTAATATATATCTTTAAAAAAACGCGCATAAATAATATCGATAGTTCATCACAAAATGATCTTTAAAAAAATCTTAAATACACAAAATTAATCTTGCAATTATTATCACTTGCCTGATTATCATTTCTAAAAACTATTATTAATATCTTTAAGAGAAAAGGTTACTTAATTAAAAATATCTAAAATTTATCTCAAAATGATCAAAGATCTAAAAATCATCTTAGTATCATATCGTTGACCCGTACGAAAAGAAACACCTGAGACCGAGAATCCGAGAAAAAAGTACCATTACGTGATTTTCCGGGGAAAGAATAACAAAAAAAAATTTTTACGCGATTAATGTAACGTTGCAATTTTTTCCAAGGAAATTGTCATGATGTAAAATTTATCCGTGAAAAAAGTCCCATTACGTGATTTTCCGGGGAAAGAATAACAAAAAAAAAATTTTACGCGATTAATGTAACGTTGCAATTTTTTCCAAGAAAACTGTCATGATGTATAATTTTTCCGAGAAAACTGTCATGTTAAACTTGCTGTGGGTCGGAAGACAACATTCCCCGAGGAAAGTGTAACCAGTGTGTTTTTATCCGGGAAAACAATTACATTCACTCAAGACGAAAATATATCCCGGGAAAAAAGTAATCTGCACAACTTATTCCAGGTAAAGTGTAACGTATTGGTAATCAACGATTAAAATAATATTTTTCCAGGTAAAAAGCAATAGGAACAATGGCAACTTATTTTAAGCAGGCCAGGGAGCTTTTCCCGA
The DNA here is from genome assembly GCA_038277355.1 of Encarsia formosa. NCBI lineage: Eukaryota > Metazoa > Arthropoda > Insecta > Hymenoptera > Aphelinidae > Encarsia > Encarsia formosa. Next base: position 48,636,143 of record CM076188.1, on the reverse strand, counting down.
GGGAAACGTAACGTTATAACTTTTTTCCGGGTAAACTGTAATGTTGAAGTTATCGACGATTAAATTTATATATTTTTAAGTCAAAACTTACAATAGCAATTCCAACTTATTTAGATCAGACCAGAGAGCTTTTCCCGAGGAAATCGTAACGTTGACAACTTTTTTCCGGGTAAACTGTAATGTTGAAGTTATCGACGATTAAGGTATTATTTTCCAGGTTAGAATTTACAATACCTATGTCAATTTACTTGGAGCAGGTTACAGAGCTTTTTCCGAGGTAATCGTAACGTTGACAACTTTTTTCCGGGTAAAATGTAACGTTTAAGAAATCATCGAATATAAGGATATTTTTTTTAAAGAAAATTTACAATATCCATGCCAACTTACTTAAACCAGAGAAAGGAGATTTTTCCGAGGAAAACGTAACGTTAAAACTTTTTTCCGGGTAAACTGTAATGTTGAAGTTGTCAACGATTAAGGTATTATTTTTCCAAGTTAGAATTTACAATATCTATGCCAACTTATTCAAACCGATTTGGGAGCTTTTCCCGAGGAAAACGTAACGTTAAAACTTTTTTCCGGGTAAACTGTAATGTTGAAGTTATCAACGATTAAGGTATTATTTTTCCAAGTTAGAATTTACAATATCTATGCCAACTTATTCAAACCACATTTCCCGAGAAAAACGTAACGTTAAAACTTTTTTCCGGGTAAACTGTAATGTTGAAGTTATCAACGATTAAGGTATTATTTTACCAAGTTGGAATTTACAATATCTATGCCAAATTATTCAAACCAGATTTGGGAGCTTTTCCCGAGGAAAACGTAACGTTAACACTTTTTTCCGGGTAAACTGTAATGTTGAAGTTGTCAACGATTAAGGTATTATTTTTCCAAGTTAGAATCTACAATATCTATGCCAACTTATTCAAACCAGATTTCCCGAGGAAAACGTAACGTTAAAACTTTTTTCCGGGTAAACTGTAATGTTGAAGTTATCAACGATTAAGGTATTATTTTACCAAGTTAGAATTTACAATATCTATGCCAACTTATTCAAACCAGATTTGGGAGCTTTTCCCGAGGAAAACGTAACGTTAAAACTTTTTTCCGGGTAAACTGTAATGTTGAAGTTGTCAACGATTAAGGTATTATTTTTCCAAGTTAGAATCTACAAAATCTATGTCAATTTATTTGAAGCAGGTTAAAGAGCTTTTTCCGAGGTAATCGTAAAGTTGACAACTTCAACATTACAGTTTACCCAGAAAAAAGTTTTAACGTTACGTTTTCCTCGGGAAAAGCTCCCATAACTGGTTTAAGCAAGTTGGCATAGATATTGTAAAATTCTAACTTGGAAAAAAAATACCTTAATCGTTGATAACTTCAACATTACAGTTTACCAGGAAAAAAGTTTTAACGTTACGTTTTCCACGGGAAAAGCTCCCAAATCTGGTTTAAATAAGTTGGCATAGATATTGTAAATTCTAACTTGGAAAAAAAATACCTTAATCGTTGATAACTTCAACATTACAGTTTACTCGGAAAAAAGTTTTAACGTTACGTTTTCCTCGGGAAAAGCTCCCAAATCTGGTTTAAGTAAGTTGGCATAGATATTGTAAATTCTAACTTGGAAAAAAAATACCTTAATCGTTGATAACTTCAACATTACAGTTTACTCGGAAAAAAGTTTTAACGTTACGTTTTCCTCGGGAAAAGCTCCCAAATCTGGTTTAAGTAAGTTGGCATAGATATTGTAAATTCTAACTTGGAAAATAAATACCTTAATCGTTGATAACTTCAACATTACAGTTTACCCGAAAAAAAGTTTTAACGTTACGTTTTCCTTGGGAAAAGGTCCCAAATATGATTTAAGTAAGTTGGCATGGATATTGCTAATTTTCCTTTAAAAAATATCTTTATATTTGATGATTTCCTAAACGTTACAATTCACCTGGAAAAAAGTCCCAACGTTACGATTTCCTCGGAAAAATCTCTCTTATTAGATTTAAGTAAGTTGGCATGGAAATTGTAAATTTTCCTTTAAAAAATATTTTTATATTCGATGATTTAATCAACGTTACACTTTACTCGGAAAAAAGTTCTTAACGTTACGTTTTCCTCAGGAAAAGCTCCCAAGTCTGGTTTGAATAAGTTTGCATAGATATTGTAAATTTTAACTTCCAAAATAAATACCTTAATCCTAAAGGGCGGTAGCCCTTTATCGGCGAGTTGGTTTTTATACAACGGACTGCCGTTAAAGCGTACGCTTTATATACTTTGATTTTTGGTTTTAGGTTAGGTTGTACATCAAAAAAAACATATAGCATGATTATTTTTTTCATAATATTACGTCTTATATGTAGCCGATGATCCCCTGATTTATTTAAAAAAAAAAAATGTCCTGAAACAATCTCAAATTAAAAAGTTATCAACGTTTCAATTTTCGAAGCGCTGATTTCTTTTCGCTGAGGATTCGGGCGACATCCGATTTCAGCCTCGAGCATCCGGTTTTCTATGCATACTCCCTTGCAAGACGCTGCTGCCTAAGCCGGACGTGACGTAACGCTGAACTCGCAGACTCGCTCTTGCACATGGTATCGGGCGACAGCCGACAGGCATGGCCTGCCGGGCGCTAGAGTGCGCAAGTGCACAGCGCCTTGCGAGCTGCTCACAGATGGCTGCTCGCTGCTGGCACCTGGCAGCAGTAGGGATCTTATAGGGAGGCAGCAGTGAGCAGCAGAAGATTGCTAAAATCTGTTCCGCAGAATAAGCATAATTTAACAAACAAAAAAAAAAGCAGCAGAAGATGCAGACAGGCAGCTTGCCACTCGGCTCAAGTTGTTTATGTACATTATTATTATTAATAACAAACAAGTGATCATGACGTCATGATGACAATAAAAGTTTTTTTAGTTTTTTTATTTTATTTCTCATCCCTCATCTCATCCAGAGCTCTAGGCTCTTCTGAAGGAGCTGGTGGAGTTAACTTTAACATACAGAGCTATATAGGCTCCTCCAAAGGAGCTGGTGAAGCTAACTTTAACACCCAGAGCTCTAGGCTCCTCCGAAGGAACTGATGGAGCTTATTTTAACATCCAGAGCTCTAGGCTCCTCCGAAAGAGCTGGTGAAGCTAATTTTAATATCCAGAGCTCTAGGCTCCTCCGAAAGAGCTGGTGAAGCTAATTTTAATATCCAGAGTGCTAGGCTCCTCCGAAGGAACTGGTGGAGCTAGCTTTAACATACTGAGCTATATAGGCTCCTCCGAAGGAACTGATGGAGCTAATTTTAACATCCAGAGATCTAGGCTCCTTCAAAGGAGCTGGTGGAGTTAACTTTAATATCCAGAGCTCTAGGCTCCTCCGAAGGAGCTGGTGGAGCTAACTTTAACATCCAGAGCTCTAGGCTCCTTCAAAGGAGCTGGTGGTGTTAACTTTAATATCCAGAGCTCTAGGCTCTTCTGAAGGAGCTGGTGAAGCTCGCTTTAACATACAGAGCTATATAGGCTCCTCCGAAGGAGCTGGTGAAGCTAACTTTAACACCCAGAGCTCTAGGCTCCTCCGAAGGAACTGATGGAGCTTATTTTAACATCCAGAGCTCTAGGCTCTTCTGAAGGAGCTGGTGAAGCTCGCTTTAACATACTGAGCTATATAGGCTCCTCCGAAGGAACTGATGGAGCTAATTTTAACATCCAGAGCTCTAGGCTCCTTCAAAGGAGCTGGTGGAGTTAACTTTAATATCCAGAGCTCTAGGCTCTTCTGAAGGAGCTGGTGAAGCTCGCTTTAACATACAGAGCTATATAGGCTCCTCCGAAGGAGCTGGTGAAGCTAACTTTAACACCCAGAGCTCTAGGCTCCTCTGAAGGAACTGATGGAGCTAATTTTAACATCCAGAGCTCTAGGCTCCTCCGAAAGAGCTGGTGAAGCTAATTTTAATATCCAGAGCTCTAGGCTCCTCTGAAAGAGCTGGTGAAGCTAATTTTAATATCCAGAGTGCTAGGCTCCTTCAAAGGAGCTGGTGGAGTTAACTTTAATATCCAGAGCTCTAGGCTCTTCTGAAGGAGCTGGTGAAGCTCGCTTTAACATACTGAGCTATATAGGCTCCTCCGAAGGAACTGATGGAGCTAATTTTAACATCCAGAGCTCTAGGCTCCTTCAAAGGAGCTGATGGAGCTAATTTTAACATCCAGAGCTCTAGGCTCCTCCGAAAGAGCTGGTGAAGCTAATTTTAATATCCAGAGCTCTAGGCTCCTCTGAAAGAGCTGGTGAAGCTAATTTTAATATCCAGAGCTCTAGGCTCCTTCAAAGGAGCTGGTGTAGTTAACTTTAATATCCAGAGCTCTAGGCTCTTCTGAAGGAGCTGGTGAAGCTCGCTTTAACATACAGAGCTATATAGGCTCCTCCGAAGGAGCTGGTGAAGCTAACTTTAACACCCAGAGCTCTAGGCTCCTCCGAAGGAACTGAAGGAGCTAATTTTAACATCCAGAGCTCTAGGCTCCTTCAAAGGAGCTGGTGGAGTTAACTTTAATATCCAGAGCTCTAGGCTCTTCTGAAGGAGCTGGTGAAGCTAACTTTAACAACCAGAGCTCTAGGCTCCTCCGAAGGAACTGATGGAGCTAATTTTAACATCCAGAGCTCTAGGCTCCTCCGAAAGAGCTGGTGAAGCTAATTTTAATATCCAGAGTGCTAGGCTCCTCCGAAGGAACTGGTGGAGCTAGCTTTAACATACTGAGCTATATAGGCTCCTCCGAAGGAACTGATGGAGCTAATTTTAACATCCAGAGCTCTAGGCTCCTCCAAAGGAGCTGATGGAGATAGCTGCTGGTTGTTGTAAGCAGGCTGAATCATGTGTATGTGTATATACAATAATTTTATGTATACTTTATTCTACTATAGGTATAATATAGAACTTCATGCAACAAGTTTTTTTTATTTATGTTTGATTTTTTTAATAAATAGTAAAATGTTAATATTTATAAATTTTAAAAAAACAAAAATTGCAGATGATTATTTTATATCTTATTTATTTATTGATTTAGCACAGATTTTTTTATCTCATTTTAATCATAGTTAAATATTCAAATACAAAACAGTCAGCATCGTACAATATTAGGTAAAATATTAATTAATTTATATCAGTTATATGTTAAAAACTACTGTTTCCTCCTTTTTTACACTTATTTTTGAACTATTTTTTAAATTATAAGAGTAAAGTATGGAAAAAAAAGCACTTAAATAAAATGAATTATGAAAATTTCACATTTACATATAGAACTAGATAGAGTATATGGAACTGAGTACATAAATCAATAGTATAGCATGTCAGAAATACGTATAAAAAATTCTTCTACATTCTAACTTTACATTTTAAATGTACATTTTTATTAAAGTATATTTTTTTTACATTTATATATTATATAATATAATATTAACAAATACTTTAGTAAATTTAGTATTTCTCTTTATTTACTACATATTAATTTAAAAAAAAAAATTTTTCCTGCATTTTAATTCATTTTCACCCCACGAAAGAACTTAAATTCATATACTATTATACTCTTGAGTGTTGTAAAATATGTTTTTGCAAAAAAATATATTTCATAATCTATACATGCCTCGTGAATGAAATGAAATCTGCTAAAAAAACATACCTTTAAAAAGGTACAAATCTACGGCGAGTGGTTTTTATGTAGATATAACAAAATAAATATATTTAACACTTAAAGAACCTATTTTCAGTTAAATTATTTTTAAAGACACTTAAAATAATTTTAATATGAATACATTTCGATCTTTCAATTTCAATCTACTCTAGAATATATACCCCTTTTACTTCATTTGATTTTTTATCTTAGTAATTTTTCTTCACTATTAGTACGATAATTAATAATTAAAAGTACAAAAAGATTCATCATTACAAAAAACTTTATACATTTATTTTATAGATGCAATCTTCTTTTAAATTACAATCATATTTTTTTGCGCCTTTATTGACCTTTTACTAAGAAATAAAAAATTTAGTTTTTTGCAGTCGAAAAATAACTTGATATAACTTATTATGCGTATAATTTGAAATTATTATTGTTCGTCATTTAAACAAGTGACTGTAGTGAAATAAAAAAAAAAATGAACGTTTACTTTCAATGTATTCCCAGAGTGATTAAATTAATTGATGATTACTCTGAAATAAAAATTTTGTTGTCAAATCAATAAAGGGCTACCGCCCTTTAGGATTTTCATGTACTTTCTATGTAACAAACACAATTTTCTTTTATCTTAATATCATTTTAAATGTGAAATTTAATATTTAATTTAGTACAATTCAGAAATTATTTAATGTTAAAGATGCTATAAAATTTTTCGAACTTCACTTATTACATAAGTGTGAAATTTGAAAATTTGTATTAATCGTAACACGAAGAGTTGAGTGCAGTGAAATCAAAAAGTAAAATTCCGACGAGTTTTATAGTGTACCAATAGTTAATCAATGTTTTTAAATAATTTGTTTTCGTTGATGATTACTCTAAAATAAAACTTTTGTTGTCAAACCAATTTTCATCATGTAGTTTCTATGCAATAAATAAAATTTTCTTTTATTTTAATATCATTTTAAATGTGAAATTAAATATTTATATATAATTTTGTACGATTCAGAAATTATAATCCTAAAAGGCGGTAACCCTTTTTAAGATGCTATAAAATTTTTCGAACTTCACTTATTACATAAGTGTGAAATTTAAAATTTTTATTTATCGCAACACTAACAGTTGAGTACAGTGAAATCAAAAAGTAAAATACCGACTAGTTTACCAGTAGTTAATTGATCTTTTTAAATAACAAAGAATAGTATTTTACACACCGGGTGCTGGAAAAGGTTTGCTAGGGATTGGCTAATTATTTTCCTGCATCAAGTGTAATGTTTTTTTCAATACGACGGGAGGAAAACACACAGTCCCGCTCCGACCCAGGGAGGGAGTTTAATGTTTTCGTCCCGGAAGTATGAAAAAAATTATAACTTCAGAGTTCATGATCAATGGTCCAACAACCATTACTTTTATAAACAATTATAATGATTGAGTCCAATTACTAATCATTACATTTTAGAATTCTTGGTAAAATAAACTTACGAACACTTAAATAAAGAAATTTGATAGCTTAACTCATTTATTTGATGTTTTTAAATTTTGTTACTATAATATTAGTTTTATTTTACATTTTACAGGACGTCCTACATTATTTAATAATGGAAAAGAGTGACACCTTTTTTATTCATCCGTCAAAAAAAGTGTTTTACTCATATACTTTTGAAATCAATCCAAAACTCATTTTTTAAACAACAAAAATTCAATATAGATATAACCATTTTCATACTCGACGGACCCATTTCTTCGTTGTTTAAGACAATGAGAATGAATATAAACTGAATGATGAGCGATAAAAAATCATTCATGTTCGTAATATAAGTTATTTACAAAACATTTTAATACCTATTCTTGCTCAAAAAGTAATTATGAAAATATTTGCAAATTTTTAGCAAAGTATAAGGAAAAAATTCGCATAAATTTGTGGTACAAAGAAAAAATTTTTATTAACTGAAAATTCAACAAAATAAAAGTACACGAAGCGACATGCATTAGCAGCAGTTGAGTATGAAATTTTATTTATTGCATAGAAACTACATGATGAAAATTGGTTTGACAACAAAAGTTTTATTTTAGAGTAATCATCAACGAAAACAAATTATTTAAAAACATTGATTAACTATTGGTACACTATAAAACTCGTCGGAATTTTACTTTTTGATTTCACTGCACTCAACTCTTCGTGTTACGATTAATACAAATTTTCAAATTTCACACTTATGTAATAAGTGAAGTTCGAAAAATTTTATAGCATCTTTAACATTAAATAATTTCTGAATTGTACTAAATTAAATATTAAATTTCACATTTAAAATGATATTAAGATAAAAGAAAATTGTGTTTGTTACATAGAAAGTACATGAAAATCCTAAAGGGCGGTAGCCCTTTATTGATTTGACAACAAAATTTTTATTTCAGAGTAATCATCAATTAATTTAATCACTCTGGGAATACATTGAAAGTAAACGTTCATTTTTTTTTTTATTTCACTACAGTCACTTGTTTAAATGACGAACAATAATAATTTCAAATTATACGCATAATAAGTTATATCAAGTTATTTTTCGACTGCAAAAAACTAAATTTTTTATTTCTTAGTAAAAGGTCAATAAAGGCGCAAAAAAATATGATTGTAATTTAAAAGAAGATTGCATCTATAAAATAAATGTATAAAGTTTTTTGTAATGATGAATCTTTTTGTACTTTTAATTATTAATTATCGTACTAATAGTGAAGAAAAATTACTAAGATAAAAAATCAAATGAAGTAAAAGGGGTATATATTCTAGAGTAGATTGAAATTGAAAGATCGAAATGTATTCATATTAAAATTATTTTAAGTGTCTTTAAAAATAATTTAACTGAAAATAGGTTCTTTAAGTGTTAAATATATTTATTTTGTTATATCTACATAAAAACCACTCGCCGTAGATTTGTACCTTTTTAAAGGTATGTTTTTTTATCGTTGATAACTTCAACATTACAGTTTACCCGGAAAACAGTTTTAACGTTACGTTTTCCTCGGGAAAAGCTCCCAAATCTGGTTTAAGTAAGTTGGCATGGATATTGTAAATTCTAACTTGGAAAATAAATACCTTAATCGTTGATAACTTCAACATTACAGTTAACCCGGAAAAAAGTTTCAACGTTACGTTTTCCTTGGGAAAAGCTCCCAAATATGGTTTAAGTAAGTCGGCATGGATATTGCTAATTTTCCTTTAAAAAATATCTTTATATTTGATGATTTCCTAAACGTTACATTTCACCCGGAAAAAAGTCCCAACGTTACGATTTCCTCGGAAAAATCTCTCTTGTCAGATTTGAGTAAGTTGGCATGGATATTGTAAATTTTCCATTAAAAAATATTTTCATATTCGATGATTTAATCAACGTTACACTTTACTCGGAAAAAAGTTCTTAACGTTACGATTTTCTCGGGGAAAGCTCCCTTAGTCTGTTTCAAATAAGTTGGCAATGGTCTTGTTACTTTTTACCAGCTGAAAAAACAATATCTTAATCGTCAATTATCCCAACGTTACACTTTACCCGTAAAAAGTGCACCCGTTACTTTACTTTCGGAAATTTCCCCTTTTTATTGATCGTTATTATTATCACGGAAAAAATATACTAATTACTCTTTTCTCGGAAAAATGTTGCTCATATATTGGCCGATTTTTTTGTTGTTACAGTTATCTCGGAAAATTGTTAACTTGTTACAGTTTTCTTGTAAAAAAAGAACTTGTTACATTTTTCTTGAAAAACTGGCTCATATATTGGCCGATTATTTTGTTGTTACAGTTATCTCGGAAAATTGTTAACTTGTTACAGTTTTCTCGTAAAAAAAAAACTTGGTACGTTTTTCTTGAAAAACTGGTACTGTTACTGTTTAACCGGATTTTTTGGCAGGTGTTTCTTTTCGTAAGGGTTAACGATATGAAAATTAACGAAAAAATAAGTAATTTTTATATTTAAAAGAACTTTTTCAGACATTTTTGAAATGATACATATAAAAAATAAAACATTTTTTTCGTCTTAAAATGTCTCAAAAACAGCCATAGTTAAGATATGTCTTCAACAGATCTTTTTAAGATCTTGATTTTTTTTATGCAGTTTGAAAAATTTCAAAGTCTAAATACAAAATAAATTTCTAAGTTCCAGAGACTGAAACAATTCTAAGTGTCTGCGGTTCAAAAAATTTCTAAGTCTTATAGAATAGATAAATTTTTAAGTCCCACAGACCTTAAAATTTTTCAGTCAACAACAATATTATAAGCCTATGAAAATTCCAAATTCCTAAAAAATTCTAAATGCTGGAAATTTTCGAAAAAAGTTCAAGGCTCGTAATTTTATCAAGTCCCGAAGAATTTAAGAGTGTCAAAATTTTTAATTTCCTGAAAGTGTAGAAAAAATCAAAATACTCAATTCAACTTGGGATATTTCATTCAACTGAAAAAACTTTTTTGTTTATAAAAAAGTACATAATTTATAAAATTCTTACATGCGGAACTTAGTTTTTTTTTTTTTTTTTTTTTTTTAATTTGGTAAAGTGGATTTATAGAGTGGATGAATAACGTAGATATCCACGTGGATTTACATGTGAACTTTTTTAGTAGGGACATACAACTCATTGTAGGTTAATTTAGATAAAGCTCCGACAAAATTTGTTTTAGATAATGATTAATGTAATACAATTGCGCGTGCTTGTACGCTGAGAGAGACTAGTTGAATGAAAGATAAAAGTTGTTATTGTGCTCGAACTAGCAAATGCGGACTGGAATACAATCCACGACGGTCCGTTGCTTAGCCGTTCGGCTTCTATAATCTGTTACTGCAGTCGGTTTCACGCCGACAATCTTCCTGAAATAGGGAAAAAAGTCCGTCTGTGGTAATAAATCCCTACACGATTTATCTCACCTTTGAGGGCGCGAAAAATTATCAGTCGTAATACCCCTAGTGCTTCAAGGGGTCGGAGCACGAGGGGTATTCGGCTGGATTATTTTCCCCAGCTGAATTTCTAATGATGTAATGTAGGTTATAACCTACATTTCATTAGTAAACAAAGCAATTCGAATTGCTATGCTTCGAATCGGAAATAACCGAAAATTATCGAAATCATTTTACCTCCACTCCTCCACCACATGTCAAATACGGCGTTTCTATTGGTTGAAATTCAGCTCGGGGAAATAATCGAAATAATTTTACCCACACTCCTCCACCAAATGTCAAATGCGGCGTTTCTATTGGTTGAAATTCAGCTTAGGAAAATAATCAAATCTATTCTCTAAATGTTTCAATTGAACTGTAATATAAACATTAAAAATAAAAATTCAAATCTTAAATTTTGTTCTTCAACCGATCACATTCCGAATAAAATGCTGACATTATTTTTTGGTTTTCTCTTTTATCTTGCGATTTCTTCTAAGCTTAAAACCGGAGCAATTCCTTCATGGTGATTCTTTGTACGATATATCTATATACATGGTGCTGGTGCTGGTGCGCAGCTTGGGGCAGCTATCGCTGCTGCTGGCGCTGACGCCGCCGGGCCAGCTGCTCTTTGTTCACTTCTCGTTTTGGCGCTTTCGTAGCAAGCAGCAAATAATTTTCCGTTTCACCTTAAGTTTTTCATCTTGTGTGTGTGTGATCCTGTGTACTCCTCTTGGGTTAATTTCGTGGAAAGTGTTCCTATAAGTGAGGAGTGCTGTAATTCTTTCATCTCAGTGACTGCAATCAATAATATTGCAGCCACTTCATCATCCTTGCAGCCGGCGTGGTTCAACGGCAAGTTCATTTTGGCGGATTGCAGAGCTCATTTTGCAGGACACCTCCATAGGACATCTCCAGGTATTTTTGCGGCTCAAGTAACAATAATTTACTTGAGCCTCTCATCTTAGTTCAGGCACAGTAATTGAATTCACTGTGCATTCTTCTTTCTCTCTCCTTTTCTTTTAAGTGTTCATGCACGCGGCCATTTTCTTTCTTTGTCTTCTCAAGGCCATTCTCTGCTGCTACTTGAATTTCTCTTGGCCATCGCTCTCTCTCTCTCTCTTTCTTTTTCAAGGCCATTCTCAGCTCTTTGTTTACCTCATCAAGACACCAGACAATCTTTGTTTACTTTTGAATAAATATTATCAAAAAGAAGTAAGAAGTTTGACTTGATTGATTTTCTCACATTTATTAATTTCATTATACTGAAATAGAAGTTAATTGATTTTTTTCACACGTATTAATTTTATTACACTGAAATTAAAGATTTTGAATTACTTAGTTCATAACCTATAATATTTTCTCATTTAATTTCGTTCTTCAAAATATAATATATTAACTCTGTAAAATACAATAATTGTTAATTTGTGACTAATTCTGATAATTATGATTGAAATATTGTGATTTATTAAATAAAATTGTTAATGTGTCTATCAAGTGTGTTCTCTGGTTACTTTTATTTACAACCCTGCCCTACCAGTTTAATCCGGCAAACAAAATAAAATTAATAGACCGGTCAATCCGGAACAGACAGAAAGTGCGGGATCGATTGTCATCATCCCGGGATCATTCTTTTGTCAAAACGAGTCAAACGGCTTTTGGAAGACGAGGACGACGGGGAACTAGACCGACGTCCGGCAGACACGCGAAGATCTGGAAATCGATTTGTTTACGGAAGTCAAATCAATTATTGTCATTCGCTTCGCGCGTTGTTGTAGAGTCGTAGCGGAAGAGGGTGGTGTTAATTGGTGAAGTTGTCATTTGACGTCAACGCCTGGACTGCTTCACGACGGTTACACGGTGACTCGAGTGTGGTAGCTATTCCGGCTGGTAGGCATGGTAGCCTGGCATTTTGTTTAGCCTGACGGCTTGGTATGAGGTACACCTTAGCGATTTCGTAAAGTAAATGTATATGTGCGAGTGAGTGTGGATGCGTGTGAGTGTATTTGGTACACGTTTATCGTCATAATCTTTGTTATTCTCGCGCGCGCAAGCTGCCAGCGACAGATGAGTGGTTGTGTGCGCGCGCATCTCGAGCCGGAGAAAATCAATACTTTGTTGTGTTATTGATTTTGGATCACAGCCGTTCGAGGGTATATTGAATCTTTATATCGCGTTACTTATTGATTTTGTATTAGTTTCTTTTTAGGAATTGTTTTCTTTTATTAAATTGTCCACTCTTAAAATTGAGTTAGCGATATCGATTTTTGAGTTCAAGACTTTTATTTTTGATCCTTTTGGTTAAGCATATCGTCATCTATCGAGTTCATCATCGTGAACTTGGTTATTAATCAACCATAAATTTTAGAGCTTGTAATTTTGTCAAGTTCTGCGCGGCACGCGTACGCGCGCCCATTCGACTCCTAGTTAAAATAAAACCTAAGAAATTTTTATTCAGTAATCGGTGTTCCTACGCTCGATCCTTTAGCGCCCACTACCGAAATTACTAAGCAGTCGACATCAGTTTGGTATTAGGAATTTCAAGCCCCGTAGAATTATGACGGATTTTGAAAAAGGTATTATAAACGCATGCACTGAAATTTTTCCCGATTCTCAGCTGAACGGATGTTTTTTTCATCTGGGGCAGTCAGCTTATACACCGAGAGAAAAAAAAAATATCTGCTGACTTATAGGTTATGCTGCGCTAACCAAAGAGTTGCATCTGCTCTCGCAAAAAAAAGTATCTGCACCCTGTTGAATGTCCACATGTGTGGCACACGTAAAATGATTTTTAAGTAGATGATTATAAAAGGGAATAAAATATGGATATAGTTAATTATTTAATGATTTTATAGCCTCTTAAGTCACAAATAATCAAAAAATTGGTTTTTTTTACATCCTTTTCTTTAACTCACAATGTTTCGCCGTCGTCGTCGTACGTTCAAAACTGCCAAGCTCTAGAACTTGGAGTCTGTAAGACCTGGAGGTTTGAAATTTTGCAGAATCGGTAGTTACTTATTGACCTGGACCTCCAGGTCGCCGATGACGGGGGTACCTGGGGGGGTCATCTCCGAGGATTTAGGCTAAATTCTTCGGGGATGACTTTGAGGAAAGTTCTAGAGTATTTATCGAGGCAATTTGAACCTAAGTACCAAGGTAACCGATGATGGGGGTACCCGGGGTACCTAGGGGTCATCTCCGAGAAATCGGGTCGAATTCTTGGGGTATGACTGAGGATAGAGTTCGGGGGTGTTTTAGAGCATATGAGGAAGAAGTTTGAACTTGGAGGGCCTGGTCGACGATGACGGGTGTACCCAGGGAACCTGGAGGTCATCTTCTAGAGTTAGGGACAAGTTCGACGGAAATGACTTTAAGAGGTGTTATAGAGTATTTATCTAGTTGTAGCTGATTTTACATTCCTATTGTTTTTTTTATAGTTTCTATTCTTAAAAAAAGTTTTTTCTAAACTTTTTTATTTATTGTTTATTTTCTACTTTTTAGTCTTAGCTTAATGTATGTAATTTATATAAATTGACAGAAAAATGAAAAGAATATTTTTAGCGTAAGATTTTAAGTCTATACGGAAAAAATAAAACCGACGCACGCATCGCTAGGTTAGCGTCGTGGGTATCGCGGACCATCACGACGCTTCCGTCGCAGAGTTTACGCCACGCGCGTCGCCAAGTTTGCGACGGAGAGTTGCAAAACCAGGGGCCTTATTCTGAGATTTTTAACGCTTTCGTAAGGATCTTTAAGATGCCATTGCGCGCGTGTAGTTCAATTATTTATTCATTTTTAACGAAAATTAAGCACGTTATTACTTAGCGACGGAAGAATGTCAATTTAACGCTCGGAAAAATCGATGCAACGCGTAATGTCTACAGTTTAACGCTAACTTTATCAAGCGTTGTATTACGCATGTTAAAGTAAACGTTAGACATTAGTAGTGACCGAAATTTTAAAAAGGCAAGCTAAATACTTCAAATTAACCCATCATGAAATGAAGAATAAATGTAAAGTCTGTAAATAAATGTAAAAAATGATTTGTGTGTAGAATCCTTTACATTAAGCAAGAACGTTCGATTTCGCTGTCATCAGACTTGAAATCCATACTCGAACCCATCAGCTGATTCAAAAATCCTGATTTACAAACATACATATATCAATGTTAATATTACTAAATTGATAAGTTTTTTATGAATGATTTTCCGAATAGGGTGAATTTGTTTCAAAATGATCAGAGACAAATTACCAAAATAGAAAAAAAAATTAAATAAAAAAAAGCTCAGTATTAAACAAACTCAAATTTTTCTAACAAAAAATCTTTTTTATTCGGGTACTTAGAAAATTAACAAATAACTTTACATCGTTTAATTTCAATCATGTGAAAGTACATTTTAAGAAAATATACATTTTTTAAATCATGCATCGACATGAAGAACAATTTATATTTTTCCTTCATAATACTTTTTATAAAATCTTCGGTGAGATTAGTAACAATTATATAACCAAACAACAATTATGAAGTTACAAGAAAAACTATTTTCTATCGGTGATATATGGGCAAAAGTAAAAAAGTCGGCCATTTGAGCGGCCCGACCACGTTTTTACGTTTAACATGACTAGATTTCATGAGTTAACGAAATTTGTATGAAATGTTAACCCATTACCGCCCATGGAAAAATCAAAAGTGATATAAAAAAACTAACTGTTGGAAAACCTGTCTCATGAAAAAATAGTAGGTACGTATTTTTTCTTTTTTCAATTTTCATTGTTTAAACATTATTTATTTAAACAAATTCGGAAAAATTTTTAAATTTTTATAAACTTATAACGGCATTCGATTCTTTGACCAAAAATAAGGCGAAAGTCATCTAAGTAATTTTTTGATCAGACGCTTAGATCTTTTGCTACGAGCGCTCAAACATGTAAAAATATGGTTTTATAGTGGTGAGGTCTGACTCGTAAAAGTGTATCTTCGGTGCGGCGCCTCGGAGCTCACCACTATAAAACCATATTTTTACATGTTTGAGCGCTCGTAACAAAAGATCTAAGCATCTGATCAAAAAATTACTTAGATGACTTTTGCCTTATTTTTGGTCAAAGAATCAAATGCCGTTATGAGTTTATAAAAATTTAAATTTTTTTACGAATTTGTTTAAATAAATAATGTTTAAACAATGAAAATTGAAAAAAGAAAAAACACGTATCTACTATTTTTTCATGAGACAGGTTTTCCAACAGTTAGTTTTTTTATATCACTTTTGATTTTTCCATGGGCGGTAATGGGTTAATCAGCAGGGTTCAAGTACACCGAGAGAACTAAAACACAACAGTTAATACGCCGACATAACAGTTATGTCGAGTCGCTTAACTATTAGTGGCGGACAAAATCTCGTAATAGTTAATACCTCCGACTTAACTGTTAATGTGAGATACCTAAAATATTAATCTAGAATTTTTTCGCGCTGAGCGTGGATGTGCGCGTGCGCGCTTGTTCTCAATTCATCATAACCATTAACCATAAAACGATAAATTAATAAATTAATTTAATTTCATAATCATTTTTATAATACTCATTATAAATTATCACTAAAAAAATTAAAAATAAGAAAATATAATTTATTATAAAATAAAAAAACTTCTCAATTTTAGAAAATTATAATTTTTACCGAAATATTTCTATTCAACAATTAAACAATTTTCTAGACAATTATACCAAAAACAAGTCGAAAAATTTACAAAAATATCTTCTATTTTTTAATACATATCATTTCCATATAAGCGATATTGCCCAAAAATTTAACAATCTTAGTTACAGTTCTCGCATTAACTGTTAAGTCGGACGTATTAACTATTACGAGATTTTGTCCGCCACTAATAGTTAAGCGTCCCGACATAACTGTTATGTCGGCGTATTAAATGTTGTGTTTTAGTTCTCTCGGTGTTCGGTCTTCAGGCTATCTGAAAACGATCTCAAATTTTCAAAATATGCAAAAGAAAAAATTTGACAAGCGAAATAAGTTTGTCTCAGTTTTTTACGTTGAACCATGATAATTATAACTAATTAGTGGTAAACAATGTAAAAAGACCTAATTAAATTTTTTAATGGCTCTATAATTTTTCAAAAACTGCAGTTTCATAGATTTTTATGTTTAAAAGAACGTATGTATTATTTTTACATCAAAAAAATCTCAGTAATAGATGCTTTTGGTGAATCGTATCTTTATTAGAAATAGAGTAACTTACAATTCCACTGCAACTTATACGTATTCATTTTTTAACTTCTTTTAGCTAATATGAACAATATAAATGTTTATTTTGCGTGGCCAAATAAATTTTTAGTAATCTTATTATTAGTATCAACAAAATAAATTGTGATTTATGAATTTAGAGAACTTTTTTTTTTATGAATATTATCCTAGAAGTGGCCGACTTTTTTACTTTTGCCCACATACAAAACAAAAAATTTACTTTAAATGGAAAATTTAAACTTAACATCAACTAAACTAGTTATCATTTCAATCTTAAAGGTTAAAATAATTAGTGTTACCGTTGTTGTTATTATCTGCATCTTCATTTGTCAAATGATTTGTGACTTGAAGATTTGCAGGGTTCAAACCATAATTTCTTTGGCAGGTCATACCCATTTTCAAACCCGTTCGTACGTACCGCTACCATTTCCTTCAAAACAAGCAATACAGTCTTATAACGCTGGGTGTTCGAATTTTTTTAAATAAATAAATAAATTATCTAACCACCAAGCAATAACATGCTTGTCTTTAAAAAGTTTTAAGAAATTATAAAAAAAACGTACTAAAAAGTAGAAAATAAAATTTTAATACTGCTAAATTCTTTCAAACTACTATAAAAGATTTAATATAAATAGAACAAACAAAATTTCGTGATGACTCTAAACAAAAGCATGGGTCTAAAGATGACTTAAATTTAAGGCGTACAGCTGTGTTTCATCAAGTGCCCCATGCTTTCGTTTAGAGTCATCACGAAATTTTGTTTGTTCTATTTATATTAAATCTTTTGAAGTACTTTGAAAGAATTTAGCAGTATTAAAATTTTATTATTATATATAATTTGGTTATTATTGAAATTTTTATAATCCTTTTTACAATTATAATATTTGAAAACATTTTTTTTATTCAAATATATTGATAACTACCAATTTAGAACCCTTGCAGAACTCATCAAGTCATCCTTGCAAAATCTGGCCCAAACTCTCGAAGATGACCTCCAGGTTCCCCAGGTACACCCGTCATCGGCGACCTGGCTGTCCAGGTTCAAACTTCTTTCTCATATGCTCTAAAACACCCCCGAACTCTATCCAAAGTCATACTCCGAGAATTCGACCGAACTCTCGGAGATGACCCCCAGGTACCCCGGACACCCCCATCATCGGTGACGTGGGTACCTAAGTTCAAATTGCTTCGATAGATATTACAGAACTTCTCTCATAGTCATCCCCGAAGAATTTAGCCCAAATTCTCGGATATGACCCCCCAGGTACCCCGGTCATCGGCAACCTGGAGATCCAGGTCGAGAAGTGACTACGGATTAATGTAATGTCATCCAAAACTAGACCCTCTGCAAAATTTCAGAATTCTAGCTCTTACAGGCTCCAAGTTATAGAGCTTGGCAGTTTTGAACATACGACGACGACGACGACGACGAAAAACCACAGTGAGTTAAAGAAAAGCATGTAATAATAATAGTAATAATAATAATAATAAAATGAAGTAACTGCTTTTTGGGAAAACGAGAAAGTTTTATTGTGGTAAGATTTTTGCTTAATGATTTGATGTTTAACGATAGCTCAAAATTTTAACGAATAACGCAATCGTTCGTAAAACTGATCGTTTCGAATTCGTTAAATCTCAGAATAAGGCCCCGGGGGTGGGTCCTCATGCGTTGGGCTACAAATAGGGCCGCGAATGCGGGCCCAGCAGCTTGGTTTTTCAGTCGCGATCCAGAACTCAACCCGTGCACATCGTTCCGCGAGGAAGATCTCCCCGACTTGACTACGGGAGTTAGAGATTTTCAAAGTCTCGATATTTTTAAAAACATATCGAGATCAACCTGAGCGACTATTTATAGTCTTATTTTAAGGGCATTTCTGAGTTTTCAAATCAGTGCACCTAATTCGCGAGTTTTCGAATAAGTGCGAGGGTTAACACAAATTAGAGTTCCGGCAGTGACTACTTTGGTTTTAAAAGACTTTAAAGAAACATCATTATGTCCGACTAAAGAAAAGAGCCTGGAATTTCCTTCAGGACTGCGTAGAACCACCGATTCACCACCTCAAGCAGCCCAGCGGGAATCTTCGGCTTTCAACACTCTCTCTTTCTGTGCAGTGTCCAGATCTTTAATAGAAGTAAGATTATTTTTAAGGAAGTAGATCGTGTAACGTTTTGTAATGGTTTGGTTTTTATAATAAATAGATTTTCATAGTAGTCTTTCGGGTTCTGTAGTTTTATTAATTATTCTCCTCTCAGTTATTCGAATCACCTACCCGGTCACAAAAGGGTGAACTAGAGCCAATTTAATTAAATAGATCTGTCCCGATTTTGGGACATGACACTGGTGCATCGACCGTTTTATTTAAATAACTGAGAGACTAAAATTAATAAGAGAAGTAATATTTTAAAGAAAAAAAAAAAAAAAGAAAGATAGAGAGACGAGAATTTTTCTTCAGATGGTCCGATTTTCATTGAGATTTTGAAAAAAAAGAGTTCCCCGGTACTAAAATAGAGGAAAGTAGAAAGGATTTCCAAGTTCAATAATAAATAAAATAAAAATAATTATAATATATACAAAAAAAGGAAGTCAATGCGAGAAATTAAATTGTATTAACGATAGTCATAAAAAAAAAGTCACAGATTTTAGTATAGAAATTTTCGAAGTGAGAGATCGAATTTTTCTTTTGAAGAAGTATCTAGTATACTCTGTACAATTTTTGGTTTCAGTCCGCTGATAGAGAGTTACCCTTACGACGAATTGAAAGTATCAATGCACAAAGAGCTAGAGAAATAATTCTGAAGGGCGCAACACTCTTGCAACTTGACTGAGGTTCAGATCTATATGCCAAAGCGCTGACAGGGTGTAACCTACATACAGTCAAGGCGATAAAAAAAGAAATTTTTTCTGATGAGTCCAGAAAATACAGAGTTTTATAATCTGTGATTCAATAAAATCTTTAAAACAGAATTAATTATAAATTAGAAAAAAAAAAAAAATTTTTATAATAAGCTGATAAAACAATTTAATTTCTTGATGAAAATGACGAATTATGGATGCAGTTTCAAATGTCTGTAGTTTAAGTAAGGCCAAGAGTACTATACAAAATAACAAAAACAAACTTGGAGAGATTATAGCTCAGAAATATAAAGAATTAAAGCAAGAAAGCTTAAAAGGTCAAGAAGACATTAAAATATTACAATCACGTAGAGAAATTAAAAATTTAGAAAAACTATTAATTAAATCCATGGATGAATACAATATTGACATTCCAGCAAATTTATCTTTACACCCACACATTCGGAAGGATAATTTAGACAACAAAGATAAATTTTTGCAGTACCGTGAGAAAATAAACGAGTCGGTTTCAACGCTTAGTGAAATTTCAGAAAAGTCAGAGCCGAACACTGTTTTCGAGCGCCAAATAACACCAAAAAGGCCTATTCCTAAGCCAGTGGTATTAAATTTGACAGAAAAATTAGATAATTCGGAAATAATTGGCGAGCTTTTAGAAATAGAGACAAGCCCTGTAGTAAGAAATATTGCCGTAAGCACACCCTATTCGGTAAATTCAAGCGATATACTATTAAAAAAGTTCGAACTAAACTTAAATTTTCAATCAATACAGGTAGAGGAAGAGACTATACCTGAAAAATTAATATTTCAAATCGTTAAAGACATCCTTGAAGAGGAATTACCACCCGCGGTAATAAGCTCATTTTTCAAAGAAAAAGAAGGGTTTAACGAACTTGAAAAATCATTGGTCAAAGATTTTAAATTTCCAAACGTACTTCAGTTTTTGAAAGATAAAATAATAGCTTTTAGTGAAAAATTAAATAAAAATAATAGTACAAGCCATATTGAATAGATTGATTCAACTTCGTCAGTTGAATTTAATAGTTGCATAGAAAATTTACCAAATATGATCAGCGAAAAAGTTAAGGTCGAAAATAAAACCTCCGTCGGAATGGAATCAGTAATTATGCAGATGAGGGGGTTATCCTTGCAGGATATTATTGAGCTAGTGCCGCGTTGGTCAGGGTCAAATGTTCAGATTGAACAATTCTTAGAGGGATTTTATGAAGCGAGAAATTTAATTGCACCTGAAGCCGAAGGAGAATTAGCTAAATTAATACGCATAAGATTATTTGGCGACGCACTCAGATGTGCACGTGATCATCATTTTAAAACAGTTCGCGAAATTGAGGACTTTTTCATGCCAATCTACGGCAACACTAGAACTTATTTTGAACTTGCAGGAGAATTAGAAAATACAAAACACAAAAGGGGGGAACCGGTTTTGCAATTTTTTAACAAAATTAGAGCATTAGAAAGGGAGTTGGTAAAAGCAATTTGTCGCGAAAGGAAAGATTTGGGGGAAGACTTAGCAGAGATTAAAATTAGAACTGACTGTTTCCGATATTTTGTTAAAAACCTTTCATGGGAGTTACGATCACGATTAAATAATCCCAAAAATTGGGAAGAAGCGCGAGAGCAAGCACTGCAAGCGGAACGCGAAATCACGGGAACGTTAGTAGAATTAGATCAATTCGATAATACAAATAGAAATAGGAGCGAAAACCCTCGCGAAATAAGAAGAGTACATTTTATGGAAAAAGAGACAAATAATGTTACATGTAGCTTTTGTAATGGAATGAATCACTATTTGATGAACTGCTGGCGATACGCAAAATTTATGTACGAAAATACGAATTTGAGAGATAAACTAGTAATTAACTTAAAGCATAAATTAGCGGCGCTCGATCCAGAATCTTTCGGAAATTGGAAACGAGACGAGGTATATGAAAGAGAATACAGCGTCCGAGACCACCCACGGTATTTTACTTCAAAGGAAACTCCTAATGAAAGACCTAGAGGTCGAAATTCAAACAATTATTATACTAACCACTTAGCAGCCTGGCGAAATAATCAAAATAATTAGAATCTTTAATAAATACTTTCAAAAAAGTAATATTTACGGCGATTGTTTTTTTTAAAAGGAGTCTAAATAAAAAGTTATACGCTAAATATAATAATCTTTTTTTGAAAATGAATTAATGAAAGAAGTGAAATGAAAAAATTTATTACGGACGACTTGAGGCCGAATTACTTATTATTTAAAAATAATTTATATTCTAAAAGATGATCATATTATGTTAAATCACCTTCAATATACGTAAAGTTAACAATTTTTCAATTATAGCACATACATGGGAAAACACATGCAAATTGCACACAACTCAAACACTTTTTAAAATTAAAAATTAAAATATGTTGTTAAGAAACACACTGAGCATTCAAAATATAATTTAAAAAATACAGGTATCAATGATTTTTTTCGAGATAATTTAGTTCAAAGAATATTAAATTTTTACAGGTCAAGTATAGCCATACATTGTGATTTAGTTGATTTCTAACTTAATTACAACATATTTTAATTTCAAAAAGTGTTTGAATTGTGTGCAATTTTCATGCGTTTTCCTATGTATGTGCTATAATTGAGAAATTGTTAACTTTACGTATATTGAAGGTGATTCAACATAATATGATCATCTTTTAGAAGAGAAATTATTTTTAAATAATAAGTAATTCGGCCTCAAGTCGTCCGTAATAAATTTTTTGATTTCACTTCTTTCATTAATTCATTTTCAAAAAAAGATTATTATATTTAGCGTATAACTTTTTATTTAGACTCCTTTTAAAAAAAACCAATCGCCGTAAATATTACTTTTTTAAAAGTATTTTTTAAAGATCATACTTAGCGTATAATTTTTTATTTAGATTCCTTTTTAAAAAACCAATCGCTGTAAATATTACTTTTTTAAAAGTATTTTTTAAAGATTTTATTGCATAAATTCGGTAAATATTTAAATCCACAAGTTCAAAAAACCAAACTCCATAAATAAATCATTAATATTGTTGAAATATGTCTTAATAAATTATTTCACGAACTTAACAAATTCTAAAGAATTTAACAATAACTAAGATATATTTAATTATTCTGATGTAAAACCACGACATAAACCAGAACCTATAAAAGTCCTAGGGAAATCAATTTTATATGTAAAAAAAAAAATTCAATTTAGTATTTACCTATTTTTTAAATGTACATTGCATAACTTTATTTTAATGTAAATTTACATTGAAATGTAGCAAATACTCATTTGTAACCTTAAACCCAGCTGAAAAAATCCATATGGAAATCCATATGGAAATCCATGCAGTACCCCATACGGAAATCCATATCGAAATCCATATGGAATTCCATATGGTGAATTGAAACTGATTTCCATATGGATTTCTATATGGATTTCCAAATGGATTTTCAAAAGCAATGTATTTTTTTTTTTTAAATAATTTTTTTTTTCGAAACTTTTTTATTATTTAATAATAATTAAAAAAAATTGATTAGCACAATTCACCATATGGAATTCCATATGGATTTCGATATGGATTTCCGTATGGGGTACTGCATGTATTTCCATATGGATTTCCATATGGATTTTTTCAGCTGGGAAATGATTAAAAAAAAGATGAAAATTTTCAATGATTGGTTCATGTTAACTTAGATATATCTAGTTCTTCTGTTTAAAATTACTTTTATATAATTTTATCATTATCCAGAACCCATAAAAATCATAGACATAATTTATTGTTATGAACTACTTTTGAATTCGTTTTGCATACATAATAGATGGACAAACTAAATCCACTTTAAAAATAATGGAGCAAATGCTCATCCGTACTTTAAAAATCCATGCCAAATAGAATTCATATTTTTTGGTCCACTGGATACCTAGACCCAAAACTATCTATTTCTATTGTACTTTTCAATTCTTGTAAAAAAAAATTAACCAATTTTAAAATCACTTTGGCCGCATAACTTAAGCTTGCTTACAGAAAACAAAAAAGATAAAAATTTTTAATAATTGATTCATGTTGACTTGGATATATCTAGCTCTTTAGGTTTGAATTTCTTTTACATAAATTTTATCATTAGTCAGAACACATAAAAATCATAGACATAATTTACTGTTATGAAGTACTTTTGAATTCATTTTGCATACATAATTGATGGACAAACTAAATCCACTTTAAAAATAATGAAGCAAATGCTCATCCGTACTTTAAAAATCCATGCCAAATAGAATTCATAATTTCTGGTCCACTGGATACCTAGACCCAAAACTATCTATTTCTTTTGTACTTCTTAATTAACCAATTTTAAAATGTAAAATCACTTTGGCCGCATAACTTAAGCTTGCATACAGACAACAAAAAAGATAAAAATTTTTAATAATTGATTCATATACTTATCATTACCCAGATAGCACAAAAAGTTTTCAGAACGTTCTGGCAACGTTGCACAGAAACCATCGCAACCTTTCGTTGAAAGGTTGCTGAACGGTTTTAGAAACGTTGTGACAATCGTGTAGATCTCCGTTATTAGTTTCAAAGAAAACCTTCAATCAACGTTATGGCAACGAAGTTGGTCAACCATATTTTTTCAAAAGGTGACCACAAATTGTTCTGGCAACGTTTCTAGAACCTTATGGTAAAACGTTCCTTCAAAGTTGCTACAGAGTGTTGACAAGATTCCAAATTACCGATTTGAATTTAAAATGTTTTAGCGAGAACCTCAAGTTTGAGTAATTTAAATTAAATACCTATGAATTTGAGGTAGAAAAATTTTATGTTTTTAATTTTTTTTGTAAATAATTCGACCAAAATTGGTAAGAACAGCTAGTCTAGTCAAATCATTCAAAAATTATTGAAACGACTTTCAGTCGCTCGGCCGGAGTAACAAAACTTGGTGGTTTATATAGAGCTCAGTTCTAACGGTAAGCCACCTAGCGGATGGGACCCAAAACTACTCATTTCGCGTTAGCAGTCGTTAGGTCTTAAAAAGCATTGAAAGTAATTAAATATACATGTTAAAAACATACTTAGTTTTTAGCTCTTAATTATAATTTTAATTTTTAGCTAGTTATAAATTGACGATAGTAAAAATAAAAAATTAAAAAAAAAAGGGAGGTTTAATTTTTTTTTTTTTATGAAGATGTAAACTAAAAAATTTTTAAATATTCATAAATAAATAAATAAACAAATAAATATGTGAAAATATTTGTTTAAGTTTATTATAGTTAAATAAATAAAATTTTATAATCAAGCCCCGAAGGGGCACAACTTAAATATTAGTTCTAATCCATCATCTCTAACGTTAATGTGTGGTTTGGTGGCTAAAGTCACCGCTCTCTATTTTGCCGTCTCAAGTTCGATTCTATGTTCTTTTTTTTTTTTTTTTTTTTTAATAAATTATACGCTCTTTAGGTGTTTTTAAGGACATTTTCTAACTTTTAAAAGTTTTTATTAATAAATGCATTGGTACACTTATTTTTAAAATTTTTAATTTTTTTATAACTTTATGGAGGATAAATGAATGAAAAAAATAATTTTTTCAGGGGAATATTTTTATTTTGCTAATAAATTTTAATAAATATAAGAAAATATTTGATCAAGTTTATTATAGTTAAATAAATGAAATTTCATAATCAAGCCCCGAAGGGGCACAACTTAAATATTAGTTCTAATCCATTATCTCTAACGATAATGTGTGGTTTGGTGGCTAGAGTCACCGCTCTCTATTTTGCCGTCACAGGTTCGAATCTTTGTGCTTTTTTTTTTTAACAAATCATATTCATACGCTCTTTAGGTGTTTTTAAGGACATTTGCTAACTATTAAAATTGTTATTAATATATGCATCGGTACACTCATTTTTTAAAATTTTAATTTTTTAATAACCTTGTGGAGGATAAATGAATGAAAAAAAATAATTTTTTCAGGGGCATTTTTTTTAATTTGGTAATAAATTTTCCTAACAATAAATGAACAGATTCATTATGATTCATCATAAAGATCAACAAATAACGTTTCTAATCAAGCAATTAGTAATCCATTTTCATTCAAATAAAAGAAAATGTTTATTCAAAAATAAAGTAACTGTACTTAAAATGCCCCCCCCCCCTCTCCTGGGTATGTTGAATGTATAGACTCTGTGACCAGTGTGTCCGATCCCGGCCCAGGGGGTACCGAGAAATTTAAAAATCTTCCGGCGAAGATCAGGCAAACAAAAAACACCCAAAACCTTGGGCGGCTGGGTTCAATAAATAAATAAACGAATAAAAAAGTAAATAAATAATCCCCCAAACTTAACGACCCAAAAACCCTGGGCATTGAGATTAACATAATCAATAATTAAATGAATAAATATACCCCAAGCAAGACAACCCAAGAACGCTGGTCATTCGTGTTTTCGTTTTTTTTTATTTTCTATATATTTATTTTTATTTTTAAATAAATAAATAAATAGACCCAAAAAAAAAAAACAAATCAATAACGTAGGGCGTTAAAGTTTTTTATGAACAATCAAAAATTAAATAAACAAACAAACAAAGCTAGACGACCTAATAACGCGGGGCATCCAGGTTTTTTAAAATAAATAAATTACTGGACTGCCAAGCGCTTCAACCCCATTACGCTCGGCGTCTGAGTTTTTTTTATTACATAATTTAATAAATAAATTAATAAACCACCAAGCTCTACAACCACATAATGCTAGGCATCCGAGTTTTTTAAATAAATGAACTAATAAATAAATTAACAGAACGCCAAGCACTACAACCCCATAACGCTGAGCGTTCGAGTTTTTCTAGTAAATAAATTAGAAAAAAAATTGACAAACTACCAAGCACTACAACCCCATAACGCTGGGCGTTTGAGTTTTTCTAGTAAATAAATTAAAAAAAAAATTAACAAACTACCAAGCTCTACTACCACATAACGCTAGGCATCCAAGTTTTTTAAATAAATGAACTCATAAATAGATTAACAAAACGCCAAGCACTACAACCCCATAACGCTGGGCGTCCAATTTTTTTTAAATAAATGAACAAATATATGAATGAACCATCGAACAATACAACCCCGTACACTGGGCATCCGAATTTTTCTAATAAATAAATTAATCAATCGCCAAGCGCTGCAACCCTATAACGCTGGACGTCCGTGCTCCTTTTTAAAATAAATTAACTATCCGCAAGGCAATAAAACCCCATAACGCTGGAAGTACTTTTTTTTTTTTTTTTTTTTTTTTTTATAAATTAACTAACCACCAAGCAATAAAACCCCATAACGCGGGATGTCCAAGTTTTTCTAATGAATAAATTAATAAATAAACTAATGAACTGTAGGGCTTATCAACCCCATAACACTGGGCATTCGAGTTTTTCTAATAAATAAATTAATAAATAAATTAACAAACTGCCAAGCACTACAACCACATAACGCAGGACGTCCGAGTTTTTCTAATAAATAAATTAATAAAAAACTAACAAACCGCAGGGCATATCAACCCCATAACACTGGGCGTCAGAGTTTTTCTAATAAATGAATTAATATATGAATTATCAAACTGCCAAGCTCTACAACCACATAACGCTCGGCGTCCGAGTATTTTTTTATTACATAATTCAATAAATAAATTAACAAACTGCTTTGCCCTACAACCCCATAACACTGGGCGTCCGAGTTTTTCAAATAAATAAATTGATAAACCGCCAAGCGCTACAAACCCATAACGTTGGACATCCGAGTTTTTTTTTTAAATAAATTAACAAAACGGCCAAGCACTAAAACCCCATAACGCTGTGCGTCCAAGTTTTTCAAATAAATAAATTGATAAACCGCCAAGCGCTACTACCCCATAACGTTGGACGTCCGAGTTTTCTAAAAAAAAAAATTAATAAATAAATTAACAAACTGCCGTGCCCTACAATCCCATTACGCTCGGCGTCCGAGTATTTTTTTATTACATAATTCAATAAATAAATTAACAAACTGCTATGCCCTACAACCCCATAACACTGGGCGTCCGAGTTTTTCAAATAAATAAATTGATAAACCGCCAAGCGCTACTACCCCATAACGCTGGACGTCCGAGTTTTCTAAAAAAAAAAATTAATAAATAAATTAACAAACTGCCGTGCCCTACAATCCCATTACGCTCGGCGTCCGAGTATTTTTTTATTACATAATTCAATAAATAAATTAACAAACTGCTATGCCCTACAACCCCATAACACTGGGCGTCCGAGTTTTTCAAATAAATAAATTGATAAACCGCCAAGCGCTACAACCCCATAACGTTGGACATCCGAGTTTTTTTTTTAAATAAATTAACTAACCGCCAAGCACTAAAACCCCATAACGCTGTGCGTCCGAGTTTTTCAAATAAATAAATTGATAAACCGCCAAGCGCTACTACCCCATAACGTTGGACGTCCGAATTTTTTTTTTTTAAATTAATTAACTAACCGCCAAGCACTAAAACCCCATAACATTGTGCGTCCGAGTTTTTCTTATAAATAAATATTAATTGATTCATTAAAAAAAACTCGAACGTCCAGCGTTATGGGGTTGCAGTGCCTGGCAGTTTGTTAGTTTATTTATTATTTAAAATATTTAAAAAAATCTGACGTCCAGCGTTTTGGAGTTGTAGCGCTTGGCGGTTTATTAATTTATTTATTAAAAAAATTTGGAAGCACAGCGTTATGGGGTTTAAGTGCTTGGCGGATAAGTACTTTATTTAAAAAAAAAAACAAAAAAAAACTCGAACGTCCTGCGTTATGGGGTTGTATTATTTGGCGGTTCATTCATATATTTATTTACTTATTCAAAAAAACTCGGACGCCCAGCTTCATGGGGTTTAAGTGCTTGGTGGTTAGCTAATTTATTTAAAAAAAAAAAAACTCGGACACCCAGCGTTATGGGGTTGTGGCGCTTGACAGTTTGTTAATTTATTTATTAATTTATTCATTAAAAAAACACTTGAACGCCCTGCGTTATGGAGTCGTACTGCTTGACAGTTTGTTAATTTATTTATTGATTTATTTAGCAAAAAAAAACTCGGACGTCAAGCGTTATGGAGTTTCAGTGCTTGACGGTTAGATAATTTATAAAAAAAAAAGAAAGCGGACGTCCATTGTTATGGGGTTACAACGCTTGACGGCTTATTAATTTATTTATTAGTAAAACTCGGATGCCCAGTGTTATGGGGTTGTAATGTTAGGTAGTTCATTTATATATGATTTTATTTATTAAAAAAAACTTGGACGCACAGCTATATGGAGTTTTAGTGCTTTGTGATTAGTTAATTTATTTAAAAAAAAAAAAAAAAAAAACCAGAACGCCCAGCGTTATGGGGTTGTACTGTTTGGTGGCTCATTTAGTTATTTATTTATTTAAAAAAAAAACTTAGACGTCTAGCGTCATGGAGTTTTTGGGCTTGACGGTTAGTTAATTTATTTTAAACAAAACAACTCGGACGTCCAGAGTTATGGGGTTGTAGCGCTTGGCAGTTTGTTAATTTATTTATTAATTTCTCTATTAGAAAAACTTGGACGCCCAGTGTTATGGGGTTGATATGCCCTGCGGTTCATGAGTTTATTTATTAATTACTTTATTAGAAAAACTCGGATGTCTTGCGTTATGTGGTTGTAGTGCTTGGTGGTTAGTTAATTTATTTAAAAAAAAGAAACCGGACGTCCATTGTTATGGGGTTACAACGCTTGACGGCTTATTAATTTATTCATTAGTAAAACTCGGATGCCCAGTGTTATGGGGTTGTAATGTTAGGTAGTTCATTTATATATGATTTTATTTATTCAAAAAAACTTGGACGCACAGCTATATGGAGTTTTAGTGCTTTGTGATTAGTTAATTTATTTAAAAAAAAAAAAAAAAAAAAACCAGAACGCCCAGCGTTATGGGGTTGTACTGTATGGTGGCTCATTTAGTTATTTATTTATTTAAAAAAAAAAACTGAGACGTCTAGCGTCATGAAGTTTTTGGGCTTGATGGTTAGTTAATTTATTTTAAACAAAACAACTCGGAGGTCCAGAGTTATGGGATTGTAGTGGTGGCAGTTTGTTAATTTATTTATTTATTTATCTATTAGAAAAACTCGGACGCCCAGTGTTATGGGGTTGATATGCCCTGCGGTTCATGAGTTTATTTATTAATTACTTTATTAGAAAAACTCGGATGTCCTGCGTTATGTGGTTGTAGTGCTTGGCAGTTTGTTAATTTATTTATTAATTACTTTATTAGAAAAACTCGGATGTCCTGCGTTATGTGGTTGTAGTGCTTGGCAGTTTGTTAATTTATTTATTAATTTATTTATTAGAAAAACTCGGATGCCCAGTGTTATGGGGTTGTATTGTTCGGTGGTTCATTGTCATATTTGTTCATTTATTTTAAAAAAATCGGACGCCCAGCGTTATGGAGTTGTAGTGCTTGGCGTTTTGTTAATTTATTTATGAGTTCATTTATTTAAAAAACTTGGATGCCAAGCGTTATGTGGTTGTAGAGCTTGGCAGTTTGTTAATTTATTTATTAAATTATGTAATAAAAAAAAAACTCGGACGCCGAGCGTAATGGGGTTGAAGCGCTTGGCGGTCCATTAATTTATTTATTTTAAAATACCCGGACGCCCAGCGTTATTAGGTTGTAGATGCTTTAGGGATGATTTATTTATTTATTTATTCATTTTTTCACAATAAAACCAGTACGCCCAGCGCTGTTGGGTCGTCTAGCTTTGTTTGTTTGTTTATTTAATTTTTGATTGTTCATAAAAAACTTTAACACCCTGCGTTATTGATTTGGTTTTTTTTTGGTTTATTTATTCATTTATTTAGAAATAAAAAAAAAAATAAAAAAAAACAAAAACACGAATGACCAGCGTTGTTGGGTTGTCTTGCTTGGGGTTCATTTATTCATTTAATTATTGATTATTTTAATCTCAATGCCCAGGGTTTTTGGGTCGTTAAGTTTGGGGGATTATTTATTTACTTTTTTATTCGTTTATTTATTTATTGAACCCAGTCGCCCAAGGTTTTGGGTGTTTTTTGTTTGCCTGATCTTCGCCGGAAGATTTTTAAATTTCTCGGTACCCCCTGGGCCGGGATCGGACACACTGGTCACAGAGTCTATACATTCAACATACCCAGGAGAGGGGGGGGGGCATTTTAAGTACAGTTACTTTATTTTTGAATAAACATTTTCTTTTATTTGAATGAAAATGGATTACTAATTGCTTGATTAGAAACGTTATTTGTTGATCTTTATGATGAATCATAATGAATCTGTTCATTTATTGTTAGGAAAATTTATTACCAAATTAAAAAAAATGCCCCTGAAAAAATTATTTTTTTTCATTCATTTATCCTCCACAAGGTTATTAAAAAATTAAAATTTTAAAAAATGAGTGTACCGATGCATATATTAATAACAATTTTAATAGTTAGCAAATGTCCTTAAAAACACCTAAAGAGCGTATGAATATGATTTGTTAAAAAAAAAAAAGCACAAAGATTCGAACCTGTGACGGCAAAATAGAGAGCGGTGACTCTAGCCACCAAACCGCACATTATCGTTAGAGATAATGGATTAGAACTAATATTTAAGTTGTGCCCCTTCGGGGCTTGATTATGAAATTTCATTTATTTAACTATAATAAACTTGATCAAATATTTTCTTATATTTATTAAAATTTATTAGCAAAATAAAAATATTCCCCTGAAAAAATTATTTTTTTCATTCATTTATCCTCCATAAAGTTATTAAAAAATTAAAAATTTTAAAAATAAGAGTACCAATGCATTTATTAATAAAAATTTTTTAAAGTTAGAAAATGTCCTTAAAAACACTTAAAGAGCGTATAATTTATTAAAAAAAAAAAAAAAAAAAGCACATATAATCGAACTTGAGACGGCAAAATAGAGAGCGGTGACTTTAGCCACCAAACCACACATTAACGTTAGAGATGATGGATTAGAACTAATATTTAAGTTGTGCCCCTTCGGGGCTTGATTATAAAATTTTATTTATTTAACTATAATAAACTTAAACAAATATTTTCACATATTTATTTGTTTATTTATTTATTTATGAATATTTAAAAATTTTTTAGTTTACATCTTCATAAAAAAAAAAAAATTAAACCTCCCTTTTTTTTTTAATTTTTTATTTTTACTATCGTCAATTTATAACTAGCTAAAAATTAAAATTATAATTAAGAGCTAAAAACTAACAAGGAGAGGTCACACCCTCCGGGTCACCGATCTTGACGAAACTTTGGGGATCGTTTTCTTATACCAAAAGATGAAGAAATCTACCAATCATCCCGTCTAATGGGCCTTTTATACCTAGTTCCTACATAGCTTATATCGTATTTTTAGCTCTTTTTGGGTTTTTTTGCGAATTTTCAAAAAATTCCTGTTCGAAGCCTATTACACTTACAAAATTCTGCAACCCCGCATTCTCTTTATTTTTTCATCTTCTTTTGAGAAAAAATATTTTTAAATCTAATTTTGAAGAAATAGTCCATGTAAAATTAAGGTAATCAAAAGCATTTTTTTACTGTTTTTTTGGTTTTATGAATTTAAACTGTACGTGGTCAGCCTTATCAAAATTATGTCTAAAAATATTTTTTCTAAAAAAATCATGAAAAAACAAAGAAAATGCGGGGTTGCAGAATTCTGTCAGCGCAATAGGCTTTGAGCAGGAATTTTTTGAAAATCAGCTTGTTTTGACACTTTCAACACTTTTGTGCGACTTTTGTGGTTATTTATGCTAGATTTCAAAAAATTCCTGCTCAAAGCCTATTGCACTTACAGAATTCTGCAACCCTGCATTTTCTTTGTTTTTTTATGAATTTTTTAGAAAAAATATTTTTAGACATAATTTTGATAAGGCTGACGACGTACAGTTTAAATCCATAAAACCAAAAAAACAGTAAAAAAATGCTTTTGATTACCTTAATTTTACATAGACTATTTCTTCAAAATTAGATTTAAAAATATTTTTTCTCAAAAGAAGATGAAAAAATAAAGAGAATGCGGGGTTGCAGAATTTTGTAAGTGTAATAGGCTTCGAACAGGAATTTTTTGAAAATTCGCAAAAAAACCCAAAAAGAGCTAAAAATACGATATAAGCTATGTAGGAACTAGGTATAAAAGGCCCATTAGACGGGATGATTGGTAGATTTCTTCATCTTTTGGTATAAGAAAACGATCCCCAAAGTTTCGTCAAGATCGGTGACCCGGAGGGTGTGACCTCTCCTTGTAAGTATGTTTTTAACATGTATATTTAATTACTTTCAATGCTTTTTAAGACCTAACGACTGCTAACGCGAAATGAGTAGTTTTGGGTCCCATCCGCTAGGTGGCTTACCGTTAGAACTGAGCTCTATATAAACCACCAAATTTTGTTACTCCGGCCGAGCGACTGAAAGTCGTTTCAATAATTTTTGAATGATTTGACTAGACTAGCTGTTCTTACCAATTTTGGTCGAATTATTTACAAAAAAAATTAAAAACATAAAATTTTTCTACCTCAAATTCATAGGTATTTTTAATTAAATTACTCAAACTTGAGGTTCTCGCTAAAACATTTTAAATTCAAATCGGTAATTTGGAATCTTGTCAACACTCTGTAGCAACTTTGAAGGAACGTTTTACTATAAGGTTCTAGAAACGTTGCCAGAACAATTTGTGGTCACCTTTTGAAAAAATATGGTTGACCAACTTCGTTGCCATAACGTTGATTGAAGGTTTTCTTTGAAACTAATAACGGAGATCTACACGATTGTCACAACGTTTCTAAAACCGTTCAGCAATCTTTCAACGAAAGGTTGCAATGGTTTCTGTGCAACGTTGCCAGAACGTTCTGAAAACTTTCTGTGCTATCTGGGTAACACCCTGAGTGAATGTAACAGTAACAATCAAAATTAAAATTCATTTGTCAGACTTCAAGTTTATTTTAGAAAAAAGGTGGGATTACAAGACTTTCAGACATCAAGTTTATTTTTGAAAAAGGGTAGGATTACAAAACTTTAACAGTTCAAGTGTATTGGCTCAGAGCATATACATTTCTATGATGGTTCTATGAAATTAAGCGATAATGCGTATGGCAATGACATTATGTGCTGCAATCGCACCTTTTGCAATTTGCAAGTTGGGTGGATTATAAAAAAGTTATTTGCAAGTTCAACCTGACACACACACACACACACACACACAAACACACACAAACACACTCATTCAGAAAAAACTTTATTTTGTTAAAGAAAAAAATCAAATTACAAAATTCAATCCAGATTAAACTGTCGACATAAAATAAATATAAATCCTATCATTCTCTAAGAAAATGTAATTAAATTTAAATTAATGGCCAAACCTCATTTCTTAGTGAAACGTAAATAAGTTCAACTTGAAATGTAAATACAAATTCAGCCTGAATTATACGTGAAAATAAAAATAATGCACCGTAAAATTCAAACAAATCTAACTTGAATTAATCTAAACTACAATCAAATTCAAAGTCAGTAATATTAATAACATCTGAGATAAAATTTATTTTACTCAGTAAATTAAATGATAAAACAATAATATCCCTAGACCGTTAAGGAATAAGGTGAATATAGAGGAAAGGAAAATTTAAGGAAAACGACAACCTTACTTCAGCTCCAACGATGACGACCCTCGCCGTTTACCAAATGGCTGCCGCTCCTCTTGGATGTGAAAAATGGCGCTAACTGTCTTGTTGGCTCCAATTTTACGCTCGTAGGTATTACAAGTCCATGTAATTGTAATACTTCCCTCTCTATCAATTGAGCGGCCTCTCAGTGCTTGATATGCTGTTTTATTTTTCAATTTTCTTGATAATTATTTGCTTTGAAGGACCATTAATGATTTTCTTCCTCAGGCGCTGCTTTTCTTTTATTTATTTGGCTCGAATTCGACCAAAAATGTTTAGGATTGAGTGTAGAAATTGAGAAAAACACATTGAAATTCAGTTTCATAATGTTTGGGAAAACTAACGCGAGCTTAAAAGGGCGAGGAGAAGGGAGGAATCACTGGGGTTTTAAAAACAACAAACACTTTAGATTTATTAATTATGAACTCGAACTTTACTTATTTATTTCTAGGCTTTAAGGTTTACAAGTAGAGGAGAATGATCCCGCCGTTTTGACCAGGTGGCACTCTACCTCTGGAAATAGTCATCAACTTTAATTAGCGGAGCTCACGAAAATACGACTGCACGCTTTCTCTAGCGGATAACGACTGCCTGCGGACGGAAGTCTTCTCGGCGACCACGCCGCGCGTTAGTCGCTCGACTGATTTCTGACCGAGGCAGTCCAAACTAACGGCTTAAGCGCCAAAATTCAAATTTACACTATTAAACATTCCGCCCGCCTTAACCGTGCGGCCATGGAATAATTATTGATAGTCTTATTCACGGGCTGAAGTAACACTAAGTGGCAAGCTCCAACTTCCACGGCTGGTGGAGCCGTCTGGCGAGTTTCTGCGGACACTAGAAGGAGCAGCTTCACTGACGGTCGGCGAAGCTTGGAGTTGGCCGTCCTCAGCTCACAAACCCGGTTGTCACCCAGAGGATCAGGGTAGGTCTCCATTACACGCACCAAAGGCCATTGTCCAAGAGGTGTATTTTCAGCTTTGATACACATTACGTCCCCTGGTTGGAAGGAACGAGTGCGAGTTCTCCATTTCTCCGTTGGCTGCAGGGAAAGCAGGTACTCATTGCGCCAGCGAGCCCAAAAATGCTGCATTTTCTGGAAAATGAGCTGCCACCTACGGCCCACAGGAACGTTTTCGGTTGTGAAGTCTGGTTCTGGAATCAAACGAGAAGGTCTTAATATTAAGAAATGTGAAGGAGTTAGAAAGTTCAGGTCAGAGGGATCGTCTGAAAGAGGCAACAAAGGCCGTGAATTCAGACAAGCCTCAATGCGACAAAGTAGAGTAGACATTTCTGAGCAAGTGAGAACCGTGTCCCCGACCACTCTACGTAGATGATGCTTGGTGGCTTTGACGCCAGCTTTCCAAATGCCTCCGAAATGGGGGGCGCCTGGAGGGTTGAATTTCCAAAGGGTGACCGATTGAGCAAAAACATCGATAACTTCGCTCATAAATATGCAACGTTTGCGGAACATTTGGCGAAGCTCGGCGTCAGCACCGATGAAATTAGTGCCCTAATCCCTATAGAGTAGAGAACAATGGCTTCTCCTAGACGTGAAACGGTGGAAGGCAGCGATGAAGGATTTAGTAGAATAATCCTCAGCGAGCTCTAAGTGGATAGCTCGGGTACATAGGCACACGAACAAGCAAACATAACCTTTCATAGTGCCGCGACCTCTAGTCTTGGTTAGCCGAATCGAAAAAGGACCAGCGTAGTCCACGCCGGAATGGGCGAAAGGGCGAGCTGATGTGACACGAACACTGGGTAACTCTCCCATGAGAGGATTTATTGTCTGGTGTGAAAACTTCAGACAGGATTTACAATTTTTCAACACTTTCTTTACAGTTTTACGATCGTTAATGATCCACACGTCCTGTCTGAGTGTTCCCAAAGTCAATTGGACTCCTCCATGGAGAGTGTCAAGATGGGCTTTTCGAATAAGCAACTGGCTTAAGTAGCAGTCGCCAGGCAAAATGAATGGATGTTTTTGGTCAAATGAGAGTAGGGCACGGTCCAAATGACCACCAACCCCAAGAAGGCCGTCTTTAACGATTGAATTGAGCTTGAGGAGAGCTCCGGGTAGTTTCCTACCATGCTTGGAAGTAGTCAAAATTTTCTCAATTTCTTCTCGGAAAAAGGCACGTTGGTTATGGTAAACCCATAACAATTTCCCCGTTAATCAGTTCGATCGGTTCCAAAGCGTCGCTCTCGAAGCTGGAGAGATTCAAAAAACTATAAAACTTATTACTAATACTCGAGATTTTATGGAGCACCTTTAAAAACAATTTCCGAACAAATCGTATAACATAAGCGGTAACTTGCAACAGCCTTCCCAAAGTGGATTAGCGAAGACCCAAGCTGCAGATTTCAGGACGCGCAGTTTGGGTTGTGACGTGAGAAACCAAGCCAATATTAGTTTTTTAAACCTGGGTAGAATGGTGAGAGGACAAGCCGTCCGGAATTGTGGACCAAGGGCTTAAAGATTCTGAGAGCCAAGATGGGCCCTGCCACCACAATTTGTACTCAGCAACAACTCTGGATTTATCCCGCACGAGGCAATGTCGGCAGGATTTTCAGCGAACTTAACGTGATGCCAAAAGGCTTCGGGGACAGCAGTCTAAATGGCACTGCACTTATTTGCAACGAAAGTCTGCCATTTAGAAGGATGGCTTCTCAGCCAAAACAACACGTCTTTAGAGTCAGACCATAGATGTATAGAGTCTATCTTGACTGGCAGAACTGATTTTTGGTGATTTACTAGTTTGGACAAAATATGCGCTCCAAGGAGTTCGAGACGAGGAATACTCAACGTTTTCAAAGGTGCTACTTTGGTTTTTGCTATCTGTAGGGAGCAGTGCAGTTCATTCTCGCTAACAACTCGAAGATACACAGCTGCGGAGTAGGCTTTTTCTGAAGCGTCTGTGAATCCATGGATTTCACAAAGTCTAGTCTGGAGTGTAAAATGAACATGACGAGGAATGGATAGTTTGTTGAGGGCCGGCAGTTTTCCGATCCAGGACTCCCACTCTTCTACATATTCTCTGGGGAGAGGATCGTCCCATTGACACTTCAACAACCAAAGAGATTGCATGAATATCTCAGCGGAGATGATGACCAGAGCTATCTAGCCCATTGGGTCGAAAATCTTGGCTATTTTGGACAAAACGGACCTTTTAGTTTAAGGGCCCTGAACAATTTGAGGATCGAATTTGAATATGAAAGAGTCATCGGCTGCTCGCCAGGCCCCACCATGGACTGGAACCGAAGCTAAATTGTTAAACACTGATTCATGGTCAGCAGCTAGATGATCCCTGGGCAATTCGGAAAATAAATTGGGTTCATTGGAGAACTATTTTCTCAACTTGAAACCTCCCTTCCTAAGTAACTCTATCAATTGAGATTTCTTTTCTAAGGCAACTTCAAGGGTGTGACCACCAGCATTCACATCGTCCATAAAACGAGAAACCTCAATCAATTTAGAACCCTTAGGGTATTTTAGACGGTACAACTTTGCTAGCTCGAGAAGAGTACGATTGACTTGAAAGGCGGAGCAGCCTAGGCCGTAGGTAACAGTGGTCAAGTAATAAATTTGGATAGGCTGACTGGGATCGTATCGCTAAACGATATCCTGAAAATGTATATCGTCGGAATCTACCCAAATCTGCCTGTACATTTGCTTGGCATCAGCGATGAAGACGTATCAGTACACCCTCCAACCACAAATCAAATCGGGAAGTTCAGGCATCAGATTTGGACCGGTAAGAAGTAGACTGTTTAAAGAAATCTTTAAATCGGTTTGGCTTGAGCCATTAAAAACCGTTCTCAGTTTGGAGGTGGAACTACTGGGCTTGAGAACCCCTGGTGAGGTAGAAAAAAACTTTCTTCAAGAGGTTTGAAATTAGATTCGTTGGCAGAAACGGGAATCATGTGACCTTGAGAGATATAGTCCTCCAGGAATTCAAAATGTAACCTCTTAAACTCAGGATTCTTTTCAAAACCATCTTCCATTTTCTTCAACATACCGACTGCCTTGTCGTAAGAATTGCCTAGTTTAATTTTCTCGTCGGACTTGAATGGTAGTCTGACGATGAAACTTCCGTCATTGTCGCGACGGGTAGTTTGGACGAAGTGCTGTTCGCACCTTTCGTCATCGGGGTGAAGAACTTTCGAATCTGAAGGTATCTCCTCTTGGTGCCAGAATCTCTGCAACTCGAATGATAGAGAATCTTCCTGAGAGCAACAGTGGAGAGATACAGTCTGTGCAACGTAAGAATTTAACAAAGACACGGGGCCTGAAATCAACCAACCCAGCTGAGTAGCAGTGGCAACGAGTTCATCAGGTCTACCTCGTACTATGTCTTCCTGAACGATTCTAGCTGAATCTTGACTGAATGAATCTTGGCTCCTAAAGGCTATCACAGGAACTCGCGGGATTGCGGGATTCGCTCGATGCCGCATCCCGCAATCCCGCGTCCCACGTTTGCTCCTAACCTAACCTCATTGAAGAACTGTGGATCAGCCAGGTTCAGGTGGGACAAATACAAAAGGTCTAAAACCAGGCGTTTTTGAGGGGGCACGTAGTTACAAAGCCGTGGTACTACTAATGCCTTAACCTCGCAGGAAAATCGAGAGTTGAAATGTGGACTAACTTGGAAATGTGTGAGAGCTTGGCTAGTCACGGCTTGGACGCCAACTGCAGATAGTTGAGCGTTGGTGGAGGAGCAAACCAGGCCAAGTTGTTCTCTCAAACTCTGAGAAATGAATGACGACTGAGAGCAACTGTCGATTAGAGCACTAACCTTTATTTTTCGACCGTCGGGTCCTTTAATGAAAACACGAGCTGTACCTAAAAGTACTGTTGAGTAATGTTCGGCCTGAGTGGTAGCCCCATTAAAGAAGGGCGTAGCGCCTATGTTCAAGTGAGTGTTAGCCTTAGAAGCTGGAATGTTTCCCGTATTGGGAGAACCACCAGGTACCAAGGTTATTATCAGAGCAGGAGGTTTATCCTTAACAGGAGAATGAAGCTAAGAATGGTGTTGACCTTGGCAATGAAGACAACTAAATTTGGATTTGCAGTCCTTCATGTGATGAGGACCGAAACAGTTAAGACACAGCCTCCTTTGAAAAACAATTGTTTTCCTTTCAGTTGATGTCTTTTCCTTGAATTTGGGGCAACGAGCAAGAACTTGATCCTCGTTGCACAAGCTTCACATCTTGTCATCCCTGTCCTCCTTCCTCGAAGAAGCCTTGGGAGTCTTGACCGAGGCCAATGTCGTGGTAGTTGCACCGGATTTCCTAGGGGTGCTAGGGGGAGTGACTAATATAGATTTATCGGTTCTCTCGACAGACTCAAACAATAAAGCTTGGGCTTCCAAAAAGGATTTTACTCTCTCAAGAGTAGGTGACTTCATGTGTTTTCCAAGGCTCTTTTCCCAATCGCGACGAGTGTTGCTGTGCATGTTTCGAACTAACATGAAAACAATCATGTCGGACCAGTATTTGGTGGGCTGCTCCAAGGCTTGAAGAGCATTCAAAGGTGTAAGAGTTTTGCTAAGTAAGCGTTTAACCTCAAAATAAGTTTCGGAAACCATTGGTTTGACGGAGAATAAATCGGCTAGGTAATTATGAACCAAACGACGCTCGTTTTCGTAGAAAAGTTTCAATGTTTCCCAAGCGGGCGCATAGCTCTTGTCGGAAATAGGCAAGTTAATGACGTCGAGGGCTTCGCTCGTCAAATAGGACCGAAGGCAAGTCAATTTGATAACGTCGGAAATTTGCTGACTATGGACCAGAGATACAAACATATCCCTAAAATGGGGCCATTCAGCGGATTTACCCGGAAATTTGGGCAATTGTATTTGGGGCAGAGTCTTAGTCAGAGCTCTGAGATCAAGTTGTGGAGTAGAATCTGGAGCATTTACCTGGATGGGCAGATCTACTGACAAAGAGAGGAACAGACATTTGGGTCATGAATTTGGCTAAAACTTGGTATATGGGCTCCAAATATACCAAAAAGAAACCTGAAAGCGTCAGTTTCTCTGAATGGGCCTTAAAAAGTCATGTTCCCTCTACACCCCACGTTAAAAAATCAGCATTTTTCAATAAAAAGCTGTTTTTGACCTGATTTTCAAAAAAAATATTGCTCAGACCCTATCAGACTTACAGAATTCCGGAACCTTGCATTTTTTCGTCTTTTCAAGTACTTTCTGGAAAAAATTATTTGAGATTTTTTTTTATGTATTAGACCATGTAAAATAAAGATGTTTTTTGTCATTTTTTCATTTTAAATATCTCAATTTTACATGGTCTAATACATAAAAAAAATCTCAAATAATTTTTTCCAGAAAGTACTTGAAAAGACGAAAAAAATGCGAGGTTCCGGAATTCTGTAAGTCTGATAGGGTCTGAGCAATATTACTTTGAAAATCAGGTCAAAAACAGCTTTTTATTGAAAAATTCTGAAAAAATGCTGATTTTTTAACATGGGGTGTAGAGGGAACATGACATTAAAAGGCCCATTCAGAGAAACTGGCGCTTTGAGGTTTCTTTTTGGCATATTTGGAGCCCATATACCAAGTTTTAGCCAAATCCATGACCCAAATGTCTGGTCCTCTCCTTGTCAGTAGATCTGCCCATCCAGGTAAATGCTCCAGATTCTACTCCACAACTTGATCTCAGAGCTCTGACTAAGACTCTGCCCCAAATACAATTGCCCAAATTTCCGGGTAAATCCGCTGAATGGCCCCATTTTAGGGATATGTTTATATCTCTGGTCCAACACCTGATAACAAGTAAGAGAGGCATCTTCCCTTCCTGCACCAGATAATGAAGATCATTTTGGAAATATTCGTGCCCTGGATCAGCACTTTCATTATCTTTGATTAATCGATCATTATCGACGAACTGATTCCAAAGTTCATCAAGTCGAATATTTCTCCTCTGGGCTAATTCCACCGACAATTTGGCGGAACCCTTCTTGAGGAAATTGATATAATGATTTGCAATGTGCTCGCGAATAGTGAGCTGCTTAGCGACTAGTCCCTCCATCTTGAGGTAGTGCAGCAAGCGAAAAATTCTATTGAAAAAATATTTCAATATTATTGGCTGTTAAGGGTAGAAATGGTCCATAAACAACAACTAAACCAGGCAGGTGGCTGATTTTGGAAGAAAACTTTAACATAATTTCTAATGAAAGTTTAAAAAAATGAAGAAAGTGAAAAAATCAAAAAATAAAGGTATAAGAAAAAAGGCAAATAGATAAACAAATAACTAGAGAGAAAAAAAAAAAGAAATGAAAATCCCTAAACAACTCTAATTTGGTTGAGTGGGGGAAAGGGTCAGTACGCAGTTGGATTGATCTTTTAAATTAAAAGATCGAAAGGTATTCAAACAAACTGAACTCCGCTTAGAGATGAAAACAAACCAAGGGGTGATAATAGTTAGTACGTATTACAGTTGGGTAAAGTGGGCTAAATGATTGTCTTGAGAAAATTGGTCTTGAAACAAACCTAAAATGGATAAAAAAAATTCAATTAGAATTTTTGAAAATATAAAATTAGAAAGTTGAGACAATCAATATGGCTTCAGCAATATAAATAATTTGAGATTATACTGTAAATTAGTATTGGCAAAATTTGGTTCCAAAGCTGACTCTGACAACCATTCAAAACAGTAATTTTGAACCCAAGGCTTTCGAAGAACTTAGAGAATGCTGCTGCAGTTGTATGAGCACTTGAGGACTACCAGTTGGTGAAGAAAGTCCCTTCCCTTGCTCCCACAGGTGCCAAAGATTGCTCAGATGTGGTTGAACAGTAAGCGTAGACCTTAGTTTAACAGGTAGTTTCACCTGCAAATTCAATAATGTCAGATAAGGTGGAACAAAATAAAATGAAATTAAGTTTTCAGGTGAGTTCAATATTAACAAAGTAAAAATTGAAAAAATTATTCCTAATTTTATTGGTCACTTGACCCTAAAATAATCAATTGTTTGCCAAAATAGTAACAGCTGTACTCAATTATTGAGGAATTGGGTCAACTGACTATTTGTTTTGGAAAGATAAAAATAAATAAATTTAAGAAAAGGCAAAATAGAATGGAGAACAATGCAGCTAACTTTACCCACACAGCTTCCAAGGCTAAACAAATACAAAAAAATTTGAAATTATTAAATTGCGCAACACAAGTTTGCGACTTGGAGCGGACCCTCCGTATTAGCGGAGTCAGCTGGTCGAGGTGCCTTCTCTCTCTCTCTCCCACTGCAGAGGGGCTGCAGTGCGGCAGGGATGTAGCAGGCCGATGGTCTTCAGCTGATGGCAAGCGGTGTTGCCGAGTCACCTTCCGATCCACCGTCGTCTTTGTTTTTGGTCGGGCCGTTGGGCGTCTTTGTTGCTCCGTGGCTCGTGCTGTAGGTGAGACTCCTCCCCTTTTCCAATATGGCCGCGAAGCTTCACGTGGCTCTCCGGCGAGGCGTCTTTGCCGTTTGCGGTTATGAAACTGGCGGCGTCGATGCACTTCTCTTCTATTTTCACTCGCGACGCGCTATTTCCGGGGAACTTTTCCCCACAAGGGATGCCAAATGTTCGAGAATAGAAATTAACGCGAGCGAAAGGGGACGAGGAGAAGGCAGGAAATCACTGGCACTCTACCTCTTGAAAAAGTCATCGACTTTAATTAGCGGAGCACAATAAAATACGACTGCTTGGTTTCTCTAGCGGATAACGACTGCCTGCGGACGGAAGTCTTCTCGGTGACCACGCCGCGCGTGAGTCGCTCGACTGACTTCTCAACGAGGCAGTCCAAACAAACGGCTTAAGCGCCAAAATTCAAATTTACACTATTAATCCTAAACACATAATTTTAATAAATGAAGAACTTATAACACTTAAATTATATACAGTAAACTCTGTGCCTGTTGTAACGTAATAATCAGGACACTAACGAAATAAATTATTAATTATAAATACAAGCAACTGAGTAGGTCTTGATTGCGTCTGTTCGTCATCACGTATTAGACGCCACTGATGTTGCTTTTCGTTTCGACAGTGAAGGCAGCACACAGTACTGCAAGATTGGTTTCGTATTTGCGTTGTAGCTGGGGTGGTACAAAAGTTAGTGGGGTCCTGAACAAGTAGTAAGGGACACACTTGTGGGTATCACCTGACACGCTTGGCGGGAAGAACAGTATTCTTTATCTGCCGTAGCGCGAAAAATTCTGCATGCGTCGCGGAGTGCATAATGTTATATGAGCATGTTTTAAGACTGCTGCGTACGTTATTCGTATTTAATAAATATATAGTTTTATTGTGCTACTGTCGTAAACAGAAAAATTATCAAAATGGATCAGTTTTTACAATTGAATAAATTTCAAGAATGTGCACAATTTTATTTTATTTTTTTCATGTGTTTCTGCTCAAGTTCATTATAAATTATTCAGTACTTTACGAAATATATATGGGTCATTCCAACATCTTTCAGCAAAACCGTGAGCACGAGGTCAACCAATTTTCCTAATTTCTTAGTAGGTTAAAATATAACTATATTTAGGAGCTTTGCCAAAATTTAAGCTTAAAATATGCCGTAGAACCCGAATGACAGCTATTTAAAATAAAAAAATAAGCCTTTATTAGGGTTATTTTAAGCCTATTTTTATCACAACTTCAAATACTCGCCAAAAATAGAGTTATTATCCGATTTTTATAGTTGACCTCGCAAAATTTTCGTTTTTCAATAAGCCTTTTAAACAATTTTTGTTCTTTTTAGAATAATTATTTTGATGCAAGTGCGGCGACAAACGCTGAAATTGATAAAATCCTCGATTTTGACGATTTTTAGAGATATTCAAACAGCTGCCATTTAGTGAGGTTAAAATATTTTTTTTTCTGGTTGGTGGCAGTCAATTTGTATGTTTAAGACCATCAATTCTTTTTTGGAAGTGTTTAAAAATCTTAAAAATTGTCAAAGTTACAGCTATGTAAAATTTTTAAAAAAATTCAAAAAACGCAAAAAACGCGTTTTGGCTAATATTTAAATTGATGTAACTATTTTCTCTGATTGTTTTTTTTTCTCAAATTTTCAGGAAAAATTCTTCATAGCTTTAAAAACAATGTCTCATAATTCTGTTAAACTTTTTCGGTCATTTTAATACTGTTTCATGCACATAATTTTTGTCTTTTTTATCGTTTTTTAAAAAAAATTAAAACTCAAGAAGAGGGGAAAAAATATCTTTTAACGCTACTCGTTTGTGAAAGAGCGCTTTTTAAAAATTTTAAGAAGTTTTTATTGCTACCTGTTCCGATACTTTTTGACTTAAAGGACTTTTTTTTTAATAAATGCTGAAAAAATCAAAAATATCTTTAAGTATCATTACATATGATCTGCTTTTAAACAGTTTTTTTTTTAACTAAAAGACAGTCCCAAAAATTTTATTTAAATATCGACTATTCTTTTAAATAAAGTTAATTAAAGG
Source organism: Encarsia formosa (assembly GCA_038277355.1). Classification (NCBI taxonomy): domain Eukaryota; kingdom Metazoa; phylum Arthropoda; class Insecta; order Hymenoptera; family Aphelinidae; genus Encarsia; species Encarsia formosa. Next base: position 48,591,272 of record CM076188.1, on the reverse strand, counting down.
TAAAACTTGAGTTATTAATTCTTTTAATAAATAAATCAACACTTATTATTCAATACTTCTTATTTAAGGCAATAACAATTTTTTAATTTGTCTGATTAAAAGTGCAGTGCACTCCAGAACAAAAATTGAATTGTTTTACATAACTTACAATAACTGCACTAACATGTATACAAAAGCATCGATGGTTTAAATTATTTTTTGAATAAGAATAAAACAAATGATAATCAAAGTACATACTACTTACATTAAATACATATTTTAAACTTCTATAATGTTCCATCTACGTTATGATTGCAAGTATAAAAAATATTTCTGTCAAAAAAAAAGTTGAAAGAAGTATTAAATTAAAAAAATTTATATTAAAAAAATAAATTTTTCTAAATCATTTTAACATTTTTAAACTTAAGGTCTTGTGATTATAATTTAAAACGCATTGTTGTGGTGTCGACCGGCTTAATACAATGGTATTTTTTAGTATCTGTAACTGTCTTTACTTGTTCAAATCTTTTTTCTAAAGTTTTCTTATTAAGTTTTCAAATTCATGTGAAATTTTCAAGTTCTGTTAAATCTGTTAAATTTTTAATTTTCTCAAGCTCGTTGCAGCAGCCAAACTTATCAATGATGCTGGAACAATCCTGTTCTTTCAAGTAGCGCTGCACGAGTTGGTACTCGGTACATATGTAGTCAAGAACGGGAAAGCAAAATCCTTAGTTCCAATTTTCTTTCAAAACAGTTTCTTTTTTCAACAGTAAAATTAGATAATCACTACATTTAAGTATTTCTCGGTTTCGATAAACATACGATTCCTTGTACTTTCATGGTAAGATATTCACACATTTGTTTGGCATTTAAAATTTGTACTTGTTGAATAGAAGCTTTTCTTGCTGATCGTTTCGTAACAGCGCCGATGCGGTTGCAGGATTTCTTACCATGCGATGTTCCGATAAATTATAAGATTTCAGTTCCAGACCGAAATCATTCCTATGAAATAAAAGATTGATAAATGGTTTCTGTAAAAAAAAATTTTAAGCTATCACTTTTGTACTGTTACTAAAACTTATAACTAGCTTATTTTATATAAAATTTGTTAAACATAATTATAAAAAAAAGAATTTGATTGGTTCAAGAAATTGTATGAGATCATTAATAAAAAACGTTCAATAACGATAAAAGATTAAATAATTCACTTCCTAAAAAAAGAGATTTAGAAAAAGGTTAAAAGTTTTTTATAAACCATAAACAATAAATATACATATTTTATAAACAATAAACCAAAAACATAAATGATAAGAACTTTTTATCCTTTAGTTATGAATTTTTTATTTTTTTAACTGAAAAATTAATAATTTTATTTTTACTCACTTGTTTTTAAATTGGTGTGGAGCACCTTCGGAAAAATACATCAAATTTTTTATAAACGGATACTCCTGTTTAATAGAGTAGAGTACTGTTTTTAAAAAAATATGTACAGCTCCGGCTGAAAGATCTTTACCATCACATATTACGCAATAATTAGTCACTTTGATAAGATTCTCTTTTTGATCTTTAAAGTGCAACGTAAGAGTAAACAATGAAGCATGTGTATTTTTGAAGTAAAAAGCCTGAGCTGAATTTTGACGTATGAATGGGTAATTTTCTGCGAAGTCCATGGTTATAAGCCCAGTTTCCTCATCCAAATTTTCTTTGACTTTGCATAAAAAAGTTTTTACTGATTTGAAATAAAATGGTGTTCTGTAAAGTTCCACAAGTCGGTAGATAATTCGACAATAATTTCTGCTACAGTTTTTTCCAAGGTTAACAACGTTGTTCTAGTTATTTCTTTGCCATCTTCATCTATGATTTTTTCAGTGCCCCATTTTGTATACTTAACAAATTTTTTTGGATTATCAATATCTAGAGCTAAAAATTCATAGATAGTTTCTTTACTAGGACATTTTTGACATTTATGTAACATCCACTCTTCTTTTTCAACTGAACAAACAAAAATATCAAGTACTTCGTGATAATTCATTCTAGGTTTCACAGATGCTAGTTTAAGCTTAACATTTTGATGTATAGAACAAATACAAACAATATGTGAGCCAGAACTTCCAGCCGAAACACATTGCTCAAGTTTTTGTTCGAAAAAAGCCAAATACGGAACTTTTTCCGGGCTATTTTCAACAATCCAGTTTTTGTGAAAAAATTTTATATCGTACAATAAATATCTCTTTTGTAATAAAATTCTTTCACCATTTATTCTCACACTTATTTTTTCTTTCACTCCACTGCACATAGCACTATGAGAGTCGTCTACATAATAACTTTTTATACTTCCCCTTGTTTTTAGAGAAATGCGAAAAAAAATTTTCTTCTCGTGATGAAAAGAGCCTGAGAAAAGATTTATAATATTTTAAAACATATTTTTAATTAACAAAAAGATCTGTGCTAAGTGCAAAACAAAAATTATGAATTTAAACAGTTTTCACTGAAGCAAAAAAAGAATTTGCACTAAAAATGAAATAAAACCTTCATTTTTATTAAAGTAAAGTTTATTTAAAATGAAATCTATTAGTTTATTTAAAAAAAAATATTTTATTTACTAAGTTAACAGGGTAAAATTTATGAAATAAACGTTAAGTCATATATATTATACAATCTGTATTTTCAATTAAATTTATTTGAACCAGATTTCTTCAACTTCTTTATCTCTTCAAATTGATACCTCGTGCATTAAAAATATAAATTGATTGTGTTTAAATTCAAATCATCAGGAACAAGAGTTAAAAGCTCAATTTTTTCACCAAGAAACCAAGAACTTTCATTATTAAGTTTCTGCAGATCATTAAATTTAGGCAACTCTACTTGAAGAGAAGCTTTAAAGGTTTTTAAAGTCTTATTAATAACATGTTGTATGATTTCTACACCTTTTTTTATAGCACTTCCTTCGTTAAGTTTTTGTCTTTTAAAAGCTGGTAAATCAAAAACATCAAGAAAATCGTCAAGTTTTCTTTGTATTTTTTTTTTTTCCTCTAGCACCATTGGCACCCCATAAAAATTTGGGGGTCGTTGGCCATCTTCTTTGAGTGGCAAATTCAAACAGCGAAATGTTAAGTTGTCCGCTTGGTGTACATTGTAAACATGATTTTTAACAAATTAATTACTTAATACATTAAATACAAAAATATAAGAGCCGCAACATTTTCTAAATACTCAATAACATTATTTCTATTATAAGACAAAACAACGTTTCTCAAGCGATCGTCGTAGCTTTTTTGCTTTTTTTTCATGGGTACAGCAATGTCTCTGCCGGTTTTATGCTTTGTAATCAAGACTTCAGTCATGTTTTGCTCGTTTTTCATCGATGTAAACATTAGGTTAACACCAGCATGATTTTTGTAAACAATGTTAGCAAATCCATTATGCCAACCTTCCAAACCATTGTTTGTTCTGGGTAAATCATTGATGACATCGTGGTATCAGTTCCATACATCAATTTCAAATAATGATTGTCCTTGAGTATTGAGTCTTTTTTTTTCAATCCACGTGCGTTCAATATAATCCAAAAAATCAGTAAACGAATCTTCATTTGTAATAAAATATTCAGAAGAAACTAGTAAATCATAAGCATATATCACATCACATACTGGAACAAAAGCTAAACCAGCAATCATATTTACTGATGTCATAAAAATCACATCATCAGCATATTTCATTTGTATTCCACAGCTCTGAATATGCTTAAAAATATTTTGTTTGAAATGAAAAAAACATCCTTTTAGGCGAACATTAGAATATAGTTTTTTAAATGTGTTAATAAAACCAATCTCATAATCAAGTAGTATTTCATCAGGTATGCAGTCATTAGTTGGGGTCTTCAATACGTTCAAAATAGCTTCGTAACTTTTTTTTCTATGATTCGGCGTATAAATATAAACAAGAGGTAAATTTTTACGACCACACATTCCGTGTTTCGTGTATAATTGTTGAAAAATTACAGGAACAATTTTGAATGTGCCATCAGATGCCCAAATTTTACATGTCTGTAGAAATTTTAAATTTTTGCTCGTACTAAATATTAAATTTAGTACGGTACGATTTTTTCAGCATTTATTAAAAAATAAGTACTTTAAGTGAAAAGGTATCGCAATAGATAGCAATAAAAATTTCTAAAAATTTTTAAAAAGCGCTCTTGGACAAGCGAGTAGCGTTAAAAGATATTTTTTCCCCTCTTCTTAAGTCTGAATTTTCAGTCGTAATACCCCTAGTGCTTCAAAATTGTCGATAATTTTCTGACTGTGTTTTGTTGCTGTGCAAAAAAACTGGAGAAAAAAATCTAAAATTTTGAAGCACGTGGGGTATTCGGCTGGATTATTTTCCCCAGCTGAATTTCAACCCATATAAATGCTCTATTTTACATTTTTGCGGTTATAGTTCTATTACTACTTGTTTACTATGAATATACCTAAGAATACCCATACATAGGTATACACCGCAGTGAGTCGGGTCTAACCCAAAAGTTGAATTGAACAAGTCTAACAATTCGAGTTGCCATGCGACTAATTGGAAATAATCGAAAAATTATCGAAATAATTTTACCTACACCCCACCGCCAAATGTCAAATGCGGCGTTTCTATTGGTTGAAATTCAGCTTGGGAAAATAATCTTTAAAAAACGATAAAAATGACAAAAATTATGTGCATGAAACAGTATTAAAATGACCGAAAAAGTTTAACAGAATTATGAGACATTGTTTTTAAAGCTATGAAGAATTTTTTCTGAAAATTTGAGAAAAAAAAACATTCAGAGAAAAAAGTTACATCAATTTAAATATTAGCCAAAACGCGTTTTTTGCGTTTTTTGAATTTTTTTAAAAACTTTACATAGCTGTAACTTTGACAATTTTTAAGATTTTTAAACACTTCCAAAAAAGAATTGATGGTCTTAAACATACAAATTGACTGCCACCAACCAGAAAAAAAATATTTTAACCTCACTAAATGGCAGCTGTTTGAATATCTCTAAAAATCGTCAAAATCGAGGATTTTATCAATTTCAGCGTTTGTCGCCGCACTTGCATCAAAATAATTATTCTAAAAAGAACAAAAATTGTTTAAAAAGCTTATTGAAAAACGAAAATTTTGCGAGGTCAACCATAAAAATCGGATAATAACTCTATTTTTGGCGAGTATTTGAAGTTGGGATAAAAATAGGCTTAAAATAACCCTATAAAAGGCTTATTTTTTTATTTTAAATAGCTGTCATTCGGGTTCTACGGCATATTTTAAGCTTTAATTTTGGCAAAGCTCCTAAATATAGTTATATTTTAACCTACAAAGAAATTAGGAAAATCGGTTGACCCCGTGCTCACGGTTTTGCTTAAAGATGTTGGAATGACCCATATACACGATACTTCCAGCGTAATTTCTGCCTAAAAATTATTTTTTTTATTTATAAATAATGTTTATGTTGATTGGATTTTTTTATTATTTTACTACTGAAATGATAACTTCACATCTTCAAATTTTATTACTTTAATCGATATTAAATTTTATTTTATAGTAAACTGTAAATAATTTTAAATTTTAATGAAACATTAGTTTTTATGATGAATAATTTATGATCACAAATTTTTCTTGTAATCAAAGTTTTTTTTCTTCAACAATAAATAAAATTAATTTTTCATAAGAAAAGGAAAAAGTATAATAGGTCACAATTATATGATAAATCACATACAATTGTTTAGGTTATGTTCATTAGGCAGTCATCCATGCTTTTTTCAAGCGTATGCAACCACCTCCTACTCAAGTGCGGCTGTTACTCTAAAAAAGAGTAGCTGATGCTATCGGTGACGAGAGCAATCGCTGACCCATCGATTTTTTCATAGGGGGCGTTGGCTGCTACTTTTTTCTCTCAGTGTAGAAATATTCAAAATTTGGGATTACAATCTCTTTATAATTCTGAAGACCAAACAGTCAAAATTTTTACTCATATGTTAACAGCATTAGCATTTGTTCCGGTAAATAAAGTACCTGCAACTTTTAATTCACTTAAAAAAGAAGCTCCAGAGGATGTCGAAAGACTCGTCAAGTACTTTGAAGAATATTATGTTCTTGGCAGGCCAGCAAAGGGACGTGGTAGAGGCACGAGCTGTGGCACCGCGGTACCCACCAATACTGCTCCAAAAAGAAAATGGGTTGAAAATCAAAATCGAATTCGGAACATAGTAGAACAGTGCGATTCATACCGAAACGAACTTGATTATTTACGAGCATTGGCTTATACTATTATACTTTGATAAGTGATTTCGTACATTTTTTTCTATACACTTTTTTGTAAAATTTTATTTACTACTACAACTTTTTATTCATACAATTTTAAATAAATATATTTCTTTCGAATTAAAGGTTTTACACTCTGTTTTATTTGTTCGGTAAAATTAATTTTCGGGAAATAAAACAGTCGGGAAAAGGGTCTTACGGAAAAAAAAACATTTGGGAAAATTTTTGTTCGGGAAAATTTCTATTCGGGAAAACGAGCCTTCGGGAAATTATATTCGGGAAAATGACCGTGAATCGAATGCAGAACATACCGTTCTGCACGCACACATACACTCTTTACAGACTCTTACCGCTGATTAATAAACAACTTACTAACGGCTGCAACGCAGTGGGTGCACCTCAGATTTCTTGTACAAAGGAAAAGTCGTTAGACTCAATCTTCTCGCTTCTGGCTTGCTGTAGCCGACGCATGTAAACACACACGCAGAGTCGTAACGCTTTTAGCAGTTTACTCGAGGAACCTAGTGATGGCAATTACTAAACACTCGCGTGAATTTACTGCTACGCTACGACAAAGTAACAGCGAAAGATTTAACAAATTACGAGGTTTATTTAATTAACACTCAGCGAGCCTAAAATTACCGCGTGGTCAGGACACGACCGCACAAAACTGTGTACTCGGTTGATTCTCAACTTGCCTGCGCTTGACTACGCAGACTCCTTAAGATGCGTTCGCAACTGAAATTTACGAGGAGCACGAATATTTAATTCACTGGAACAAAACTCATACTATATAAGTTGAGAGAAATTACATTTGAGTTACGGTTTGTAAATAAGTCTCATGAAAACACTAAAAACGTTGAAATAGCTGTCAATTTTTAATAAAAGTTGTGTAGTTCATAAAAACTAGACTGTGATGTGTCTTTAATTTTTAATTTTTATTAATTAATATGGAACTGCTTCAAGTAACAAGAGAAACATTGAATAATACTTTTAAAATACCTAAACCATGCTATTGACTACGGAAAAGATACAAGATTATTATGCTAAAATTTCATTCAAAAATATTGAATGGTACCCAAATTCTTTCGAGTTGAACTGAAATTTTTTTGTCACTTTCGATTTGTTTTTGTATCCACTTTCAGTGTATGTGAAAATAATTGATTGTTGAGATCAAAGTATATTTTTTCAGGTTTTTGTAAAAAAAAAAAAAAAACACCAAAAATCTTTTTCCAATTGATTGACGTTATCGTTTTGTCAATTAAATCAACAAATAAATTGCGAAAAATTATTTTTAATTACACTAAATAATAGCAGAAGTCAAGAGCTTTTTAATGGTATAAAATTTTATTTGTGAACTCATATTAGAATCAAAGTTATGAGCTTTTAAAGTTGATAGAAATTGTGTGCTCTATAATCCATGAGCCACTTAACACATTTTTAGAGTAAACCCTGTTGCTAGTCCACACGTAAAGTTGAAAGTATGATAATTTTTTTTTCTATACTTATGAATAACTTTCGGGAGCCCGGGGTCAACTCCTGGCGCACCCGGTCGATCTTTCCTAGAAGTTTTCCTTGTAACTGGTCTTTAAAACCTCCACTAGGTATGCGGTGCATCAAGTCTACTCCTGGTAAGCCGGGTAGACTTTTCTTGGAAGTAATCGTTGTAACCGGTGTTCGAAACCTTAAATAAGGTATAGGGTACGCTAGGTCGAGTCCTGGTGCACCAGATCAACTTCAAGTCCCAATCGTCGGTTACGTAGCAAGCTTTCAGGTGATGTCAAGTGGGTGAGCCAGGAACCTATTTGATGTACCCCTTACGTCCTTGTAAGTCTCGAGTACCAGATACGATGAAAACCTCTAGAAGAATTCGTCCAGAGGTTGACCTGGTGCACCCTGTAGGTCACGTGCACTGACTACAAGGAAAGCTTCCAGCAGAAATCGACCCAGACCAGGAGTTGACCTGGTGCATCGTATACTTAAGTGTAGGTCCTGAGGATCGTTTACAACAAAAACTTCCAGAAGAACTCTATCCGGTGCACCAGGAGTTAGCTTGATACACCGTATACCTTCTTGGAGGTCTTAAGGACCGGTTACAAGGAAAACTTCCAAGAGAACCCGACTGGGTGTGCCAGGAGTGGACCTGGCGCACCCTATACTTCAATGTAGGTCTCGAGCACCGGTTACAACGAAAACTTCCAGGAGAAGTCGACCCGATGTACGAGGAGTCGACTTTATGCACCGTGTACCTTAGTGGAGGTCTTAAGGACCGGTTACAAGGAAAACTTCTAGGAAAGGTCGACCGGGTGCGCCACAAGTTGACCCTGGGCTTCCGAAAGTTATTCATAAGTATAGAAAAAAAATTATTATACTTTTGACTTAAAGTGTGGCTACACGTGTGCCACACGTGTGGACTAACAACAGGGAAGTTTAGACAAGAGCGACACTAAGATTATGATTCAGCGACAATTGATTGTTTTATAGATTTTGTAAATTTAGTGGAGAAACAATTGAGTAAGAAAATTAAAAAATTGCGCTGTGATAATGGTAGAGAACATTTGAACAGAGAAATTTATAAATTCATTCGTTACAAGGGTATTTAATTATCACCTTGCCCATATTATATGCATGAATTAAATGGTGTGGCAGAAAGGTATAATAGATCCGCAATGGATATAGGTAGATACTTAGAGAGAGAGGTGAAGGTGAACAGAAAATAGTGGCCTGAATTTATTAAAACTGTCACTTATTTAAAAAACCGTACAGTAGCCAACACACAAGAAAACAAAATAACTTTTGAAATATTTTTTTGCCGAAAAGCCTAGTGTAAAACATTTGAAAATTTATGGCAGTAAAGTTTTTGTTAGAGTACCTGAAGTTTTAAGAAAAAGTAAATAGGATGATAAAGCTAAATTGGGGGTTTTGTTAGGGTACAATCATCACAGTTGTAGAGTATCAGTAAACAATAAAATAATAAATGCAAGACATGTAAAAGTGATTGAGGAAAGTACAGATTTAGTTTGTTTACAAAAAATAAATAATTATGAAAATATGAATCTTGATGATGATGATAGTGTAAATTTAAGGTTAGAAAACGAGAAAAATAATGAAATTGATAATGTCACTGATGAGATTGATAATTATAGATCTGAATTAAATCAAAGTAGTTCGAGCGAAAATGATGATGGAAATGTTGAAAATTATGACGAAATTACTGACAATGAAAATAACGATCAGAATGAAAATATTAATGAAAATCAAAATTTGGTAATACCAAAAAGATCTAATCGAAAAAAAAGTCCAATACAAAGACATGGTAATCCAATAACACATTGTATTTATGTCAATTATCCCTGCTGTATAGCCACACGTGTGCCATACGTATAATCGACTTGAATAATTTTTTTTCTCTTTTGATAAATATTTTGACACTTGCGAGGGAGTGAATCCCTCGTAATTTTTTTTTCTTACCTGGCAATGTCGAGTCACCTGGGAAACAACAAATTAGTTAATTTGTTGATTTAAAGTTCCCAGGTGATGTCCACGCCGCGTCCGTTGGTCGGACGAGCAGCTGTAGCCGACGGCTGGCTGCTGCTGTAGCTATACTAGGCAGCGCGCGCGCACAGTCACACACACACACACACATTCCCAAACATCCGGGGATGCTGTCCTGGCCCAGGACGCGCACGTGCACCACACACACACACACCATGCGGGTCCCGACTCTCCGTCCGGGAGTCTCCGGCGATGGAGGAGGTGCGCGGCACATTTCGGCAGACGATGCGATATACACTGGGCTGTGTTGGTAGGCGCGTGCACGCACAACACACCAGACACAATAGATGCGGGTGTGAGTGTAGTTTTTGAGTTGCGCAGACTAAGTGTGCGTATAGGGACAGAGAGGGAGTCAGAGTATGTGTGAGATGAATATAAATATAGGTTTGTGAGTGCCTCGTGTGCTGTGACTTAATTTTTTTGTATTTGAGTGCGCTATTGAGGTGGCGTGGCAATCGCCACCGGAACTATTGTCAAAGCGAGCGTGATTGGATAGTGTGGTGTGAATGAATGTGATTGGTGGAAAAATTATATATTGCCGGTGTGGATGGATGTTAGATATTAAGAGTTTTTGTGATTGGCTGAGAGAATTCGAGAGAAATGATGAAGAAGGAAGTTGGATTTGCGAGACGCGTGAAGCGTCAGTCAGTTCTTGATCACAGTAGAGAGAGGTAGATTTTTTTTGAGTGCTAAATTTCTAAGTTACTTTCCTTTGTTCCCTTCCTGAATTTTTGTAGACATTTTTTTATTTCTTTTTTTTTTTATTCATTTTTGTTTAGCTAGAAGTAGCTAGTTGGAAAAACAAAAGAAAAAATAAATAAAATAATAAAATAATACGCAGTCTGATAATTGGATCAAAGTTTTTGGTGGTAAATCTTTTAGGTACCTATCATATTATAATTATCATTTTTTTTGTATCTACGTTGCATGAGTTTCATCATGTATGGTATAAATGATAAAAAAAAATCCGATAGCGTTGAAATTTTCATACACACTTTGAAATAAACTGTAAGATTCGCGTGGCGTCGTTATCCGCATTTCTTTACATAGAGTAAATTATAATTTCTTTTGAATTGTTTTTTTTTTTAAAGTTTCTTTGTATTTTTTTTGGTAGACTTGTATTTATAGACAAGAATAAATTGAAAGAAAAATCAAATCTATAATAAATTTTAATTTTCTTACTTTTCCTCTAGCTTTGTCAGCCAGTCCCGGATGGTTGTTTCCGCGAGAACCCTAACCCCAGTTTTTAAAGAGTCTTCCCCAGGAAATTTTGGAGTATATTTCTAGTAACGGGAGGGCAAGAGAAAATTCCTTTTAAATATTTAAGGGAGGCCCTTTTTCACAAAATACCCCGTTACACACTTATACGGTCCGGGTGAACACCTGGTGCTCTTAGTGATAGTTACGCCTTGGAGATGATTTCCTCAGGAAGTTTTGACTCCGGAAGGGTCAGGGTAGACATCTGGTGCGCTTGGTGATAGTTACGCCTTGGAGATGATTTCCCCAATGAGTTTTGACTGCAGAAAGGTCAGGGTGGACACTTGGTGCACTTGGTGATAGTGAATTCTTGGAAATAATTTCTCCAAGAAGTTTTGACTCTAGAGGGGTCAAATCATCAGGTTTACAATGAAGAGATCATCTCCAGGTGTAGTCATTACCAGGCACACAAAATACTTACTCCAAACCCACCGGAATCAAAACTTCCTGGAAAAATAATTTCCAAGGTGCACCTTTCACCAGCTGCACCAGGTGCCTGCCTTGACCCTTTTGGAGTCAAAACTTCCCGGAGAAATCATCTCCGAGGCGTACCTATCACCAACTGCCGCTTTTCGTGAGCTAATTTATAACTACTGTCCAGAGTTAGACTTCTGTATTTTACACAATCTTTTAACAATAAATCCATCTGTCAAGTTTTTTATTTAAATTAAACACAAAATCATGTAAAAAAATATCAAGCACTGACTCTAAATAAGACTTGCAATTGTAGGTTATGATTAAAGAATAAAATAGTCATGTTTATCGTAAATTTTATTTTGTATAAAAATATTTGAAAAAATGTTTTAAAATATTTGTTAAAAACATTTAAATTGTCAACAAATAATAAAAATAATAAAATTATATATATTTAAAATGTTAACACATGGATACATTTAAATTTTTAGTTTAAAGTATTTTTTCATACACCTGACCTATTATTACTTGCTTGTGCGGTTCAAAATGAATGATCCTTAACTTAAATGAAAATCCTTAACTTAATAATAACAGCTCGCAGAAGTTGTAAGCTTTTCAAAAAAATTAGTTGAATATGTCTACTTAATGTTTGTTTAATTAAAAATATGAATTTAAATATTTTCCAGACGAATTTGTTATTCACAAAATAATTTAATGAAAATCGATAAATTTTTTTAAAAACCCACCATATTTTTTGAAATGACTTTTTTAACATCTGACTTGGATGAATACTTAGATGACAAGCTAGAGTTTAAAGAAAAAAAATTTCAAATCAATGCAGTCAAAATTCACGGAAATATTGGAAATCAAACGAGAAAGTTAAGCTCCAGCGCTACGCGTGTACTAAATAAACATTATTGATTTTTTATATGTTCTGTCGGTTCAAACTTCGCTCAATTTTAACCGAAGATGTATTTTTCCATATACTTCCGATTAAAATTGGTTTTGAGCGGTCATCTCAACTTCGAAGGTTCGGGGGTGAAAACGGGGGTGCGCTGCAGGCTTACGTGTGCTTACCCTCATAATAAAACTATCGTTATAATAATTGTGTATACTCTATACCTGTGCCTACCGTTGTAACTACCTCTGTGCATGTCTTGGTTTCTATCCTTTATACCTTAAACTTTTTCTACTGTGGTTTTTAATAATTGACTTTTTCTTGTTTTTATGTCAGTTTGTACTCTTGTGCTTTCTCTCTTCTTAACCATTTTATACTTTATCTTCTCACTCTGAACCTACTCTTTGGCACACCATTACGTTTACCCTTGTACCTACCCTCATGTCTAATGTTGTGTCTCTTCAGGTACGTACCATCTTGTCTACGATTTTATCTACTGTGTACCTACCCTGGTGTCCACTCCTGAGCGTACCCGTCTAACTATTTTAGTGCATACCATTGTAAGTAATATCGTGCTTACAATTGTTACTAGCCTTGTTGCTACTTTTGTAGCTCTTCCTTTGCCTACCTTCGTTTGCTGTTGTTTTTTCTTTTTTTCATGCTTTGGTCTTTAAGTCTGAATCTTTGTTCTCATCTTTGTGAAAACTATCTTTTCTATTGTTCTTCTCAAATTTTTTTGTAATTACAATCGTGAAACTAATCATCTTTATACAATTTTTCCCACACAGTTCTTTAAATTTTTTGACAAATATTTCCTACATCCCTTTACATTTGTTATCAACATTCTTTCTACCTAGGTCTCTCCCAATTAACCTATCCTGATTAATCTCGAAGTTTACCTTATGACACCAGTTTCCAGCCATGTGCAGCCTCTTTTACTTTGTTATTATTTTCATACTTCAATTTGTAACTTTGAACGTATGTTGTTCTTTTTTTTTCTGAACATTTAACCCTGAAACTATCATCTTTTATACTATTATTTTCGATCCTGTACAAACCTTTGTAGGTAAACACTTATCCACTTTTGAATCTACCCATGTACCTACCCTCTTGCCAAACCTTGAAGCTCTCTAAGCGAAGCGCACGTGCAATTGTATTTTATTATCTAAAACAAATTTTGTCGAAGCTTCATCTAAATTAATCTACAATAAGTTATATATACCCTTTACTTTTGCGCTACGTTCAGAGTTCATATTCATTTAAACTTTTGTGGTTATGGATTCATTGGTTTTGTTTCAGTTTGTATACTAATAAATATTATTTTCGTGATTTTAATCGGATAATTTCGAACACTTGATAACATAATTATTTTTTTATCAAATCTATTCTCTAGATGTTTTAATTGAATTGTAAGACAAAAATTAAAAATAAAAATTCAAATTTTTAATTTTGTTCTTCAACCAATCACATCACGAATAAAATGCTGACATTCTTATTGGGTTCTCTCTTTTATCTTAGGATATTAGTTAATTTTTTAATGTTTCGTAGTTACTTTTTAAATTTCTATAGTGACATAGCTGATAACTTGTATCAAAAATTGGCGGTGTGGGTAGAAACTGATGACATATATCAAAAATGGGGGGTGTGAGTAAAGAAAAGGGCGTGTGGGGGGGGGGGCGATTAGAAAAGGGTGTGATTTATTCGCACGGGAAATTTTAGGTCAAATTTACGGGAAAAAAGACATTTGCACGGAAAAATAAGTGATCAAACGGGAAAGAAAATAAATTCGAGGGAAAAAAATACTTGAGTGGAAGTTAAATGTATTCAACGGTAAAAAAATATATTGAACGGGAGTAGGATTAACATTGCACGGGAAAAAAATGTATTAAACGGCAATAGAATTGATCTTGCACGGGAAAAAGAATTGACAGCAAAACTCAACAAAAATCAAGCAAAAAATTTGTTTTATTGAGCATTATACAACTGTAATTGAAATTAATGATATTTATTATAAAAGATTATTGCATGAGTAAAGCTTTTTTTTATTTTGTAGATCAGGTTGTAGGTCGCATCTGTTGTGCACTAATCTCATAACTTTCCTGGCCAATGCTTGCAATCTAAGCGTTGATAAAATTATTTTCAAATCCTGTTCTTCTAAATCAAAAGATTCTGCAAAAATGTGGAAATCAACCACGTATTATACATCTTCATCATCTGGAACTTCAGTGCGCTCATTGCACCAAGCTCTAAGATCTGTGGCCAATAAGGAAGGAGTAGAAATGCAACAAGTTTTTCTTTTGCAGGTTCTATCATCTGATTTTTACGAATGAGATTTAGTAGTGCATTTAGCTTTGCAATACCATCTGCATATTTATCTGTTACAAAAGCCTTTATTTCTGATGATAAGCCTCATGTAGAATCAATATTTTTATGTTCATGCTCCTCTTCTGTTTCGTACAAGGACACGCAAGTATCCGAAGAATGATATAGTAGGTACAAGCACGCTGGACACTCAGACTCAACTCGTTTTCCTTCTGCCACCATTATCGTTGAAGATATTTCCCAAACTTCTTTTAACTAAGCAGCACTTTCTGCCTCTGTTGCTGATGGGTATTTGTGACGTAAAAGCAACACTCGTGTTGGTTGCCTGCATATTTTTTTAGTCTGCTGGATTACTTCAGATGAATTTTCTTCTTCAGATGAGTCCTCAGAGGATTAAAAATACGTTTACTCACCAGCCATCTTTTGGGTCTTTGCTTTACTCGTCGACTGAGGCAACACTGTGAGTTGAACTGAGCTCAATAATAAAATGGGTGGAGAGATGCTTAGTAAAAGAGCACGTGGTCTTTTGTTTCTAGGGTTGATTGGTAAACACTTTTTAGTTAAACCATGCAAAAGTATTCATTTTCCCGTGCATATGTATTTATTTTCCTGTGTGACCCACATCCCGTGTAAATGATTTTATTTCCCGTGCATTTTAATACTTCCCATTAGAAAATCATAGGAAAAATTAAAACACATAGAAATAAGCATATTTCGGTACACTTTTACGGTTAGTTAAGCACTTTTTTGGGGGGCATTGGGAGAGCGTGGGAGAAGAGTAAGGGAGGGTACCCCCTGCTCGCTTCGCTCGCAAGTCCCCCCCCCCCCCCCCCAGGATTTTTATGCTAGTGCTTACCGTTGAGTCTACGATTACGGCTACCCTCGTAGCTACTATTGTTTCGTGCTTTTGTAATTATCCTTGTATTTACTCTTGTGCATATCTTTGTTTTAATGTTTGTTTAACTCGTGTACATACCCTCGCAACTCTATGACTACCACTGTACCTACTCACGTGCATACAATTAATAATATTCTTGTACTAAGCCAGTAGTACAAAACCCTTTTCGGCAGATTTTCAGCAGTTTTTTGCGAATTTCGTCAAGAGGTTGGCGTTAAAACTAATGCACCGATTTTTCTAAAATTTTGAATAGGAGAATAAGAGAACAGAGATGTATGAATTCTGGTAGTATAACTATTGTTCTTATACTTTTGCCTACCTTATACTTGTTCATACTATTGAACCTTCTATAGATGCACTGTTTTCTTTTCTTATAACTTCCGTTTTTTCTACTTAATTTTCTACTGATTCATTTTTTATTGTGGTTATATTTTTTTGTACTACTGTGCTAACTCTGTTCTTAAATTTTTTTCTACTTAAAGTTCTAATCCTGAACCTACTAACGTACTCAATTTTGTATCTACTCCTGCACATACCCTTGTACCTACTCTCTTCCCCAACCTTGTGTATATCCGTGTACCTAGCCTTATTTCGACTGCTGTGCCTATTCTTGTAAGTACTATCTCTACCTCTCTTGTACCAAATCCGTACCTACTCTCGCATCCACTCCTGTGCTTACCCTCTTGCCTAAACTTGTATCAACCCATGTGCGAATCCGTGTACTCACATTAAAGCATACCTTTGTACGTATCATTTGCCTACTGCAGGAGTGAAGAAAAACTACTATATAAGATCTTGTACCTAATCCGTACTTAATCTCATGTCCACTCCTGTGCTTACCCTTTTGCCTTAACTTGTATCAACCCGTGTGCGTATCTGTGTACTTACATTAGTGCATACCTTTGTACGTATCATTGGGCCTACTGCAGGAGTGACGTATTGAATGTACACGTATTGAATTACTATTAACAAGGACTCCAGGTGTCCAACCTGACTGCTATGAAGACAAAACTTCCTGGGAAAATCATCTCCAAGGCGTAACTACTACCAAGTTCACCAGGTGTCTGTCCTCACTCCTGTGGAGTCAAAACATCCTGGGGAAATCATGTTCAAGGCGTTGGTATTAACGAGGGCTCCAGGTGTTTATTCTGACTTCTCCGAAATCAAAAATTTCTGTGAAAATCATCTCCAAGGCGTAACTACTACCAAGTTTACCAGGGGTCTGTCCGGACCTCTCTGGAGTCATAACTTCCTAGAAAAATAATCTCCAAGGCATTACTGTTACCAAGTGCACCAGTTGCCTGTCTTGACCTTTCTGGAGTCAAGCCTTACTGAGAAAATCATTTCCAAGGCCTTACTATTACCAAGTACACCAAGTATACACCCTGACTCGTATGGAGTCAAAACATTCTGGGAAAATCATCTCCAAGGCGTTACAATTACCAAGTGCACCAGGTGTCTATCTTGACCTTTCTGGAGTCAAGCCTGACTGAGAAAATCTTTTCCAAGGTCTTACTATTACCAAGTGCACTAAGTATACACCCTGATTCGTATGGAGTCAAAACATTCTGGGAAAATCATCTTCAAGGCGTTACTATTCTCAAGTGCACGAGTTTACTCTCCTGACCCCTCTAGAGTTAGAACATCCTGGGGAAATCATCTCCAAGGCATTTTCATGAATAAGTGCTCCAGATATACACTCCGACTCCTATGGAGTCAAAACTTCCTGGGTACATCATCTCCAAAGCCTTACTATTACAAAGTGCACCAGGTATAC
The DNA here is from genome assembly GCA_038277355.1 of Encarsia formosa. NCBI lineage: Eukaryota > Metazoa > Arthropoda > Insecta > Hymenoptera > Aphelinidae > Encarsia > Encarsia formosa. The sequence goes on along the minus strand of CM076188.1, from coordinate 48,573,890 downwards.
ACCCTGACTCCTATGGAGTCAAAACTTCCTGGGAAAATCCTCTCCAAGGCATGACTATTACCAAGTGCACCAGTTGTGTGTCCTGACACCTCTGGAGTCAAAACATCCTGGGGAAATCATCTTCAAGGTGTTACTATTAATAAAGGCTCCAGTGGTCTATTCTGACTTCTCCGTAGACAAAACTTTCTGTGAAAATCATCTCCAAGGCGTAACTACTACCAATCTCACGAGGAGTCTGTTCTGACTCCTGTGGAGTCAAAACATCCTGGGGAAATCATGTTCAAGGCGTTGGTATTAACGAGGGCTCCAGGTGTCTATTCTGACTTCTCCGAAATCAAAAATTTCTGTGAAAATCATCTCCAAGGCGTAACTGTCACCTGGTGCAGCAGGTATACACCCTGACTCCTATGGAGTCAAAACATCCTGGAAAAATTATCTCCCAGGCGTTACAATTAACAAGTGTACCAGGTGTCTTTCTTGACCTTTCTTGAGTCGAGCCTTACTGAGAAAATCATTTTCAAGGCGTAACTGTCACCAAGTGCACCAGGTATACACCCTGACTCGTATGGAGTCGAAACCTGGGAAAATCATCTCCAAGGCGTAACAATTACCGAATGCACCAGTTATCTGCCCTCACCCCTCTGGATTCAAACATCCTGGGGAAATCATTTCCAAGGCCTGTCTATTACCAAGTCACCAGGTATACACCCTCACTCCTTTGGAGTCAAATTTTCCTTGAAAAATCATCTACAAGGCGTAAATGTCACCAAGTTTACCAGGTATACACCCTGACCCCTCTGGAGTCAAACATCCTGTAGATATTGTCTCCAAGGCGTAACTACTACTAAGTGCACCAGGTCTCTGTCCTGACACCTCTGGAGTCGAAACATCTTAAGTAAATCATCTCCAAGGCGTTACTATCAACAAGGGCTCCAGTTGTCTATCCTGACTTCACCGGAGTCAGAACTTCCAAGGGAAATTAACTCCAAGGTGTAACTACTACCAAGTGCACCAGGTGTCTGTCCTGATAGCTCTGGAGTCAAAACATCCTGGGGAAATCATCTACAAGGCGTATCTACTACCAAGTTCACCAGGTGTATGTCCTGACCTCTTTGGAGCCGTAACTTTCTGGGAAAATCATCTCCAAGGCGTAACCGTCACCAAGTGCACAAGGAATACAACCTGACTGCTAGGGAGTCAAAACTTATGACAAAATCATCCCGAAAGCGTAACTACTACCTAGTTCACTAGGTGTCTAACCCGACTCCTCTGGAGTCAATGCATCCCGGGAAAATCATCTCCAAGGCGTTAATATAACCAAGTGCACCAGGTATCTTTACTGACACCTCTGGAGCGAAAACATCCAGGGGAAATCATCTCCAAGGTGTTACTATTACCAAGTGCACCAAGTATACACCCTGACTCCTATGGAGTCAAAACTTCCTGAGGAATTCATCTCCAAGGCGTTACTATTACCGAGTGTACCAGGTATACAACCTGACTAATATGGAGTCAAGACTTTCTGGGAAAATCATCTCTAGGGCGTAACTTTCACCAAGTGCACCAGGTACACAGTCTCACTTCTCTGGAGTCAAAACCTCCTAGGGAAATCACCTCCAAGGCGTTACTATCAACAAGGGCTACAGTTGTCTATTCTGATTCTCCGAAATCAAAAATTTCTGTGAAAATCATCTCCAAGGCGTAACAATTACCAAGTTCACCAGTTATCTGTGCTCACCCTTCTGGAGTCAATACATCCTGGGAAAATCATCTATGAAGCGTTACTATTACCAAGTTCACCAGGTGTCTTTCCTGACCCCTCTCAAGTTAAAACATCCTGGGGACATCATGTCTAAGGCCTTACTATTACCACGTGCACCGGGTAACACTTCGAGTCCTATAGAATCAAAACATCCTGGGAAAATCATCTCCAAGGCGTTACTCCTACCAACTGCCCCAGGTGTCTGTCCTTACTCCTCTGGAGTCAAAACAGCCTGGGGAAATCATCTCCAAGGCGTAACTACTACCAACTTCACCAGGTGTATGTCCTGACCTCTTTGGAGCCGTCACTTTCTGGGAAAATCATCTCCAAGGCGTAACCGTCACCAAGTGCACAAGAAATACAACCTGACTGCTAGGGAGTCAAAACTTATGACAAAATCATCCCCAAAGCGTAACTACTACCTAGTTCACTAGGTGTCTGTCCCGACTCCTCTGGAGTCAATGCATCCCGTGAAAATCATCTCTTAGGCGTTAATATAACCAAGTGCACCAGGTGTCTTTACTGACACCTCTGGAGCGAAAACATCCTGGGAGTCTGTCCTGACCTCCGTGGAGTCATAACTTCCTGGAAAAATCATCTCGAAGGCGTAACTGTCATCTGGTGTACCAGGTATACACCCTGACTCGTATGGAGTCGAAACCTGGGAAAATCATCTTCAAGGCGTAACAATTAACGAATGCACCAGTTATCTGCCCTCACTCCTCTGGATTCAAACATCCTGGGGAAATCATTTCCAAGGCCCAACTATTACCAAGTGCACCAGGTATACACCCTGTCTCCTATGGAGTCAGATTTTCCTTGGAAAATCATCTACAAGGCGTAAATGTCACCAAGTTTACCAGGTATACACCCTGACCCCTCTGGTGTCAAAACTTCCTAGGGAAATTATCTCCAAGGCGTAACTACTACCAAGTTCACCAGGTATACAGGTGTTTATAATTGTTTGTTTGGCAGGACCCTTAAAATTTATTTTTAAATTTGTATTTTTAAATGTTAAACTATTTCTAGAGAAATGAAAATTCCGTATTTGCTGGCCATGTTAAATTGTTTATCTAAATATTGTTAGTTGATTATTGTTTAATTAAAAAAAAAAAACCCAACGCGCCATGTAAGTACCTCCTGGGTCGTGTGGAAATCTGCATAATTAAAGTAAAAAACATAATTTATTTCATATTATAGTTTAATTTACTTGATTTATAAACATTTAATAAATAATTCATTTGTACCTTAAGTAAATACATAGTATATATTTTGTACACGGAGAGAAGGTCCACTCTTATGTCGTAGCACGCCCCCTGCATTAGAAAACGCGGTGCGCACGTACACTCGTTTTTGAGGTGCGTCAGTGCGTGGTGCACTGTAAAGTCTAGGGCACCCGTTCAACTCAAAACGAGCTGGCGCGGTTCTGATTTGGGCCCGATGTGGTCTCTTGAAAAATTGCTGGCATTTTTTATCTAATATGAATATTGTAATGTTACTTTAGTAAAACATTCTTTGAAACCTAATGAAAATTTTCCTCGCTTGAAGTTTTTTCGACTCTTAATTTTTATACCTTCTTTTTTAATCCAAAGTTTGAGGTTAGAAGCAGTGAATTTTGGATTTTAATTAGTTAATTACTCGGCTTTTAAACACTTTTAAGTATACCTAGATCATTCTATACGCATCGGAAAGAGTTTCAGAATATTCTGCTAAAGTTTCATTGAAAAGTAGTCAGTAGTTTTCGAGTTGTTGCGAGTTAAACGGAAAACTTGATTTTCTTTGGATTTATGAATTTTACGTTTAACTCGCAAGAACTCGAAAACCATTAAATATTTTTTAATGAAATTTTAGCAACATATTCTTGAACTCTTTCCGCTGCTAATGAAATGTTCCGGATATTTTTAAAGTGTTTTCATACCAAGTAATTAACTATTAAAAATCGAAAATTAATAGTTTTTAACCTCAAACTTTGGATTAAAAAAGGAGGTATAAAAATTAAGAGTTGAAAAAACTAGCGAAGAAGTTTTTCATTAGGTTTCAAAAAATGTTTTACTAAAGTTCCAGTACAATATACGTATCAGATTGAAAATGCCAGCGATTTTTCAAGAGACCGCATCGTGCTCAAATCAGTATCACCAGCTCGTTTTGAGTTGAACGGGTGCACTGGATTTTACAGTGCACCACGCACCTCAAAAATGAGTGCGCGTGCTGCACAGTCTTTTTTCGTGCAGCTGGCGCTACGAAAGAAGGGTGGACCGTCTCTCCGTGTATATATAGGGGGGTTGGCGAGCGAAGCGAGCAAGGGGTATATATAGGTCAAAATAATACTTTTTCAAAAAACTGTCCGCACGAGGTTCACCGATTTTATTGCAATTTTTTTTTGGCAAAAGAACTATTTAATGTAAGACTTTTGCCGCAAACTAGAGGTCTCTATCTTATTTCTGCTTGGTGCTAGATTTTTTCAAAGATTGAAAAATGGCCTATTATTAAGCTGTTTTAAGCAATTTTGAGGTATTTTTCGAAAAATTCTACCTTTTGATCAAAATGAGATAGAAACCTCTCGTTTGCGGCAAAATTTTGTTCAAAATAAGTTCTTTTTTATAAAAATATTTTGACAACATTGTTTGGTTATTTTTATAATAATACAGTCCTACACAGAAATTGCTATTTTTGCTCATTTGCAGGTATCCTCAAACGACCGTAGCTTTTTCTAGGCTAAATTTTTGTGCATATTTAAAAATTGTTAAATTTTTTTTATGAAAAAACAAAGATTTGTGACCAACCGGAACCCTGTACGATCTTCCGTTTCCAAGACACAGCTGTTTAAAGTTGTCAAAAAAACACAAAAAACGCGTTTTTTACGATTTTTACACGCATTTCTGAACGGTTTAGACCTTTTTTTTTCTCTCAAAAATATGTGGAATCTTCTCTTCATATGTTTCCAAACAAGCTCCTATAGTAATTGTAGTGCGGATTTGGGGTTTTAGTTGATTCCAAAGCATACACTTTTGACACATTTTATGTGCTAAACTAGTGTTTTTTTAGCAATATACACGCTACATTTAACTTTTTCGTTCATTATAGATGTTTTGAAATTTTTTTTTGACTAAAAACTATTCAAATTCCAGCTAGAATTAGGTCACTTGCTTTGAAAAAACTGATACTCAACGAAATACTGATCTCAATATCAAAATGATATACTAATTTTATTCAGTTTTTTAGTTTTTTGATTCGTTAAAAATCTGTGTTCAAATATTGTAAATAATATACCTCTTGTTTATTTATTTTTTTCTATTTTTGAAATTACAAATAATTGATCATAGTTTATCAATTATTCTGATAAAAAAATCATGGATTACTATTGCTTACTAAGGGTTATTCGGCTGGATTATACAAAATTTTTTTACAGATTCTTCTTGAGATGAACTTACTTCCTGCATAGTACCAGCTCGCAAAATTGCGTTTAAGCCGATTTATGATTTTGTGGGGAAAGGGTTGGATTTAAAATGATAAACGTCTTTGTTCAGCACCCTCTCATGACAACAAAAAGGATTTAATAAAAATTTCAATGACATAAAATGACATAATTAGAAGGCTGCTGAGCTCAAGACCTTTTTAATGATATATGATTTTATACGAAAATTCTAATTAGAGCCAAAGTTATAATTTTAATATCTGATCTACCAGCCCACAACCACCTTACCTACACTCTACCCTCCGCAGAGACTCGCCTTATCTAACCCGATTTACTATTCTCACCCATATTAAGAACCCTACTAACTATACTTACTTTTTTATCTTCAACTACCTGAGCTAATTCAATCTTAGCTACATTACTGACCTCACTAATTTGATTTACTTCAAATACCATATTTTATCCCCCAAACTTATCTCACCTAATCTACGAACAAATCTTATCCACTTTATTCATCAACTCAGTCACTAACTTTAAAGTTTTGTTGAAGTACTTTAAATTTTGAAAAAGCTCTATTAACATTTTGAAGTGCAATAACAAACCCTTCCCACCTCACCTTCCCTTCCACGCTCCTCCTCATAACCTCCGCCTAACCAACCTCATCTACCTTACCAACCTGTACTATTTTTCCTGTTTTTTCACATGTAGCTTCAATATTATGTTCATATAAATTTGTTATTTTCAATCTAGTTCCATTGCATACACCATCTTTTTTACTTAGATTTCTAATTAACATTACCACTGCATTTTTTTTTTAATTTTAGTTCATGGGTAGAAAGCCCGTCATTTACAGAATTTAAGTATTCAATTGGATAATCTAAACATATATTTGAATCAGTTTGATCTTCTCTCTTATGAATGGCTTTGTCATATGATACTGTAATATGTTTTACTTGGTCCATTTTATATGTTTAATACTTTTCTGTTTAACATTGCAACATTTTCATTTTTTGAAGCTAAAATAACTTTGTTTAAATTATTATTTTCATTTATATCTCCAAAAATTGAATAACTAACATCTTTATTTTTCTATTTCATAGGTATTTTAAAATTTTCAATTCCTCCTATTTTTAGTAATAATTTAGAAAAAATTTTATCTTTACATCTCATATTTTCAGTGAGTTTAAGAATTTTGAAATTTTTCCACAATTTACTGTATTTAATCGTATCTTCTACAATAATTTTTTCATTGCCTCTTTTGACTACAGGAAGGATTTGTCTAAAATCGTCACCTAAAATTATTAATTTTCCTACAAAAGGAAAAACTGTTTTACCTGTACCACCTGGTCCATCTTTTAAGTACATATTATTTTTGTTTTTTGTTATTGTATTAAATATATTTTTTTGATCATTATTAAATTTTTCAAACATTTTTTCATACTCTTCTTTCTTTTCAGTTTATTTTGCAGTCATAATTTTCAGAAATATTAGAAATATTTTCTAAGCATGGTTCTGGTAAACCAAAACATTTATAACTTAAATTAGAATCTTCGCTAGATAGAAATTTGATTATTTCATTCAAACCTCTATCTTCTGCATTATCTTTGAAATCTTTTATAAAATGTAATTTATATTTATTCCAAATTAAATTACCAGGAATTTTTTCTACCTATAGTTTGAATTTTTTTTTAATTTTTCTATCTAACAAAAGTTTTATCATCTAGAAATCTATAGTAATTTGGTATATTGGCATTTTTAATATTTTTAACAGATCAATTTTATTTAATTCAAACCAAGTTGCTAAAGTTGTTTTCCAATTTTTTAAATATTTAATTTTTTAGCTATATTATGTTTTGTTGATTTTCTGTATGAATTTCTAAACGTTGTACTGAATGACTACATTTACACAATTCAAATCTTTCTATACACCAAGCTGCTTCTATGGAAAATATTACATGAGAATCTAAAAAACATCGTTTTGAGAAAAGGAGGACTCAACTTTGAGGACTCAACCTTTCCGTCGTAAACTCAACTTTGAGGACTCAACTTTGAGGACTCAACTTTGAGGACTCATAAGTATCGTTTTTACTTGCTTTTTGACCGTGTTTTTATTGATTTTCAATTTTGAGGACTCAACTTTGAGGATCATAAAAAAACCAGATTATATATATATATATATGTGTGTGTGTGTGTGTGTGTGTGTGTGTGTGTGTGTGTGTGCAGTGGTCACTGTCCGGCCGAAGGCCGATATATAGTGACTAATGTACCTACCGAGTGAAAATTTTCTGGAGTGGGGGAAGGTGGGGTAAATAGAAATTTTTGTTATATTGTTGCAATAAATTTCGAAAATGATATTTAAAAAATACTTGGATAAAGTTAAGAGCCCAGAGCATTTTTTACTGTAAAAGAAATAATAGTAATAAATAATTAAGTTGAAATTAAAATTCACAGAATTGTAGCTTTCAAAGTACGCGTCAAAAATGGTTTTTAAGAGTTTTTTTTTTCTAGTTAAAATGTTTGAAAATGATTAAATTTTTAAAATTAAAATAATTTGGTAAAACTTAAAGTTTATATCTTTCTATCTACGAAAAATTCGGAAAGTTTTCGTCATTTTTCTTTGAATAAACTCTAATTGAAAAAAAAAGCCATGAGGTAAGTGAATTGGTTTTGTGGGGTAAATGGAAAGACTTCCACTATAGTATTCCACAGTCTTCTACGGTGACTACCTTACCTCAAAAATTCAAGCGAGAGATTGTGATGAGCAATTAGCTTAAAATTATAGATGATTTGTGTTTATGTGTAATCAAACAGGTTGAAAAAAAAATAAAAGCATATGTTTATTGATGAGAACTTTTTTTTAGGTACCCCCCCCACCCTGCTCGCTCCGCTCGCCAAACCCAAAATTATATTTGATGACTATAAAAATCAATCGAAACAATACGTAAGCTCTATGTTTGGTAAAATAATCAAAAGACTAAAGTGCTCAAAAACAATAAAAATTAAACACGAGAGTTCAGTATCAGTGAACTTTATCAGCCATGTAATTGGCACTTTTCGATGTGTCAGTTCTGTGGACCAAGTTTTACATTCCTACTACGTTAACAAATAAGATGAGAATGTGAAAATTCCACCACGATCGATAGATCTGGACACATTGCTGTTCCTTTTTTTTTGTTCGTCCGTGAAAGTTTTTTTTAAATTTGTAACCTCACTCTTTTATGATCATCATCTGGATCATCATCACCACTGTGTGTAACCAACGATAGAGTTTTTCGATCAAATAGTGTCAAATAATTTTAAACAGCAAGTAAACAATGCCAAATTAGCCGAAAAAGCGAGAATTTCATTTATACCTTAAAATAAAAAAAGAGTATGGAATTCTTAGTCCAGCTCCAAACTTTTCCCAAAACTAAAGTACCATTTTTTTGTGTAATAAGTACTCGCTTTGAAAATTTATGATCTCGTACAGAGATGATTTCTTAATTTTTCTTTTTTCAAGCAATTTTTAAATTTTAAAATTTTATTCCTAACATCTCGTGCGAGTAATTACATTCCAACTATGATATCTTTTTTGATCCATACTATAAATTGATAATGTTTTTTGTGATAAAAATGCCTTTTTTATTCTCTGAAAAGTTAATATTCTTTAAATAAAATTTATTATTACAAGGAAGCTTCTTGATAAACCGAAATTTTATTTATTTATTACATTTACAGGTAAATAATATTATTGTCACTTAATTATAAAAAGATTACTATTGATTTGGTTATCTCAAAGTGCCAATTTACATGGCCAAGAGGAATAAAGTTTATTGTTAAACATAAGGACAAAGTTTTTCATAGCCATCTCGAGTGAATCACTCCACTCGGCTTCGCCTTGTGGGTCAAACTTCACTCGAGACGGCCATGTAAAACTTTGCCCTTTTGTTTAACAATATATCATTACTTACTCATCATAACTTGATTCATAAAATCAGACTCATAAAAAAAAGTTTTTAATTATTTAGGCAAACTCATGAGTTATAGAATTTTATTTATTTTTTAAAATAATTTTTTAATAATCAAAATCCATTCAGAGCTAAAATTGACAAATGAAGATATTAATCAATTTTAAAATAGTTAGAGTGTTCATGTAATAAGGTACATATATAAATTTTTGGTGACTCATAAAGAATATTCTAGTAAGCCCACTGATATAACCATCTTATTGGATCTTACACGCACACAAATATTTTTTAGAGCTCCTTTCGCGTATGGTAGGAATTTTGGATAAATTCATTTCGTATTGATATTACAAACTTTATTGTAGCCTGCTTCACTATCTCACCCATTTCGAAAACCCTACTTTTTTTTTTTTTTTTTTATGGAGTTGGTGAATGCTTTTACGCACCATCAGGTGTCAAAGACACCTGGTGTGTGGGACTCCGACCTTGATAACCACTAAACACTCATCTTATTTTCCCCGCCCAGCCCGGAACTGCTTCTTCAGCATTACTTCTTGACTGGGCGGCGTGTCCGGTCCCCACCTACGAGGGCGTCCGTATCCATCCTTTCCTTGCTCCTACCGTTGAACAGTTGCACGGCGTTTCTTCGCAGCTTTGAGCTCGCGTTGGAACACCACGCAAGATCCGCTTCCCGCGACGTGGTCACACTCCTTTTGTCCTTCCTTCTTGCAGAGGTAACAGAGTGGTGTTTTCACGCCCTCTGTCTTCTTATGTCCAGTCTGCCCACATCGAGAACAACAGTCCGACCTGGTCTCTTACAATGTGTCCGTATCCCAGGCACTTATAGCATTGCACTACTCGCACCCTTCTGCGGACACGGCACATGGACCATCCGATTTTGACCCTTCCTGCTTTCTCGATGCTGGCTGCGTCTTCCTCTGGGAGGTCGATCACAGCCAGCCCTGTATCCCAGTTTTCTGGCGGAAAAAGGGTTGTTTTCCATTTTTCTTACGGGTCGTATCGATGGCTTATCAGGGCCATCTCCACGTCTTCCCTGCTCACTATAGGGTCGATCTCTCGAATCTCCAACGTCGCTGTCCTGCGCCTTCTCAATGCTTCCGACGGCTCCTTCGACTTTCGACTTGAAATTCTCCAATTCGGGTCCACCATCGAGACGCAGGAGTATATCTGCCATTTTAGTCGTGCTGACACCAGTGACTATTTCCTTATCTTCGGGTGTTTTAATTTTCTCCTTCATCGTTGATAAGGCCGATCACAGGAACTCGCAGGCTGACCAGCAATCCCGCGTCCTGCGTACCACGGTACCATAACCTTCAAGCAAATTGTTACGCAGAATCACAGATTGAAAAATACCTCATGAAAAATTACTAAAGCAATAATACACCCTCTTTAAGCGCAAATTACGCGCAATCCACCCACGTATTCAAAAAATCCAAAACAACCCATCTTTTTTTTATTTTTTTTTCCAAAATAACCCATCAATAAAAAATTTTTCTTGGTTTGCGAGGTTAACCAAAATAACCCATCCCAAATAACCCATCACCCAATTCCTGGAACTCATTTTTATTTATTCTCGGAAAAAATGGGACCGAACACTATCCTGACTGCCAGATAGTGTCGAAATGTCCGGATAGTGCCGATCGTGTATATAAACTGTCCGGATAGTGACGTAATAATATATTTATAAATATATAGTGGCGTATATGGGCAAAAGTCAAAAAGTCAGCCACTTTTGTGTCACATCATGTCATGTAATTCCGTAGAAAAAAAGGTACTTATAAATGAGATATGATTCTAAAAATTAAACAGCTCCTGGTGTTCACCAAACCCTAGAAGCTGTTAAATTTTTAGAATGGAATCTCATTTATGAGTACCTTTTTTCGCGAAATTACATGACATGATTCTATGAAAAAGTGGCCGACTTTTTTACTTTTGCCCATGTATATAAAAATGGGAAGTATTAAAATGCTCGGGAAATAAAATCATTTGCACGGGATGTGGGTCGCACAGGAAAATAAATACTTTTGCACGGGAAAATAAATACTTTTGCATGGTTTAATTAAAACGTGTTTACCTATCAAGCCTAGAAACAAAAGATCACGTGCTCTTTCACTAAGTATCTCGCCACCCATTTTATTATTGAGCTCAGTTAACTCACCGTGTCGTCTCAGTCGACGAGGAAAGCAAAGAGCCAAAAGATGGCTGGTGAGTTAACGTATTTTGAAACCTTTGAGGACTCATCTGAAGAAGAAAATTCATTTGAAGTGATCCAGCAGCTTAAAAAAATATGCAGACGACCAAAACGAGTGTGGCTTTTACGTCACAAGTATCCATCAGCAACAGAGGCAGAAAGTGCTGTAAAGTTAAAAGAAGTTTGGAAAATATCTTCAACGAAAATGGTGGCAGAAGGAAAACGAGTTGAATATCGGTGCACAAAGGGAATTTATAGAGTGTCTGAATGTCCAGCGTGCTTGTACCTACTATTTCATTATTCGGATACTTGCGTGTCCTTGTACGAAACAGAACAGGAGCACGAACATAAAAATATTGATTCTACACGAGGCTTATCATCAAAAATTAAGGCTTTTGTAAAAGATTAATATGCAGATAGTATTACAAAGCCAAATTCACTACTAAATCTCATTCGTAAGAATCAGATGATAGAACCTGCAAAAAAAAAACTTGTTGCATTTCTTAGAACAATCCGAAGTGATAAAGGCGCTCCTTCTGTATTGGCCACAGATCTTAGAGCTTGGTGCAATGAGCGCACTCAAGTTCTGGATGATGAAGATGTACCATACGTGGTTGATTTCCACATTTTTGCAGAATCTTTTGATTTAGAAGAACAGGATTTGAAAATAATTTTATCAACGCTTTGATTGTTAGCATTGGCCAGGAAATTCATGAGATGAGTGCAAACAGATGCGACCTACAAACTGATATACAAGATAAAAAAAGCTTTACTAATGCAATAATCTTTTATAATAAATATCGTTTATTTCTATTACAGTTGTATAATGTTCAATAAAACAAATTTTTTGCTTGATTTTTGTTGAGTTTTGCTCTCAATTCTTTTTCCCGTGCGAGATCAATTCTATTGCCGTTTAGTACATTTTTTTCCCGTGCAATGTTGATTCTACTCCCGTTCAATATATTTTTTTTTCTCGTTTAATACATTTAACGTTCAAGTATTTTTTCCCATGCATTTATTTTTTTTCCCGTTTAATCACTTATTTTCCCGTGCAAATGTCTTTTTTCCCGTGAATTTGACCTAAAATTTATAGCCGGAAGGTCTTCGGCCAGATCGTACCCATTACTTATTGATAAATAAATCAAACTATTGTGCTCTTTGACATGAGCAAACCAGGAGCAAACCTTCCACATATTTAAACAAACCAAAATAACCCATCTTTTTTTTTTCCAAAATAACCCATCAATAAATACTTTTCCTAGTTTGGCGCGATCCAACCAAAATAACTGATGATGGACGCTCAGTAGTCCGAAACGTCGGCAATATATAAAAACTCTGCTTGTAACTAAGGATAACTGTGTGGTCATTTACACTACAATAGTAGGGAAGATAAATGGGTTCAGAGTTAGATGTTAAGTAAAAAAAAAGGTAGCAACAGTGTAAGCATAGAAGTACAAACAGATGTAAAAACAAGAAAAAGTAAATCAGTTGTAACCTAAGTAGAAAAAGTGGAAAGTACAAGTATTGAAATCAGGAAAGTAATAGAGGTAGGTACAAAAGTGAGAAAAATTGGAGGAACAGTTGTTATGTTACTAGGCATGCCTCGACACAAATTAACGAAGCATTATTGAAGTTTTTTATTTTTGAAAGAAATGAAGATTATTTAGTACCATATCTTTGGTCAAATTGATAAAAATAAATATTTGCGAAATGTATTAAATTGAATGACAATTTTGATAGCTTTTAATCCCTTCATACCTTTTAAAACGAGAGTTTTAATGAAAACCACAGATCAATTTACAGCTTATATTCAAAGAATGTTTGGAATGCTGGAAATATATTTTTTTTTTAATTAAAAGTTACTCATCTTCAAGTACTTCGATTTTTAAAATCAGATATAGATGAAAAAAACGCTTTGAACGTCTTTTTTTTAGTTTTTTTAAATTCTTTGAGTGGTTGTAAATAAATTAAATCTGAAAAAAATAATAATATGTTACAAGATGTTATATACTGGCTCGTGGAAATCGAAATTTCGGTCTGATTTTCGATATTTTCATTATTATTCCCCATATCTTACTGGACTCAAAACTAATAAAAGGAAACCTATACACAGGGTGGTGCAAATTAATGTATCAGTGCAATTATCTCGAAATTTAAGCCTCGTGCAAAAAAGTTTCATATGAAAGTCGTTTGGTTTGGAGGGGAAAGTAAAATGGTGACCTTGAATTTGGGCCCGCGGCCTTATGTTGGGCCCTACGGACCTCAAGTCCGTTTTTTTAAATGAGAACCCATATTTTTCTTATCGGATTCGGAAAGAGCGGAAAATTTTACGATTTTAAGGTATTTTTCGAAATTTTTTTGGGCCGCTGTAAAGCCCAGTAAGCCCCGATAAAGCCTGTTTAATTTTAACTGCATGATTCCTGGAAAAAATGCATTTTTGGTATAGCACATGCATTGAGAAAGTTTCTTGGTTTAAAATTTTCAGTCGTAATACCTCTTGTGCTTCAAAATTGACGATAATTTTCCGACTGTGTTTTGTTGCACAGCAACGACGGGGGCAAGTTTGGCAGCTTAAAAATCACAAGCGCGAAGCGCGAGTGATTTTTTGTCAAACTTGCCCCGCGAGTTGCTGTGCAAAAAAACTGGAGGAAAATTATCTAAAATTTTGAAGCACGAGGGGTATTCGGCTGGATTATTTTCCCCAGCTGAATTTTAACCCATAGAAAAGCTGTATTTTACATGTTGGCGGTTATAGTTCTATAACTCATTGTTTACTATTAATATACCTATGAATACTCATATATAGGTATGCACCACAGTGACTCGGGTCTAACCCAAAAGTTGAATTGAACAAGTTTAACAATTCGAGTTGCCATGCGACTCGAAACGTTCAAATTGGAAATGACCGAAAAATTATCGAAATAATTTTACCCACACCCCTCCGCCAAATGTCAAATGCGGCGTTCCTATTGGTTGAAATTCAGCTTGGGAAAATAATCAACAAAATTTTTCACTCTTTCCAAATCTGATGAGAAAAATAGGGGTTTCTATTTTTCAAAAATAGACTTGAGGTCCATAGGGACATGAGGCCCCAGGCCAAGTTTTTTTGAGCCCATTTTGTTGAAAATTTTAAACCAAGAAACTTTCTCAATGCATGTGCTATACGAAAAATGCCTTTTTTCCAGGAATCATGCAGTTAAAATTAAACAGGCTTTTTCGGGGCTGACTGGGCCTTACAGGGGCCCAAAAAAATTTCGAAAAATACCTCAAAATCGTACAATTTTCCGCTCTTTCCGAATCTGATAAGAAAAATATGGGTTCTCATTTTAAAAAACGGACTTAAGGTCCGTAGGGCCCAACATAAGGCCCCGGGCCCAAATTCAAGGTCACTATTTTACTTCTCCCTCCAAACCAAACAACTTTTATTAGAAAAACTTTTTTGCACAAGGCTTAAATTTCGAGATATTGGCAATGATACATTAATTTGCGCCACTCTGTATATCTATAAATACTCATGTATATGTATACACCGCACTGACTTGGATTTGCCTGGATCTGACCTCAAAGTTGGATCGAATAAGTCTATTAGTAAAGAAATAATAACCTATGTAATTCAAAGAATATTAAATAAAAAGTCTATTGTTCCGCAAAATTCTGAAATACTGCATTATTATGGGTTGAAATTCAGCTGAGGAAAATAATCCCGCTGAATACCCCTCGTGCTTCAAAATTGTAGAAAATTTTCCTCCAGTTTTTTTGGCAGATCAACTTGCGGGGCAAGTCTGACAAAAAAATCACTGATAAAAATTCAACGCTTTTAAAGTCTCATTTGAATGAAATGAAAAACTTTAAAACAAACCTTTATTTATTTAAAAAAAATTCTTAGGCCAGTTACAGTTATAGCTTGATTATTTCTTTAAACAGTGCTGATTGATAAATACTTTTAAAAAACGTCTTTTTTAAAGAAGAACGTCATATTGCGAAAGAATTTTGAGGATTGAACTCTGAGGATCGAATTTTGAGGATCATCATATTTAGTTATTAGTATGGTGTTTTTATAATAATTACAAAATGTGAGGATCGAATTTTGAGGAAAAAAAAATAGAAATATAATATAGGGAGATAAGGAGATAAGGCGATTTGGCCCGTCAAACCTCAGTTACAAGTAATTAACTTTGCTGTTAAGACTTTTAATGGAATGTTCATGTCGTACGATGAACTTAAAATGCTTCTATTACAGGCAATAGCGGATGAACAAGTCTGGAAAAAACGCTCCATTTAAGCATTTAGGCTGACCTGGACATCAATAGCAGCCACGCTCAAGTGAAAGTGTGACGATTTGATCTTGGAAGAAAATTTACAAAAATTGACTGAGGAAGAGCTTGATTTAAATAATTTTACAATGGAAGTCAGTGAGATCCGGATTCTACAAACTAGCCTGAAATTACAGAGAGCTTAGAACCATCAGAATCGTTAATCAGTGAAGTAGATTTAAGTTCGGGAAATAAAAATTTCGATTGTAGCGTTGGTGACTGCATGTTACACTTGAAAGTACGAGCGGAGAAAGGTACGTCAATCTAGAATAAGAATATAGATAACTACATGATCGGAAATAAAATAAGCAAGCCATGATGTGGCATATTAGGCTAAGAAATGCATCATTGAAGTATCTTAGGGAACAGAAGTTGAATTCAGGCTATGTTTGACTAAGTCCCGAGGAAGGAAAATACTACGAAAATCGGGATGTACGGTCTGTAACAAAATAAGAACACGGTTTCTTATATTGAAAAGATAGAATTAGAGGGTGGGTGCCACCTACGCAGATAATTGACAGAACAAAATGGTTGAATTCAGAGACTAGGATAAAATTTTAAATACAGAATCGTTGGAAACGGGGGAAGTCCCACGGAAAAGAGGTCAACCATGTAAGTATGCTCAAGTTGACGTAAATGAGTCACCCGTGAAACTACTGCGAGTAATTAACGATATTAGTTCTTCTAACATTTCTGTAGCTTTAGCCCATATTGCCGCAATTATGTTCTCTATGGATGAGGATGATAGATTATTAGACGATTGTCTTGAGTTCAGAGTGCTACTTGTGTTACTGGCAAGAATCAATAAAAATCCGTTAAATTATTGGAAAGCTATGAAACCGTGATTCTATCGGATGGAAAAACGCGATTCAGAACGAATTAAACTCTATGAACAAAAACGACGTTTAGGAGATCGTTGAGCGACCTAAAATTACAGAATATAGTAAGGCTCTAAACTTTCTTGACTCAGGGCTCTGAAAAGAAAATCAGAAGGGGACGGAAATACAAAATTTAAAGCAAGACTAGTTATATGAGGATTTAAAGATTGAAACGCCTATGTATCATCCGAAACGTGTGCTCCTGTATCTCAATTATTGTTAGTTAAATCTGTATTAGCAATTACAATTTCAATTTTGAAATGTGTCAGCGAGACGTTAGGACAGCATTTTTAAATCGGATTATTCATGAAGACATTTACATGGAAATACTGGTCGGAATCGAATATTCGGAAAAGAGAGAATAATAAAAGTATGCAAGAATGAAAAATTAAAAACTAAAAACAAAAGAAAGTTTAGTTTTTGTGAACTACACATTTATTTCAATGTATTGTGAGAATCTATATTTATTTTTACAATTGTGAGAATTTAAATTGTTTCTTGAAAATTGTAAAAAATTTATATTGTTGTTTAAAATTTGTAAGATTTCATTTGAGAAGGGTAATTTTTCATGTATAATCTGTTAACCACGCCCCTATAAACTCGTACTATTTAAGTTTAGAGAAACTGCCGTTGAAGCAACTGTCACTTTTGAATAAATTTTGTGTAATTCACAAAACTAACTTTGTTTTGTTTTCAGTTTTTAATTTTTTCTTTTTAATATGAAACTATATCAATCAATACAGAAAACACTAAATATTGTGAAAGTATCCGAATTAAAACGTACTTGAAAAACTGCGTGAAGTTAAACATCAGCTGCAAGCTGATGTTATGTGAAAGATTGCGCGTGGTGAAAGTTAATCAAGATATTTTGAATCCAATCGAAAAATAAAATCGTGGATCTTTTACTAAATTGTTTGCTCTTGAGCCTCACCAAAAGTGTATGAAAGAAATAGTGAATAATTTATCAAACTATCTTATTCTATGAATTATATTTAATTCCTGTTTTGATTTCAGGTAGGAGTAATCCATCCTAAGCTGCAACACCAACTGCAGCAGAAGGTCCGAATGAGTCAGGAGACTAGAGCTGCTATGGTGACGAGAGAGATTGAATTAAAATAATACCTAGGAACAGCAGCAACTGAGTCGGGAAGGAGTGTTGGGATTAGTGCACCTCCTTTAACGTTTCTCTAGCTTCTCTCTTCCTGCACGCCTTCCCGCTGCTGCAGACCACTTGCGTGCGATTACATTCTATATTGAGCTGAGTTTTAGCCTCAACGCTAATTTGTGATAACTATATTAAATAAATATTCGTACGCTTATCTTACGCATTCCTTTATTCAACTCCCCTTGATAATCCAGTTAATTTCAAATAAAATACTTATTAAATGTCTCCTTTTAAAATTTGTCTTGCCGTAAGAATTACATGACGATAAAAATAAAATATTTTATTCCTCTTGGCCATGTAAATTGGCACTTTGAGATAACAAAATCAATAGTAATCTTTTTATAATAAAGTTACAATAATATTATTTACCTGCAAATGTGATAAATAAATAAAATTACGGTTTATCAAGAAGCTTCCTTGTAATAATACATTTTATTTAAAGAATATTAACTTTTCAGAGAATAAAAAAGTCATTTTTATCACAAAAAACATTATCAATTTATAGTATGGATCAAAAAAGATATCATAGTTGAAATCAAATTACTCGCACGAGATGTTAAGAATAAAATTTTAAAATTTAAAAATGGCTTGAAAAAAGAAAAATTAAGAAGTCATCTCTGTACGAGATCATAAATTTTCAAAGCGAGTACTTATTACACAAAAAAATGGTACTTTAGTTTTGGGAAAAATTTGGAGCTGGACTAAGAACCCGATATTCTTTTTTTATTTTAAGGTATAAATGAAATTCTCGCTTTTTTGGCTAATTTGGCATTGTTTACTTGTTGTTTAAAATTATTTGTGACCTTATTTGTATTGTTGGTTACATACAGTGGTGATAATGATCCAGATGATGATCATAAAAGAGTGAGGTTACAAATTTAAAAAAAACTCTCACTGACGAACAAAAAAAAGGAACAGCAATGTGTCCAGATCGATCGATCGTGGTGAAATTTTCACATTCTCATCTTACTTGTTAACGTAGTAGGAATGTAAAACTTTGTCCACAGAACTGACAGATCGAAAAGTGCCAATTACATGGCTGAGTGGAATAAAATTTATTGTTAAACATAAGGACAAAGTTTTTCATAGCCATCTCGAGTGAATCACCCCACTCGGCTTCGTCTCGTGGGGCAAACTTCACTCGAGACGGCCATGTAAAACTTCGTCCTTTTGTTTAACAATTATCATTACATATTTCATTAATTTTAAACACAAAAGAATTTTGAAATATTTTAAATATTTTCAAGCGTTAGCGCTGTGAGCTAAAGAGGCTAATATAATATTCTTTATATTTTTAGTTTGATTGGATTAGGGCAATAAAATCTGTATAAAGAAAATTCATTTACAGTTCATAAATATATATTATATTTGATTTTTTCAGAAACAGATTTACATAACGTGATCAAACGAGGTACAATATTAAAAGATATTCATAAAGTTTATATCACGTATCAACTTTTTAAAGCTGTTAAGTACATACATTCAGGTAATGTCATTCACCGAGATTTAAAGGTACGATTTTTGTAGAAACTTTTTTAATATGTAAAGCAGTCTTATATGTATATTCTGTAGCAATAAGTTAATATGTGTAAACAAATAGTTATCAGGTAAATGATTTTGCCAAACATATTTTATCGGCCATTATAATAACCGATGAATACTTCGGTTGATGTTAAAAGGTGGAAGGCTACTGATTTTCTCTGATAATGCAGCAGACTTATTTGCGACTATTTGTGTCTAGATTCATGGCACAATTTTCGCATTCGCTCGCTCTTTTTTTTTTTTTTTTTTTTTTTCTTCTACTCATTAGTTTAATAAGAGCAGTTAAATATTATTTATTTGAACTACAAAAAAAATAGCTAGCAAGGATGATTTAAATCTAAAAAAAAATCTCTAGTTAATTTTCATTTTTTCTTTCTTTTTTCTTACGTAATTAGCAAACTGAAATCTGAAACGGTTAGATTTATTTTAATCAATTTAATTCAGGTAAAGCAATATCCAATCTAGAATCTGGAATTTTCCTGGATTAAAATAGGGTATAGTCAATGAGGAAACCGAGTGATTATTCTGTTTTCTTGTTTAATAATAAAAAAAAATCAAGTTAGATATCTTATTTCGTGATTTCGATACTATGCTATTTTAATAGTAATAAATCAATAGTTCGTTTCAATCATAATCGAGACCTTAATATCATTTATTATAGCTACGAAATTCAAAACTTCTATGACAGTAAGCTAATTTGAGATTAATTATCCGATGGCGTATAATCGCGTGGATTTTATTTTCTGCTGAGAAACGATAGTTTCCTTTCCTCAATATTGATACCGAAAATCTCGTAGTACGGTTTATTAGCTAGACCTTAAGCTTGTACAAAAAAATTTTAATTATTATTGAATTGAGAGAAACTTGCGAGCTTATCGCTCTCGAAAAAGGGCGCAGTGATTAAGGAGGTATGAGACCGCACGTTTTCGCTGCACTAAATTATGCTTAGCCGCTAATAGGGTTGGCAACCGATACTTTAAAAATATATTTTTTTAAAAGTACTTGATTTTTGATGAATTTTATTATTTTTTTTAGAATTTTTAAATCATAATTGAGCAAGAAAAAATTAAGAAAAGTTTTTGAAACTATTGGCTGATAACGTCATTGGCTCGAAATCCCATTAGAAGTATATCTATGTATATATTGAAATTTTAAAAAATTAAAACACTTGTAGTTCCTTTAATTTAAGTTTTTTGTTTTTTTTTTTTTTTTTTTTTTTTTTTAAAGAAAGAATACGTGTCGATTAATTTTTCGATATTTTAATTAAATAAGCAAAAAAATATTATGAATTTCAAAAAGTTGCCAAACCTACTGAGTGTTTTTCCTTTTGCACCACTACTCGGACCAGTCTCTACTAAGCTCTCTTGAGCTCGCCTTATTGCTACGTGGGAAACCCACTGCTAGTTAGGACTAGTAGGTTGGTCCTAAAAAAAAATAAATACTCACCGATAATAAAAGGCTAAACTTCCAAGATTAGGTGCACGGCACAAGGTTAATTCAGCGAGTATTCTCCAGCTGAAGAGGCAACGTGGCACGTAGTTTCCTTTTTTCTCGATAACCAAAGACAAAAAAAAATAAGCCTGAGGTAAAAATCGTAAAAGGAAACAAGCGGCGTATACGTTTATGGCACGGTTTCCTTGTACCCAAAGGAGTTTTACAAAATTTACGAAAATTTAGATGCGAATTTTACAATAAAATAATTTGGAGTACCGCCCGCTGGCCCGGGAAGGTCTATTTATAGTCTGTGGGATGTAAGTCCTAAGAACCAATCACGATTCAATGCCAAGAGTGTGAAAAGGGTAGCATTGGGGAGTAGGGGTGCGTCATCAGCGGCAATTAGCGGTCTCAGTGGTCGCTGCACGGCTTTGACTCAAACTCATTTTTCGGGTGACAGGGAGAGAAAAACTTGCAGGCTGCCGTTACCTGGACTGGTATAGTGGAGGGGACGCGCTGATGCGGTATTCTAGATTCCTAAATTTTAACTCAATCGCGAAAAAAATCATCGCGCACTGTTTTGCATTGCGTTGGCACCAGGCCCAGTTGGATTGGTTCGAGTGGTTACACTCAAGACATCTTTAACAACACTCAAAAAATCAGTGATAAAGTTGGTGATTTAATCAGTCTACACAGCTCAAGATTAATCAACCCTCCGTTGATGGCAGGTGGCAATGTTACGAAGTGAACAATCATTTCACTCCGTTCACATCATCGCAAACTCGTGATCATGAGTTTGTAGACTGCGTGGCCCCACCTCTCGAGTCACGCAGAATTACAGGGTACTGGTGCTCGCGCGCTGCCATCTGCACAGCTTGGGGTGGTCGTTTTTTGGCGCTGCTGCTGTCGCTAACGCTGCCGGCCTCGCGTGGGCCTTCTGCTTCTTCTTCTTCTTTTCTCGTTTTGGCGCTGCTCGTAGAACGGAGCAGAGAATTGTCCTCTGATCTTAAGTTGGTTTTCCTTTTGTGTGTGATAATTTTGAGCTCATCTTGTTGTATTATTGTGGTGTGTTCCCGTTGAGGAGTACGGTAATCCTGTTCATCTCAGTGACCGCAATCAATAATATTGCAGCCACTTCATCAACCTTGCAGCCGGATCGATTCACCGGCAATTTCATCTTTGGCGAATCGGAGAGCTCATCTTGCAGGACACCCCCATAAAACATCTCCAGCTATTCTTCTTGCTCAAGTAACAATAATTTACTTGAGCCCCTCATCGTACTCAAATCGCAGTAATTGAATTTACTGTGCATTCTTCTCCTTTTTTTTGAGGGTGTCAACTTGCACGCGGCCATTTTCCTTTTTTTTCTCTCAAGGCCATTCTCTGCTGCTACTTGAATTTCTCTCCATTGCTCTCTCTCTCTCTCTCTCTCCGGCTCCTCGATGAGCTGGACGTACGTACACACGCTCTCGGTTTTTGCCTAGTGTTTGAGTCTCGTTTCTGTGTTCACTGAGAGATTTTTTTTTCTAGTGTAGCGGTTCTCGTGCTACTTTAAGTGGATTGATTGACTTTTGTTTACTGTGGTGTTGCTCATAGTAATTTAACTTTGAAAAGACTTATTAAATTACACCAGTGCAAAGTGAGGTTAGTGCAAAATTTTGGCGGCATCAGTGTTTCCCCGCGCAAAGTGCCTTAAGTTCTATCTACAATAGTGCGCTCATAGCCATAGCAAATTTAGTGCAAAGCCGCGCGAATTTTTGAATTATAGATAGGCTGCGCAACTGATACCTGGCAACCCGGCATACCTTGGAGCCTGTTCGGTGTATTATAACCTTACACTGATTGACTGTTTTGGCAACTGTCACCCCTTGTCTGCGGTTTTATGGCCTGACTATTCATAGTCTTCTACTACTTGCTAGCCTCTTTAGGTGGTCTATACCACACAGTGGTCTGACTAATTCTTGACCTTTTCACTTACCTGTGGCCTGACCACAGGTTGACTAGTACTTCTTGTCCGTCATCTCGCAAGCTCTTTGTGCAGTACTGCGTGCTTGAGAGGTTAAGAGTAGCCAGTAATACTTAAAACTTCAGTCATGAACGGGAAAGATACTTCTCTCTGCGGCTGTTGTCACGGGCCCGCACGCACAAATGCGAAACTACACTGTTGCGACAATTGCAGCAAGCTCTACCATTCGCAGTGTGCTAAGCTAGCAACTGTTATGCTGCATGGTAAGCAAGCAAAAGCCTGCACGTTCTGCATCACCCAGGCCGCGCCTGACCGGACTAGGTTGAACGACGCACCGAACACTCGTCTGTGCACAAACTCAGCCTCATCCGGGTCATCCAATACCTCGAATGCCGTAACTTCGGAGAATGTTGAGCCAGTAGCCAATGAGGCATTTTTGAGAAGTATCCTGAATGAGATTGGGAATCTGAAGACTTCCTTCAAGGAGCGCTTCGATGGAATTGACAACAAACTTGCTGATCTGGATGTCATCCCGAAGTTGGTAGCTCAAGTTGACACTGTTGAGGACCAGCTGGAAGATATAAAAGGTGAACTGGCTGAGCTGAAGGAGAAATTTGAAAATCCGAAACTGTCTGCCACCCTCCACTGTGATACTGAGCTGTTAAATAAAATTCAACAACTCGAGGAAAAGAATGCCGCTCTCAGCTCTGATCTTGCTCGACTAAACGCGACGACACGCTCTGCAAATTCCTCGGAGCTGGTAATTGGAGGTCTTGCTACTCCTCCTGGTGCCAACGTGAAATCACTTGTCCTCTCAGTACTCAAGACTCTGCGTCCGGATACTGAAGCTCGTGATATAGTGGGTGCAAGGATGCTCATCAGCAAGGCCACCACAAGGTCAGCAACGTCAACTTCCACTACAAACGCTGCAACGTCCTCAACAATCGTCAGCAAAGTCGCCCACCATCGATTCTGGTTACACTTCACTCCAGAGCACTCATGCTAGAAATAATCCAGAGCAAAATTAAGTTGGGTAAGCTGCACACCTCTGCATTGTCATCGAATTTACCCCCTGAGATTGATCCCAACTCAATCTTGCCTGGACTGCTGAACTCGAACGAATTCCTTCCTAAGGAAGTTTTTGATTTGCATCGTGCTGTACGTGAGAAGGCGAGACAATCTGACTCTGGATTCATCAGCTTCATCCGCAATGGCCGAATCTACGTTCGCAGGAAGAAGGGAGACACCCCTACACTCATCTCCAGCATTGAAGATTTGAATCGTTTTTTGTAATAACAGGTATGCTGACACATCTGCTCTCTCGCGGTAATATTACATTTTCATATTATCACTTCAGTCTTCTTCACAGTACGCATCTTTCATCTCTCACCTCACATGTAACTACTTCTTCCTCTACTACATCCTATTTCAACCCGCTACTCTTAAGTTCTTCTTCATCTCATTCTCAATCATTCTCCCAGCCTTCTACACACTCTTTACACCAGAGGTCCGTGCGTGGCAAGGGCATGATGCTGCGTGTCTGCCATTTCAATGCTAACTCCCTTAAGGGACATATCGAGCAGGTTAGGCTGTTTCTTTTGTCACAGCCCATGATACACGTGATCGCTGTTACTGAATCCCATTTGGGTCCTTCGATTGAGGATACGCTTGTTGCTTTGGAGGGTTATGCTCTTCTAAGGCATGACCGTAATAACCAGGGGGGCGGGGTGGCACTTTATGTTCATCAATCTCTGTCAGTCCAACGCCTCTGCTCGTCTTCCACTGAGTGGAACGGTAGGCCTGGTCATCCTGAGTATCTCCTTGCTGAGGTCTCTCTTGGAGGCACTGACCCCATATTTGTAGGTGTGGTGTATAGGCCCCCGCATGCCCCATTTGTCTTCGGGTCTGACTTTGTGTCCGACCTGCGTGATAATATGCATGATTATAGCACTAAGGTCATCCTTGGTGATTTTAATGCAGACCAGCTCTCTGACTTGCCTGATTTTTGCAATTTTTGTGCGTGATTTTATTGAGGAAAATTCTCTGTTTTCGGTCCCATTTGGGTCTACACATCACACCTCCCACTCGGATACTTGGCTTGACCTGGTTCTCGTTGACACACTGAACACTGTGACTAGCTACTGGAAGACAGAGACACCTTTTATTGCGGGACATGACCTGATGACAGTTACCCTTGACATTCAAACCCCCCAAGTTCGGTCTCGCACGTAACGTTGCTCAGGAAGCTACAGTCCTTGGGTTTTTCACATGGGGTTTTGAGATGGGTTGCCTCTTATCTGGTTGGCCGCTCGCAAGCAGTAAGGGCAGAGGACGGCAGTTTTACTTCTTTCCGACCCCTTAATAAGGGCGTGCCCCAGGGCTCCGTGTTGAGTCCTCTGCTCTTCCTTCTGTTTGTTGTTGACATTGCTCTAGGCCTTGGCCCTGGTGTCTTTCATGTGATTTATGCGGATGACCTGCAGATTTACGTGCGGGGCCGTCTTGAGGACATTCATGCCACTCTTGGAAGACTGAGCCGGGGTGGTGAACACATTGCTGACTGGGCTGCCACTAATCAGCTGGTGTTGAATGCTGGTAAGACCAAGGCAATGATTTTTGGGACCCCGTCCTATGTCAATGCCTTTAACGATTTGGGTATTTGAGACCTGCGGTTTGGTGGCTGCACAGTCCCGTTTGTCCCCTCTGCGCGTAGTTTGGGGGTGGTGCTGGACTCTAAGCTGAACTGGAAAGACCATGTTCGGTATGTTTGTCGTAGAGCCAACTCTCTTTTGTACCGTCTTAACCATTTCAGACGCAGCTTCACCTTTGAACTGCGTAAACACCTCGTGCAGACCTTGCTTTTTCCTATTATTGACTTTTGTTCACTGGTGTACTGTAATATCTCGGGTGGGCAGGATCTCATACTTCAGCGTTTGCTCAATCGTGGGATCAGGTACATCTTTGGGATTAGAAAGAGTGATCACGTTACACCCTACCGACGTGAGCTTGGCTGGCTTCGAGTAGCGGGCGACAGGGATTATTTTGCTGCCTGCTTGCTCTATAGAATCCTTCTCACAGGTACTCCCTC
Source organism: Encarsia formosa (assembly GCA_038277355.1). NCBI lineage: Eukaryota > Metazoa > Arthropoda > Insecta > Hymenoptera > Aphelinidae > Encarsia > Encarsia formosa. Next base: position 48,548,174 of record CM076188.1, on the reverse strand, counting down.
CTATTTGGCGAATTTGTTTGTTGAGAAGCTCAGCTCACGTCCCTTGAGAATGGCGAACCCGCATTCACTTGATTCGTTGATTGTCCCCTTTGCTCGCACGGACTGTCTGAAACGATCTTTTCATATACTGGCTACTTACTCATGGAACACACTATCCCCTCATACACGCCAATCATCATCCCTGTCCAGTTTCAAACATCTCGTCAAATCACATATCTTTACTGCTGAGGGAGAAGACTGAGTCTGGTACGCCGTGGTTGAATTGTGTACCTGTTGCAATATTATATAGTGATTTAGTGAATCCGTGGAGTGAATACAGATGGACTGGTCTACTACAACAACTGTAGATATCATATTTGCATTGCTGTATTGCTGTATTGTTACTACTGATCTATACCTTCACATTCATCTTACTATTACTATTGCTATTATTATGATTATTATTGTTATTACTGTTATTGTTATTTTATATTATCTATATTTACATACCTTTTATATACCTTTATTTTATTTTATTTTGTAATTTAATCTGATGTATAACTTTTTCACCTAATGTATTTTGTACAACATAATGTACAATTAATAAACTCATCAAAATCAAAATCAAATCAAATCTCTCTCTCTCCCTGGTGCTGAGTTGGAATAAGTACCAAAAAAAAAAATTTCTTTCCAGACAGCAGCCAATATTACATCAAAAGTTGATCCAGTCAGAAGAATGATTTGTTGGTTGGCATTCAAAAATCTACCTTTAAACTCCTTTCACAACGAAGAAACTAAAAAATTTGTTTCTTTAATTAATGATCAATTTTCTTTCTAAATAAAAATCAACTAGCCTAGATGATTTTGAAAGATTTTAACTTTTACAAGAAAACGTAAAAGAAATTCTGAGAAACAATGACTTTAAATTGTCTTTCACCTTAGATGCTTGGTCGTCAGCGGCCAGATGATCGTACTATGAGCTGACAGTACATTTTATTGACGAAGATGTTTATTTTCAGGCGGTTGTCTGGCGTTTTAATCCCACAGACCTAGTTTAAGTTTTTTCCCTGATGACTGTAAGCTACGGCTTAGGGTGCTCAACCTATCTGGCCAATCTAACCTTGCGTGAGTTAGCTAAGGCATGTCAAAAAACTTACCCCTTGGCAGTGCCCATTGTAGAAAAGGAAAGTTATATGGATGAAAAGACTTTTGGTGGACATACGCTGAGAGAGACCTTGGAAAAGAAATTTCAGTTGATAGGACTTCTCAAGGAGGGTGGGTTTGAGCTGAGAAAGTGGCTTTCAAATTGCCCAGAGGTGTTGGCTGATTTGCCCCGTGACTATCTCGCAACCGACCCCGAATCCATCATTGTCCTCGACCATAGTTCTTGGTCTAATTTGGAGTTCCAAGGAGGACGCGTCGAGATTCAAGGTAGATTGTGAAGTGACTTACGGTATCCTCACCAAGCACTTAGTCCTGTCCAAGATAGCTTAAATTTTTGACCCCATGGGTTGGTTAGCTCTAGTCATTATTTTCACTAAGGTGTTCATGCAATCGCTCTGGCAGCTTCAATGCGATTAAGATGATCCCTTGCCCAAGGAATTCATAAAGCAATGAGAATCTTAGACCTCTAAATTGGAGGCTATGAACACTTGCTATTCCCCGATTTGTTAATAACACTTTAAGTGTGTCGATTTGTGAGATGCACGGTTTCACTGACGCTTCACAAGCAGATTACGCTGCTACAGATTATCTACGTTAGACAGATTACAACTCATTGTTCCTTACAAACGGCCAAGACCAGGGTAGCTCCAGGGTTGGGTTGGCGAGCTACTTTGGTAAGATGCCGAGTAAGTTACCAGGTGGGTTAGTGTCTTAAGTGTTTTATGGTGGTGGTGTGGATTGAGAAAAAAAAAAAATAATAATAATGAGTAAATAGACAAAAAAATTGTGCAAAGTTAATTTTAAAGGGTTAGTACGGTGTATATGATACTTAATTAAAATGTAGAAGATATATTTTAAACTCAAATATACATAAACTGGAAGATAACCTTTTTGAGCTAAAAGTGTTGTTGTTATTTTTAATAAAAAGTGTATGATTGTTAACTTTTTTTAAATAAACAGGTTCATTTGCCATCATCGTTAGTAGCTGCAAAACCAGTTAAAAAGCTGTGAATAGTAAATAGATGTTGGTGAATAATTAAAATAAATTGTATTTTATATACATTTATCTATGTGCACTTGTCTAGTAAAGTAAAGTTGATTAGTGAGTAAAAAATGATTTTAAAGAACTACAATTAATTAATGAATAAATTTAAACGTTAAAAAACAAGTTTAAAAGTCTAGTCAAAAAATCATTGAAGTGGTGTTTTTTTAATGAACAAAGGTAGGGTACCTATGAGATAAAAAATGAAAAAATTAATTGTTCAATCAAGAGAAACAACCATTATCCACAAACAAAATATGTTGAAAAATAGAATTAATTTTGTTGTTTTATAATTAAAGAGTGCAATAATAAGATATTAATGGCTGTCAGTGTGCTTTAAAATTAAAAAATAAAAATGAGAGAGTATTTGAATAAAGTTTTTCAAAGAAAATAATGAGTTGAGCTAATAAAATGAAAACTTAATAAAGTTAAAGTACACTTTGAGATCTTGTAGTAACTTCGTGTAAAGATGATAAATGAGTATAAAGTAATTAATAGATGAGACTAAAAAGGAAATAAATAAAAATTGAATAAAAACATATGAACACAAGTGACCTGAATTTATAATGTTTATACAAGCCATATATTTATTGAAGATAACTTCCCCCCCCGAAGGAGGGTACAAATTATGTAAATGCATGTGTACGTTGCTAGTGTATTCTCTCAAGATTAAATAGTTCATTCACACTAGGCACTAAGTTAGATCTTACAATTTTTTCATCACAGATAAGTTGCTGTCAAATCTCTATCAGTCTCATCACTCAGCCCATTGTTCTATATATTTGGCAATACGTCAACAAAATAATGTCAAAATAATGTCAACGCGCGATGCTTTCAGCGGCCTCTATGGTCCTTGCGGATATGACCACCGCAACATCGTCAGCGTATCCTACCAGAAACGCATTCGGTGGCATTTTCAGCTCAAAGAGGTCGTCGTATAGCACATTATAGAGATCTGCCGCCGATATCGATCCCTGCGCTGCCCCTGAGGTAATCCTCACCTTCCGTTGTCCTTGGTCCGATGTCATTTACTGCAGCAACCTATCCTGGAGGTAGTTGCCATACATGTGCATCAGATATTTTGGCAGTTTGAACCTCTCTCTCAGTGCTTCGAGTATGTCTATCCACCTGGCTGAGTTGAAAGCGTTCTTCACATCTAGCATGATGAGGAGAACTATCTCCTTTGAATATTGGTTCCGGTTCCAGGCCTTTTGGACTGCCTGTTTCATCTCGTCAATCGCGTCGATAGTAGACATTCCCTGTCTTAACCCGTTCTGTCTTTTCGACAGATTTCAGCCTTCCTGATGGCTACGTGCAGTCTAGGCTTCAACAACTTCTCCAGCATTTTGCCAGCGGTATCAAGCATGCAAAGGGGGCGAAATGAGGATGGTGTTATTCCCGTGTTTTTCCCCTTGTCTATCAGTACGAGACGAGCGATCTTCCGAGTCCTCGTCCTGTGCGCAGTCAATGTCCTTGATTTCCAGTATTGCTCTGGGTTCAGAGTCCTTGACTGTCGTCGTTGATGTGACCGCTGTCATCAGGGCGTTGCTGAGGGCAGTACGGTTTGTAGCTCCCTTCGCTATCTGGATAAGAACGGCTTTGTCCCTCGTTTTCTAGATGCCGTTTATCTGAACCCCGTTGTCCTCAGGTACAACTACTGCTGCTCCCCTTTTGTCTTCCCAACTTGGGCAGCCTGTTTCCCTTGCTTTCATCCACCTCTGCCCTCTTGACGTGGGCTGCGCCCCTCTTGGCTAAGAGGGCAGACGGAGTGGTGTTCATCCCTGGGTTTGTGGCCTCTGCGTTTATTTGATTACATGAAAAAATCCACGACGAAAGAATCCACGACTAAAATATATACGATAATAAACAATATTAGATAACAAAGAAAAAAAAAAAAAGAAAAAATTTATTCGAACTAGATTTTGGTTGGAACTAAATATTATGGCGCGCATAGTTTAAAAAAATAACCCGTTAGTGTTTTAATATTGTTTATTTCAGTAATTAGTACATGATATTATTAATTACATGATAGTACAACTTTATAACAAAAAGTAAACAATCTTATTATATCAAAACGATCATTAAAACACGATTATAGATGCTACTCTTCTACTCAAATATTCTACAATGTCATCACGTGCATAATCTTCAACTATGTTTTTTAAACGGGAGTCGTAATCTTTATACTTTTTTCTTTTCGGCTGTGCTTCTTCACCAGTTTTTAACTTTTCAATCAATAATTCGGTAAAATTTTGCTCTTTTTTCAAGCAATTAATCATATCACGAATGACAGCATGATTTTTATCAACTATATTGGCAAATCGGTAGTGCCAACCTTCAACAGAATTAGTTGTTCTTGGTTTATTACTTTTTACTTGCTCGTAACTGTTCCATAAGTCAATGCTAAATGAAGGCAAACACAGTACGAATGAGTGAAACGAAGACAAACACAGTACGAATGAGTGAAATAATCTTACGAAATCGAAATAATAACATAAATGTAAACGAATAAATACTTCTACGCAATCGAAATAATAACATAACTAAAACTTACATTTCGTAGATAATTTCGTCGCAGATTTTTGTTTCCGTGGATTTGTTCGTAGTGGATTTTTTCGCGTGGATTTTTTCGTGTAACCTTTTATTTGTCGTCTTGCCTTTTTCTTCGGCTTTACGATACGATAGCCTCCGTCCTTATCGTCCACCTCAATGACTTCGTCCGTAGACGACTTGCGCTTGCGCGTTAGGTGAACTCTCGGATTGCCCAAGGTCACACAGGTTTCCTTCTGGAAACCCTGGACCGCCACTCCTAGCAGTTTCCTGCAGCGTCTAGCATCTTCCTTGTGCTGCCTTTCTCTCAGCTTGAGCAGCGCAAGCGCCTTAGGGAGCCCTTCTTTGATGGGCTTTGGGTGGTTTTCCCTTATACCTCCTATTGCATGCTCCACCAGCTGTATAATTTCACGGAATATCTTATCCTCCCTCTCGAGTATGACTTCCATGATGCTCTTGAAAGCCTCTCCAGGGCTCTGTGTCCCTTCTGTCCCTCCTCTCTCCGCGTCATCCCTCCTCAGAGTTCCCACGCTCTTGGCTTTGTAGCTGTACGACTCCATGTCTACACGGTCTTGGCCTCCCCCAGAATCCGCGAGGCCAGCCGCAGCCACCCGGGCTTTCACCGGATCGGAACCACTGAGGAGATTGGTTACTCCCTGGGGTACTTGTTTTAGATTCGTGCCTTCCATATCTTAGTTTTAATGTCAGGGGGCCTTAGGTGATTACCTGACGAAATAAAATTCTCGGCTTCAGAGCAGCAGGTGGTTTCCAATACACTAAATACTCATCATTAAGATAGCTTAAGTTTTTGTTGCAACATTTTGTTCTATAAAAGCGGGAGGTGTAAATTAATAGTCTAGTGCCGTTATCTTGAAAACAAAGCACTGCATGAAAAAGTTTTTTCAGATAAAAGTTGTTTGGATTGTAGGGAGAAGTAAAATGGTAACCTCAAATTTGGGGCGGTGGTCTCATATTAAGCCTAGCGGACCCAAAGTCCATTTTTTTTAAATGGGAACCCCTGTTTTTGATCGCAGAGTTGGGTCAAGAGTTTGAGACCGTTAAAGATCATAAAACTATTTCTTAGCTTGCCTAAGTTTCGCAACATGGAAGTAGCCATAAGGACTTTTCCGATGTTGCGTCCTGCCGCTACCTCCTATCTGTCCAGGAACCTTAGCCATGTTGGGGATCGCTGTCAAAACAGATTCGTTGGAGGCGGTACTAGCCCGCTGCTCCTCCTTTTTCCTCCGTTGCTTCGTCTCCCCAAACTTGGGAGGGGGTCTGCCCTCCTCGATGGCCTTTAGTCGAAGTATTTTTCTTCGCTGAGCTCTACTCTTTGGTTTCGATCTTGAGACAGTCCCAGAGTGACTTTCGGTGATTTTAGGGTTGGAACCCCCAGGGTTGTTTGTCTCCAAGTCGCTGGACGTCGGTTTAAGGCCCGTATCCATCAACTCGTTTTGTTTTGTGGCTAAAGACTCAATCTTGATCCCATGAGCAGGACGGATATTTATTCTCCACCCTCCATGGATCGCCGATGACGGACAAGGCCTCAAATACTCTAGAATTCGGCCCATTGTCCCGGAGGCACCATTTGAGGTACAGTTTTTTCTTCCAAATCACCCACTACGACTTGACGTGACTTGCAAGTTGAGACAAACCTTTTCTCTCCTTCGACTAGCTTTCACAGCCTGTATCTCTGGCCAAGAGCAGCAAAAAAAAAAAAAAAAGGCCAGGTACATAGGTATAATGATCATAAATTATCTATCGTGGTGGCATCTATTTGATGAAGATTAACAAACATTGTAGGGAAAATAAAATAAAATTCAAACTCGTATGTATAGAGTTGAGAAATCTTCACTTTACTGCAGTATTGAACTCACCACCGTCTGATGATGACACAGTGTGTCGAAACGGCCGTCACGAAATAATAAAATAAAAAATATTATTTTCAATAAAGTGAAGATTTCTCAACTCTATATATACGAGTTTGAATTTTATTTTATTTTACTTACAATAATGATCATAGACAACAATTCATAAGTGACGTGCATCGGAGCAGGTAATTAGAAAAAAAATGAAATCCAAACATTGCTTTTAGCTGATTTTATTGTCCCGGGTTGCAGTGCACAATCTCAAAGCTCTAAAAATCTTAAGAATAAAAATTGTTTACAAAACGAAAAAATATCGATCGCAATATATCCCGTTCACTCCCTCTCTCCTTCTTTCTTTACATGGCTAAATAAATCAAAAATTAATAACGATTGAAATTGTTAAAAATAAATTAATAATCAAAATCAACTAAATAATTTTATTTGTGGCTTCGATTGCTGCTTTTTTGTGTTAAACTGGAATCAACTCAAAAAAATAGATGTATGTAAATAGTGAATATTTATATACATAATTAAAATTGAACTCCTTCTTAATTCTTTGAAGCATAGTTTCTGTACTTATCTTATAACTCCCTACTTTACCTACACTACTATTTCACGGACAGAGTCAAATGAAAAATGTCATCGTCAATAGACGCTTACTCGCCGCCATGTGGTGACTCAGTCACAGCGATCCACCCTGATGATTTCCAGTGGATTTTATGAATTTCCTGCTGGATTTCGGTTCCAATATGACGGCTGGATTACTAGCTGGATTTCCAGCTGAATTTCAGGGGTAGGGAATTCTTCGGACGTGATTTTTGGATGTGGATTTTGTACGTCAAAATATAGTACTTTCTAAATAAAAGCATGTAAAAAATTATAATAATAATTATTATTTATTTTTCTTGTCATAACTGACTTTAAACGTGATTGGTTTCTGAAAATTTCAAATATTTTCATTTTTGTTTGTGTATACTAATTTTTTCTAAAATAATCATTTTTACCAATCCTTTGGCAGAATATTCTTATTTCTTCACTTAAAGTTTTACGTATTTTTTCGACGGGTTGTTTTATTATTTTAGAACAAATTACTTTATAATATCCTGAGATGAAAGAGAGAACACAAAAAGAATGAGCATTTTTTCGTGATGTGATTAATTGAAGAAATTAATAATTTTTAACTTTTATATTACAATTCAATTAAAACATTCAGAGAATAGATTTGATAAAAAATAATTAATCCAACGAATTTATAACCACGAAAGTTTAAATGAACTCTGAACGTAGCGGCAAAGGTAAAGGGTTTATATAACAGATAACTTATTGTAGGTTAATTTAGATGAAGCTTCGACAAAATTTGTTTTAGATAATGTAATACAATTACGCGCGCTTGCGCAGTCAGAGAGACTAGTACACTTAAATGTTTAACGATATAAATTTAATAAATTATTCGAATTCTGGAATATCTTTTAGTAAATCATTTAATTTTGTTGGGTTTCAGCTTTCAATAACTGTCTCAGACGTTTTCTACTTACTTTATAGTACACGACAAACTCACAATGTATGGGTAAAAGTCAAAATGGCGTGCAATAAGTGTCCCGTGGCTGTTTAATAAACGAAGTATGAAGTTTCAGTATAAAGAATAGTATATTATTCATCGAGGGACTAAAGTGTGCCGGGGAGGCCCGCTGCGGTTGCAGCTCGAGTGATATATACACTTTTTAAATCTCGTATCACAAGATTTAACTTGTGTCACGTCGTGACGTGGTATCAGACTCTTCATCGGGTCATACACGTGCCAGATCGTATGTGATAAAAGTCACGTAGGTCTATCGATTATTCCAATGCAGGGGTGGTCTTCCGAAAAATATGTATTTTAAGGAAAAGATTGACAGCCCCCCCCCCCCCAAACATCTCTTTATGCAGATATTCAAATTCTGAGATTCGTAGTACCCCTTCTGCGGGTATATAAACAGGATGTAAGTGCGGACAAGAGAGCAGAAGAGCAGAAGATTCCCGAACGTCAAGGGTAGATTGTTGGAGTCGATAAGGGTACACTTGGAGTCGACGCAGGAACTTAAGATACCATCGCGACGATCATATACCGATTAACCATCAGGCTCCCGTCCCTCGCGTACTAACAAATTCGAGTTCAGTCTGTTTTCTTCCTTGTGTCCACTAACAGTCTTTTCTGTGTATTTAAATATTCAATCATTAAAGTACAGTTTTGCTCCAATTATCTCTCTTATTTTCAAACCCTCCACCGGAGTTCCAGATCCAGCTAAGGTAATACTTTACACTTATTAACTTAATACTCTCTTGTGGTATAAGACACGAAGAATTCTTCAAGTGTTTGGACAATTGGCGCAAGCCAAAACCTAAAGATACGATTGAGAGCCAGGGCCTCTCTTCCAATGATAATACAGTGTTGTTTATTATACATTTCTATTAATTTCTTTATTTTATTTTACACATTCCTGGTAGAACGTGACAGATTTTGGCGGTTCGTCTAAAAAAAAATTGTCAGAGGCTTGAAAATTCGAAATATCAAATAAAGATTACAATGACGCATATTATGACGCTAAAAAAATTTTATATGAATTTGCAAATTCTGTAGTTGAAGAAAAATTCGGCCCGATTGAATCTGTAAAAATTGAAGAACTCTTAGATGTTTTCGCAAATAGATATTGTGGCGATGAAATCGCGGAATTTAATCCAAATATAAAAAGTATTCAAACGCTTTGTAAAGTTTTCGAAAGATTTGTGGATAAAAATAAAGTCGAAGCAGTTACTCGTGATCCAGTTTTTCTTAAAGTATTATACAGTTTTTTTTTTAAAAACATAAATCCAGATACGGTTATCGAATATATTATAGATGAAAATCCTCAGGAAACGATAAAAGAAATTAATACTATTATACCGGAAATTTCAGACGATGAAAGTCAACGCTGGTATCAATCGGTTTTTTTTGAGAATTTAAAAACTTTAGAGCAGAAACTTTGTTATAGGGCGTTATTTAAACGAGAAGACTCAGGAGTACAACCCACGTAGATCTGCCGAGTTTATCATACAGCCTCTATAAGCTCTGCCGCAGTCGACTACACGTCGACGAGTTTCCTGCAAAAGGAGAAAATTCCGTCCGCGATTATATATCCCTAAACGGTGTATTAATCGGGGAGGGCACGACAGCTCGTTGATTTCGGTAGGTGGGCGCGGGCTAGAGGATTCGAGCGCGGGGAACACCGGTCAGAAAAATAATTGTTACTCAGAAAGTTAATTTTGAATATTTAATAACAAAAAATTAACTTAAAAACTAATACAGAAATCTATGCTTGATACGGTGATAATTTATAAACAAATACTCATATGGTTGAGTATTTCAATCAACAACAAAGAGTTATCGGTGCTCTCTAAGTTGATTTGCGCGCGCACACAACAACCTGCTGCTATCGGCAGCTTACGCGCGCGAGAAAAACAAAGTATTTTACAACTGATTTTAATCACTCACACTCTCACACGATAATGATTATGGTCGCTTAACAAACAATAACTCACGAGGACGCCGCAGGTGCACCTGTTACAAGCCGTAAGGCTGAAACTCTAGCCTCCAAGCTAGATACCCAAATCGTAGACTGCTGTGTCTCGATGCCGGCGTACGGTCCAGTGTCGTCGTCTCGTTGTCGCAGGTTAACAAGTTGTCCAAGGATGACAATCCTGTTGAAGACTTGTTTTCGTCGCGACGATAACTCCTGAGCACGCGCGACACAATAAAATTGACCTTTCACTCGTACTTTTTATAATTTCGTGAAGCTTCGAATCGGTACGATCTGTACTCGAACGCGTGCGGTGATTAGAATGACTCCTGTCCTCCTTCTCACCGGCCCGATATTCTACCGATTCCCGCGCGTTCCATTCCCACTTGTGCTGCGTTCTAACGGTCGCGCGGCGAACATGAAATTAATTTAAGTTACAACTTAACGAAAACGAAAAATCTAAAGTAAAATCACCCGAAATCGAAAACGATAAAATAAAATAAACTCCAATAATTGATAAATTTTCTCTTTTCGCATCGACAGAAAATAATTCAAAATTTCCAAAATTAAAAATGCTTAACTCTAGTATCAGGCAGGTAAAAAATTTGTCAATTAAAGACGCAATAGGGTTCATTCCATTATATTCAGGATCCATTATTAGTTTAAATTCTTTTCTTGAAGGATGTAAAAATGTGAAAGAAATTTTACCAGCCGGGTGTGAAAGTGACCTTGCAAAAATAATGAAGCTGTGATTATCCGAAGAAGCGTTGAAATGCGTAGAAAGAAGATCATTTAACTCATTAGAGGAGGCTGGAAAATTCTTAGAGGGAATGTTTGGTTCAGCCAAGACTTTACTACATTTAAATGGCGAGTTAGCTAATATTAAGCAAGAAAGGGGTGAAAATGTTTTAAAATATTCTAACAGGATTCGCGCGCTGTATCAGGAAATAATTTCAGCAGCAAAAAGAGAAGATAAATATAATATAACTTTTTTAAGAGCACTAGAAATAGATGTGGTTAAATTTTTCGTACGAGGACTAAAATGGGTGATTAAAGCTCGTCTGGTTGCGGTGCAAAATTTGGATCAAGCGATTAAAGACGCAATAGAAATTGAACGTGAGTTCAGCTGTCACGAACAGGAAGAAGTGCCAGATTGAATAAATCAAGTGATTGTAAAGAGGTAGTGCCAGTCCCAACAAATTTTTTTGATACAAAAGAACAAGTTACCTGTCAACTTTGTAGAAAAATCGGTCACGAAGCAAATACGTGTTTTTCGCTGGGGAAAAGAGGCATGTCAAACGATAGATGGAGAAACGGCGCGCGCAGGGAAAATCGATTTAATAGCTTTCCAAGGAATAATAATCAGAATTATAATATTCATAAAGTTGGATAGCCGGGCAATAGTCAACAACACTATAATAAATTTAATCAAAATTTGAAATCGGATGAATTATATCTTGAGAGACAAAAAAAACGTTTCCGGACAGTCAAAATCCTGTGATATGTAGATATTGCAAAAAGGCAAGTCATATTTTAAAAAACTGTTATAAAAGAATGTATAATAATAATAAAATCGCGCAGGAAAACGGCGACCGTCTCCAGAATATCGGCGCGATTCAGGAGACTTCGGATACTACGCGCCCGTCAAACAACAATTAAAAACGGTTATCGTAAAAAACTTTAAGCTTACGTATAATGAGAAAACGCCTATGATTAAATTATTGAACCCTTTAAGTAATGAAACAATAATTTTTATTCTGGATTCTGGTGCAGCTCCAAATTTATTTAAAATTAGTAGCATTCCGAATAATTTTTCAGTCGACACAAGCTGTATTTAAGAACTTAGAGGTATTTCAAATTTTTAAAAAGGAATCAAAATAAAAAATTATACGCTAAGTATGATCTTTAAAAAATACTTTTAAAAAAGTAATATTTACGGCGATTGGTTTTTTTAAAAGGAGTCTAAATAAAAAGTTATACGCTAAATATACCTAATAATCTTTTTTTGAAAATGAATTAATGAAAGAAGTGAAATCAAAAAATTTATTACGGACGACTTGAGGCCAAATTACTTATTATTTAAAAATAATTTCTCTTCTAAAAGATGATCATATTTTGTTGAATCAACTTCAATATACGTAAAGTTAACAATTTTTCAATTATAGCACATACATGGGAAAACGCATGCAAATTGCAAACAATTCAAACACTTTTTGAAATTAAAAATTAAAACATGTTGTTAAGAAACACACTGAGCATTCAAAATATAATTTAAAAAATACAGGTATCAATGATTTTTTTCGAGATAATTTAGTTCAAAGAATATTAAATTTTTACAGGTCAAGTATAACCATACATTGTGATTCAGTTGATTTCTAACTTAATTACAACATATTTTAATTTCAAAAAGTGTTTGAATTGTTTGCAATTTGCATGCGTTTTCCCATGTATGTGCTATAATTGAAAAATTGTTAACTTTACGTATATTGAAGGTGATTCAACATAATATGATCATCTTTTAGAAGAGAAATTATTTTTAAATATTAAGTAATTCGGCCTCAAGTCGTCCGTAATAAATTTTTTGATTTCACTTCTTTCATTAATTCATTTTCAAAAAAAGATTATTAGGTATATTTAGCGTATAACTTTTTATTTAGACTCCTTTTAAAAAAACCAATCACCGTAAATATTACTTTTTTAAAAGTATTTTTTAAAGATCATACTTAGCGTATAATTTTTTATTTTGATTCCTTTTTAAAAAACCAATCGCCGAAAATATTACTTTTTTGAAAGTATTTTTTAAAGATTTTATTGCGTAAATTCGGTAAATATTTAAATGTATTTCCTTTTTGTCCACAAGTTCAAAAAACCAAACTCCATAAATAAATCATTAATATTGTTGAAATGTGTCTTAATAAATTATTTCACGAACTTAACAAATTCTAAAGAATTTAACAATAACTAAGATATATTCAATTATTCTGATGTAAAACCACGACATAAACCAGAACCTATAAAAGTCCTAGGGAAATCAATTTTATATGTAAAAAAAAAAATTCAATTTAGTATTTACCTATTTTTTAAATGTACATTGCATAACTTTGTTTTAATGTAAATTTACATTGAAATGTAGCAAATACTCATTTGTAACCTTAAAATGATTAAAAAAAAGATAAAAATTTTCAATGATTGGTTCATGTTAACTTAGATATATCTAGTTCTTCTGTTTAAAATTACTTTTATATAATTTTATCATTATCCAGAACCCATAAAAATCATAGACATAATTTATTGTTATGAACTACTTTTGAATTCGTTTTGCATACATAATAGATGGACAAACTAAATCCACTTTAAATATAATGGAGCAAATGCTCATCCGTACTTTAAAAATCCATGCCAAATAGAATTCATAATTTTTGGTCCACTGGATACCTAGACCCAAAACTATCTATTTCTATTGTACTTTTTAATTCTTGTAAAAAAAATTAACCAATTTTATAATTTAAAATCACTTTGGCCGCATAACTTAAGCTTGCTTACGGAAAACAAAAAAGATAAAAATTTTTAATAATTGATTCATGTTGACTTGGATATATCTAGTTCTTTAGGTTTAAATTTCTTTTATATAAATTTTATCATTAGTCAGAACACATAAAATTCATAGACATAATATACTGTTATGAAGTACTTTTGAATTCATTTTGCATACATAATTGATGGACAAACTAAATCCACTTTGAAAATAATGAAGCAAATAGGGCTTCACGATACGAGACGATATCGATATTTTGAATTATATCGATATCGTATCGACATATGGGCATGTTTATCGTATCGAGTATCGTATCGACGATATTTTACTGTAAATTTATCGATATCGTCTCGATATCGTCTCGGCTCAATCCCGAGAATCGAGAAATATCGACTCAAAAAATTTCTTCTACAAATCAGTTGTTAATTATATTATATTCATTAAACACTTTTATATAATAAATTACAGTAATTATAATATATATTTTTATTTAAATTATCATTTATTTTAAAAATACAAAATGAGCAAAGAAAAAAAATCTAAAAAAAAAAAAAAAAAGATAGTTACTAATCATGAATTAAGTCCGTTAAACATATTTTGTTTCTAATATTTAAAGAAGACTTTGACCACGAATTCAAACCTAAAAGTGCTTTTAGAGAATCGTCTTTTAAACAAGTTTTCGTATCACTCACGACGAGAGAGCCAGTTCTCAAAAAACGCTCAACCGCAACAGCTGCAAACCCCCGAATACCCTGGGCACCCAAGTTCAATAAATAAACCGATCAGCTATCCCCCAAAGCTGTAAACCCCCAAAACCTTGAGCATCAAGTTCAATAAAAGAAACTGATCAGCTATCCCCCAAACTCTAAGCCCCCAAATACCCTTGGCGCCCGAGTTCAATAAATTAACTGATCAGCTATCCCTCAAGCTGTAAACCCCCAAATACCCTAGGCGCCTGAGTTTAATAAACAAACCGATCAGCTATTCCCCAAGCTGTAAGCCCCCAAAACCCTGGGCGCTCGAGTTTAATAAACAAACCGATCAGCTATTCCCCAAGCTGTAAACCCCCAAAACCCTGGGCATCGAGTTCAAAAAAATTGATCTTCTAAACCCTCAAATACCCTGGGCGCCCGAGTTCAATAAATTAACTGATCAGCTATCCCTCAAGCTGTAAACCCCCAAATACCCTAGGCGCCTGAGTTTAATAAACAAACCGATCAGCTATTCCCCAAGCTGTAAGCCCCCAAAACCTTGGGCGCTCGAGTTTAATAAACAAACCGATCAGCTATTCCCCAAGCTGTAAACCCCCAAAACCCTGGGCATCGAGTTCAAAAAAATTGATCTTCTAAACCCTCAAATACCCTGGGCGCCCGAGTTCAATAAATTAACTGATCAGCTATCCCTCAAGCTGTAAACCCCCAAAATCCTGGGCGCCCAAATTCAACAAAAAAACCGATCAGCTATCCCCCAAGCTGTGAACCCCCAAAACCCTGGGGATCGAGTTCAATAAAAGAAACTGATCAGCTATCCCCCAAGCTCTAAGTCCCCAAATACCCTGGGCGCCCGAGTTCAATAAATCAACTGATCAGCTATCCCTTAAGCTCTAAACCCCAAAATACCCTGGGAAATGATAATTATGCGTATTACCATGCGAAAGGATAATTATGTGTATTTTATTGACTCCCTGGGTAATCCCTGTGATGAGGAAGCAGGGCAATTGCAAAAAATGAATAAATTACCATATTTTAAACATATTGAAATTACTGAACGACTATTAATGACAGTAAATAAGAAACTCCATTTTGCTCTTCCATTAAGAGGTGAAACAAATTTATTAACTAAATCTTGATATTTTGATTATTAACAAAAATCTTGATATTTTATTGATTAAATTAAAAGCTTTAATAATAGAAGCAAACATCGAGTCAGTTAGTATGGCTAAATTGGATCACATAGAACATGTAGGATGGTCGGAAATAATTTTTAAATTCAAAATTTTATTCAGCCAACTATCAACAAAGTTGATTGTCTGTTTAAATCTAATACAATACCCAATCGTAAGCGATAGAGAAAAGATCTTGGAGGAGGCTCATGCTTCCACAATTGGAGGACATCGTGGTGTTACGCGATGCTACAGACGTTTACGACAAAATTTTTATTGGGAAAATTTAAAAGAAGACGTACAAAACTTTATTAGGAACTGCTTGGATTGTCAACTTAAAAAATTGAGAGGAGTTAAAACCCGTCAACCAATGCAAATAACCGATACCCCGCGGGCAAGTATTCTAAAAATAAGTATGGATATTGTTGGTCCACTAGACCCGACGGAAGATGGTTTTACTTATATCTTAACTTTTCAAGACATATTTTCTAAATACGCAATTGCAGAACCGTTGCGCACAATGACGGCAATCGATGTAGCAGAAGGGCTAGTAAAGAAGGTAATTTGCGTTTTCGGGGCGCTGAACATAATTTTAACGGATCAAGGGCGAAATTTCGTATCTAAATTAATGAAACGAGTAGCCAAGCGTTTTCGAATCAAGCAGGTACGAACGAGTAGTTTTAGGCCCAGCTCGAATGGAAGTTTGGAACGAAGTCATTCCAGCTTAATGGACTTTCTAAAAATGTTTGCGGAAGGTAATAAAAATAATTGGAATCAGAATCTAGAACTCGCGTGTTTTAACTTCAATATATCGGTTTCGGAAAGTACACTCTTTACTCCTCATGAACTAGTGTTTGGACGTCTGGCCCGGGTACCAGCGAATTATAATATAGAACAAGAAGATTTAAATCCTACTTATCAGGGTTATATGAAAGATTTCATTTCTAGATTATATAGCATGCATCAGTTCGCGAGAAATAACTTAATTAAGTTCTATAGATATATTAGGAAATTCAAATGTAAAAATTCAAATCGCAGAAAATAAATACAAGATAGTGCATGCGAATCGATTAAGAAGATCATACAATGAACCAGAATAAACACAATTCAAGTACTCAATACTCAGTGGAATGTAGACTAATAATTTTTTTTTATATAATTAAATGTAGTTACTATGCGCTTACAGAATTACACATGCACCATACCAATCGTACTTTCTGTCATTCTACACTGATACATTAGTAGTGACAAAACAATCAATGAAACCTCCAATACATTGCACTCATAAATTAAAAAAAAAAAAAGAAAAATCCATATTAACGCAAATTAATGTTACAGATGGGATTAAATAAAACATTTGCAAAGGAGGATACTGTATCATTGGGCTTGATTGTACACAAGGGGTGTCCAATCTAACGTTTTCTTTGTTACAGGTGGCAGAGTGTGATATTCAAGAACCCATAATTAACACCAACAAAGTGCACGTACAATTATTACAAGCGCATGAAATTACTAATATTCATGTAAAATTAGAATCACGTGGCACGCGAGTAAGAACGGCTAGTTTTCGCATAATTTAAAGGTTAATCGCGTGGACGCGTCATATCTTTTAGAAGTGTCACGTGAATAATGGAAAAAAAATGCACTTGCATAAAACGATCTCGTATCGCGATGAAATAATTAGTAATCTTCAAGCAAATCATTCGGTTTCATATCCAATGACATTTGCGGGTAACATTGACGGTAGGAACTTAGGAACCGTGGGTACTGGGAGGGCCCATATTTTGCCTGCAAAATTTTTTTTTTCCCTTCTTAAAACTGTGTGTTATACAATTCTAAAATATATACAAAAAAAAAATTAATGGTAAACATGTGTGTGTAAAAAAAATTCGAATAAATTCTTTCTTGAAGGTGGATATTGCGAGAATATATATACTCAAAAAAAAAAGACAAAAATAATTTGTAAACACGTATCTATGTGAGAATTTAATAAAAATAAAAATTAATTGTTCTTTTCGGTGTGTAAAACTATTTAATATATACATATATTCAAAAAAAAGAAGGAAAAAATATATAATCTCGTGCATTAGATAAAAAATAATAACGAAATAGCTGTGTGGTAATTGATAATACTTGTGTAAAAAAAAACTATAAACATAAACTGTGTGCATTCAGATAGGATACTGGAGTGAATTAATACAATTTCAATGTTGTGTATCTGGTGTCATATTAAAATATAAAATGTACCCATTCAAGGTTTATGAGCCTTTCCAAATTGTCAAGGAAGTTTTGCAAGAAGGAACATGTTGCGCGACTCTTCTACTAGGAGAAGATGACAAAAAAGTGCTGTGTGATAAGGAGCGATATAAAATCTATTTCTATCGCCGGAACCACCTAATCTAGCAAGCTCGGGACTATGAATTATATCATGTTCCGAGACAACATCAACAACTTCATATTAAAACAGTGCGCGAAGTCAAGATGTTCGAAAAATATAAATTTCTCGCTAATTGTATGAACGAGATAAATGAAGCTTTTAAGGAATATCGTGAATATCAGCGAAGGACTATGTACGAATTTGAATATAACCTTAAAACTGATTATTGGCACCAAAAAAAAAAAAAAAAAGGATAGAGTATAATTTTAGGCAAGCTTCAAAGGTATTATATATAAAAATAACGATTATCCAGAAATAAGCTATCAATTTTTAGATACTCAACCATACAACGCAATACAAACGGATGCACCAGAATTAAACCTTCTTTCGGTACCAACGGCATCGATTGAACAAAAACAGATCTGGGACAAGGAAATAGGAAAAGAAGACATAAATGCCTCAAACATACCTTCTCAAAGAAATGAAGAAGTTCCTGAGACAAATAACATCATGACTGAGGACCAACCATCAGATGAGCTAGTACCAGATGAGATGATAGCAAATGAAATATATCCAGATGAACCATCACCAGACGAGCCATTACTAGAAGGAACAGTACCTGTCTGGGCGAGCTCAAATTGGATAGTAGAACCATTAACGATCGATTTCGATACATTGGCGGACACTGTCGCAGAAAAAGAAGAAGAAGAAAAAATAAGTTTCTTGCCAAAATTTATCAGGAATTTTGTTAAAAGAATCAGGAGATTCTTCAGAAAAAATAAAAGAAGGTGCGAAAACTGTCACTATTGGAAACGTTATCAGAAAGTGAATTTATTAAAAACACATTTGAGCCAGTTTTAATAATATTGATGTTTTGTGTAAAATTATTTTGTTGTCGTGAAAATATGGATTATAAAATACTAATAATAAATCAAAGTGTATGTGAAACAAATAAACAAGTATATTTTACAAAATATGTATGCAAAAAAATACATAAAGTCAGTTTAAATGATGGCAGCTGTTATTTTTAGTCTAAAATAGAATGATATTAAATTGATAAAATGTTTCTTAAGGGGTAAGGGCCTCTTGCCTAATTATTTATTATTCATCTGCCATAATTTAACTTATTAATTTAATAATTAATACATGTTGTTCCGAATATGTCGCTGCAATAGCATAATAGAATAAATACAGAAACATAAAAATATTTAATTCTGGAAAAACTAAAATTTTCGCAGTTTTCTGTATTTACGCTATTGGGATATGTTGTGAAACAGTGGTCTGTTCCAACAAAGAGTGTATTACATTTTTTTTTCCTTTTCAATAAAGCAGCGGCAGGTAGTTAAAAGCGATAAGGGTACATACCCTTCGAGTCAAGCAAGTGTGATAATAGAGTGGCCTATATGGGAAGGTTCAGAAATTAGAAAGTCACCAGTGGGCTTTCTGATTTCTCTCTTCTCTCTTTTTAGGCAATACCATATAATCTTACCGTGTGACCAGTCAATAATTTATGTATAACTAAGTATATAAACTGCACGACATATCCAGGTGCCTAAACAAGTTCAAGTATAAAAATCATATCCAAACAATAAAATTTGCATGTGCCAACAAATTTATGTCCTTAAATGAATATCTTATACAATATTAAATACACGAACATGTGCAGCAAATTAAGTAAGATTAAGGTAGTTCCCAAAAAAATTGAGTTTCTTAAAAAATCTCTAGAATTTTGCACAGAGGTAGATTTTTGAGTCCTGTACACGCTGGTATTTTTCTTAAGCCCCCAAGCCACACTTAATTTTGAGATATTGGGCTCAGAAGTTTCAATTTTTTACATGGGATTCCTATGCTGAGCGCATGAATTCATATTTATTTTGAAGGTTATTCTCTCATTGCAAACTCAATTTTCTTAAAATATTTTTTAAAAACAGATTTTCTTGTAGGGCAAGATCTTAGAAATCGTATCGTACAAAGATAAACATAGCAAGCGATATTAACTTATGAGATATACAATCAAAAAGAATGAAAAATGCATGATTTTAGCATGATTTCGAGCAGCGGTGGCGACGGCGGCGCGTGGCGTTAGAGTGGGGGCAACGAGCGTCTATAACTATATTTTAGGTTAGCTATATATACGCTTCGTAACTACCTTAACTCAACTATTAGTATTATATTCTGTGTGAGTTGAGGTATTTATGCATATTGTAATTGTAATAAACTCATATTTATAAATGTAAAAAAAAGGAGCAAATCCATAAAGAAAAACCAACAAACAAACAAGCAACAACATGAAAAGAAAAAAAAACATCCAAGAATGACTAAAATTATGTATTATAAAATACTATGTCCGACCTTTTCAAACCTCTCCTTTATAAAATCAGACTAAACTCAATTCTTGAACGCGTCATTTAACCCTATTTTTTCTCGGCTTCTCAATCAACCGTATTCTTGTGTCTCACGGATTGGAAAGACTCATTTATTCAAAGTTTGTTAACTTGATAGTTACAGATGCTTGAAATGCTTAAACATGTATCGCGGGAGCGATAACATCTTTATGGGGGATGGTATCATGTCGTGACGTGGCATCAGACTCTTCATCGGGTTATACACGAGCCAGATCGTATGTGATGAAAGTCACGTAGATCTATCGATTATTCCAATGCAGGGGTTGTCTTCCGAAAAATATGTATTTTAAGGAAAAGATTGACAGCCCCCCCCCCCAAACATCTCTTTATGCAGATATTCAAATTCTGAAATTTGTAGTACTCCTTCTGCGGGTATATAAACGGGATGTAAGTGCGGACAAGAGAGCAGAAGAGCAGAAGATTCCTGAACGTCAAGGGTGGATTGTTGGAGTCGATAAGGGTACACTTGAAGTCGACGCAGGAACTTAAGATACCATCGCGACGATCATATACCGATTAACCATCAGGCTCCCGTCTCTCGCGTCATAAAAAATTCGAGTTCAGTCTGTTTTCTTCCTTGTGTCCACTAGCAGTCTCTTCTGTGTATTTAAATATTCAATCATTAAAGTACAGTTTTGCTCCAATTATCTCTCTCATTTTTAAACCCTCCACCGGAGTTCCAGATCCAGCTAAGGTAATACTTTATACTTATTAACTTAATACTCTCTTGTGCTATAAGACACGGAGAATTCTTCAAGTCTCTGGACAATTGGCGCAAGCCAAAACCTAAAGATACGGTCGAGAGCCAAGGCCTCTCTTCCATTGATAATACAGTGTTGTTTATTATACATTTCTATTATTTTCTTTATTTTATTTTACACGTTCCTGGTAGAACGTGACACTTGATTTTCTCCGATCAAAGCTAAAAAAACGGCGAGGTTTCTCCCTGCGCATAGCGACCATCGCGCATCTCACAGCAGATCAGTGTGTCTCTCCCCGAGCCGCAGGCGAGGGGAGACAGCTGATCTGCTATTCGCGCTGGTCGATTGCGCAGGGAGAAACCTCGCCATTTTGTTGGCTTTGATCGGAGAAAATCAAGTTATTACTTGCGATGGACGAGGTTAAAAATCTTTTTCCGTATTTCTTACAAATTGATCTAAATTACTGAAAAGTTTAAAAGTGATATTTTGAGTAGTTTCAGAGTTATAAATAATTTTAATCGATTCACCTAATAAATAATTAATTATGATCATTAAACGAAAATGCCATCAATTCGCCTAGTAACTTTTCCTAGTGACTTTTGGGGCAAAGCATAAAATTTGAGATTACTTAAAAATACGATTTATTTTTGAGTATGTATTTATAAATATGGATATCTCCCATTCTGCAAGGCCTAATGGTAATAAGTTTATCGTCGCCGAAATCTTTTATCACAATGTATTTTTCAAAACTTAGTATTGGGATTGCCGTGTCGTCTACCACATGCGCCGCTATCCATCAGTTGGCTTGCTGTTATGGTGGGCTTTAGACTGACTGCTGACTGCTGACTCAAGGCGGTTTTTTTATTGATAAATAAGTGCATGCATGAAGTAGTTTTCAGTTTGTTATTTAAATTTATTTTTTGAAAGAAAAAATCAACTCTTCAATGTGACCGGGATTATTTCAACCAAAAGTTAAAAGACATACCCAAAGTTTTTTAGGTTATGTCTTTGTAAACAATCAGCTTTTTTCGTGTTTTCCATCATATATTTGCATCAGCGGTCAGCCTAAAGCTCACCTTAATAGCTAACAGCAAGCCAACTGACGGACAGCGACGCATGTGGCAGACGACACGGCACTCCTAATACTAAGTTTTGAAAAATACATAATGATAAGAGATCTAGGCCACGATAAACTTATTACCATTAGGCCTCGCAGAATGGGAGATTTTCATTTTTATAAATACATACTCAAAAATAAATCGTATTTTTAAGTAATCTCAAATTTTATGCTCTGCCCCAAAAGGCACTAGGCAAAGTTACTAAGCGAATTGATGGCATTTTCGTTTATTGATCATAATTAATTATTTATTAGGTAAATCGATTTAAAAAAAAATACTGGCATTTTTCGCAGAGTGAGAGAAATCCAATGACTACTCCAAAAGTTCATTTACGGTGTTTTTTTAAAAGTTAAAAAAATTAAATTAAACTTACCACCCGAGGATTCTGTTTATTGAATTACGGTAATAATAAGGCCTCGCAGAATCGGATTTTAACGAAAAATATTCTCGCAAAATAGGAGAAATCGAGTGGTTCCAAAAAAATTAATTTTCTAAAATATTTAATTTTTGCGGGCGTCAGCTTCACAAGTCTAATTTCCCATTATAAAAGATAGCTATCTCCATCTTTCGTAAACTTTTTATTCATGAGCTGATTGGTGAAAAACCTTTTAAAATATTCGAAAAGTGCATTTAAGATTACTATTTTTTTTCCTATGCGTGCTTGTAGCGCGCTTAGAGGAGCTATGTAGAGTAAGAGAATTTAAAAACTAATGAAGTTAGAATTTTTTATTTTAAATTATCGTAAAGGTCGTAACTTGGATTTGGAGAGCACAAGCAATCATCATTGATTGTCTATATGTATAGGTACTTTTGACAACTTTTCAAATTGAAAGGATGCAGAAAAAAGATTTTTAATTCAAATTTCATCATCTTATAACGAAAGATGAGTTTAAAAACAAAAATTGAGAAAGAAAAAAATTCGACTCCAGGACCAGGATTTGAACCTGGGACCTCCCGATTGCCGGTCGGATGCTTGGAATTTTTCATTTTATTTAACAAAAATTTCTTTTGCAAAAGCAATAATTAAGGGTCCATGTGCGCTTGCACGCTAATTAATTTCTAGTTTCTAAAAAAACGTAAAAAATTAAAAAAAAGAATACAACCCCAATATCAGTGTTAACACTGAAATTTGGTGTTTTTCTATAAGGAAGTGCCTTGACAGATTGTAATCACTAGATTAATTATCAAAATTATTCAGCAAAAGTTGAGAAATCTTCTAGTTGCTGAATGGGAGCAGGTTGAGTAAGGTTTGAAGAATACGTCAGGCTTATTAAAAGTTAGTATTTCAAATGGTTTATAAAATGTTCATTTCAACCCTTTTTTGATCTTTCAACGATTTTTAACTTAAAAACGGCTAACTATAGAAAAACATATGTAGAGACTTTTGTTGTCTGTATTTACCCAAAGCATAGAAAAATTTTTTTTTAACATAAAAATCGCTATATTTTTATTTGACAGGTCAAATCTATCAAACTGACTTGATGTCGAACTAATTCGTGCTCAGCGGGGTCAAAAACTTATGTTTACACTGAAATATTTCATTTAAACCGAAACGGCTACGAAACGTCCTTGGCTCTTCAACTGACATTCTTCAACTTAAATTTATTTTATTTTTTGTGATTCAGATAAGCCTGTTCAAAAATTAACTGACAGCAGTTCTAAATCTTGACTTTTTACTGCAAATATAGCAAATTTCAGAGCTTTTTTTGACTATCTAGACTAAACTAACTCTTTAAAACTTATTCTCATTTTAATAAAAAACAATGATTTAATTCATAGTGTAATATGTAAGGTTATTGATCGTAAAATAAATCTCCAAACACCTTTTATACCATTTCTGCCATCAGCGGTATAACGAGTTTTTGGGGTACTTGAAAAAAAGTTTGAATAGAAGATAATCGAATTAAATTTTATAGCCGTCAAACATCCTGTTAAATGCTCAGTGCCACTGTAAGATTGCTGATTTTGGTTTAGCCCGCTCAGTCAGTCAGTATGGTGAAGGAGTCAGTGAATCTGCGAATGATGCAACTTTAACAGATTACGTAGCAACTCGTTGGTACAGAGCACCAGAAATACTTATTGCGTCTAAAAGGTAATTTATCTTTAAGCAGCTTTAATGATAGATAATCATTAAAGCTGTTTTTACCACATTTGTTTTATATTCTTTGATTGCAAAAAAAAATTTAATAATTACAATTACAGATATACTAAAGGTATAGATATGTGGTCACTGGGATGCATTGTTGGTGAAATGTTGCTTGAAAAGCCTTTGTTCCCGGGTTCTTCAACAATAAATCAGATTGAAAGAATCATGGAAACATTACCAATACCGTCAACAGAAGGTACTATATTAATTAAGTCTTGTAAATACAACAATAATCAAAGATTCAGAACACTTTAAGAGTAGTTAAAATTTTAACTTTTGAATATACAGGGTGGTGCAAATGAATGTATCCATGACATTATCTCGAAATTCAAATCTCGTGCGAAAAAGTTTTTCGAATAAAAGTTGTTTAGTTTATAGGGAGAAATAAAGTGGTTACTTTGAATTTAGGTCCAAGACCTCGTGTAGGGTGCTACAGATCTAAAGACCGTTTTTTTAAATAGGAACCACTATTTCCCTCATTGAATTCGGAAAGAGAGGAATGTTTAGGATTTCTAGGTATCGTTTGAAACATGTTTTGGCTCTTATGAGGTTCAGTAAGCCCTACTTTTGTAAATAATTTTTAAACTGAAAATCACTGTTTGTATCTATACTTGCATATTTTCAATAAAAAATACTCCCAAAAAATATTTATGAGGAATGTTTACCTCTCTCTTAAATTCAAGATTTACTAGAATCAGTTAGAAAAAAAAGAATAATATATAAGAGTAACAATTTAGTAAAATATCCTGAAAAGCATCCATGATCTGGTGTAGCACATGAGTCCTTTTAGTCGTATCTCAGCTGAATAAGAACATTTATATAGTTCCCGCATTGCTACGCTAGATTAACCTTGGCGGGTGATTACACTACGTTTTTAGTTGCTCCTGTAGCTGATGCTGCAGAAAGTAAATTGTTTTTATTGTTCTTATTCATTCTCTCTGGACTTTGCGTACTTCTCATCACTTTTTATTCATTGCATTGAATTCTATGTACTTGGATCGCATTCAGCTTGAGAGAATCACTTTTTTTAATTGTATTTGACTGAATGTTGACTTTAGATTATAATGAATCGTATTCGACCACGCCATACCATTTTGAATTTTATTGAATCCGATTGAATCGGATTGAATCGCATTGGATCGCATTGGATTGGATTGGATTGGATTGAATTGGGTCGCACCGCATCGCATTGGATCGGATCGCATTGGATCGCATTGGATCAGATTGGATTGGATCGTATCGCATTGGATAAGATCGCATCGCATTGGATTGGATTGGATCGGATCGGGTCACATCGCATCGGATCGGGTCGCATCGCATCGCATCACATTGGATCGGATCGCATCGCATTGCATCGGATCGCATTGGATCGAATCGCATCGCATCGGATCGCATTGGATCGGATTGGATCGCATTGGATCGAATTGAATCGCATCGGATCGCATTGGATTGAGTCGCATTGAGATCGGATCGCATCGGATCGCATTGGATTGGATTGGATTGGGATCGGACCAGATTCGTATTAAATTAATTAACTTTCAACTGGAAAATAATAAGGGATCGAAGAGAGAACTCAACCCTCCTCCTTCCTCCTCGCCCCAAGCAGCAAAAGAAATAATTGACAAATCTGAGATTAACACCGGCTGTGTATCGATATTGAAAGTAAAAAAAAAAAACTTTCAAGTATTGTAATAGTGAGGTATTAAGATATTTTCAGTACCTAAAAAATGGAGTACCAAGATTATGAGTACTTTTGCATTAACGACTTTATGATAAAATTATTCAGCAATTGGGGCTACTAGTTCTAAGTCACGTAACCGGTAGAATCTATAAATCATTTTTCAAGGTTTACTTCAAATTTTAGGGATTGACATTGAAGAAGGAACAAAAATGAATAATTGATGAAGTAAACATTTTTGAATTCAGCCCCAAAAAAGTAGAAAAATTTTTTTTTTAAGTGATAAGTTTATTCTTATTTCTAGCAATTACACTATATGTATATAAATATACTAAACACCTCATTCTGGGACGTGCTGAAGGCGCGTCCTAGAATTAGGCGTTTAACCCTTAAAGTACACACCCAAATCCAGAACTGCCACACTGACAGTTATGTGGGGTATTTTACACCCCATGTGTACTTTAAGGGTTAATATATCCCTGCAAATATATATATTTTTAAAAACCCAAAATAACCCTTTTTAATACCAAATAACCCTTCTAAAATCCAAAATAACCCTGCTTCAATCCAAAATAACCCATTTTTTATCCAAAATAACCCTTTTTATTCTTAACCAAAATAACCCTTTTACGCCCTCCTAGAGTAATAATCATCCCTCTTTCATTCTCCTAAAGCAATAATCCTCCCTCCAACCCCCCTCTAGAACCAAAATAACCCTTTCTAAAACCAAATAACCCTTTTAAAATCCAACATACCTCTTCTAAAATCTAAAATAACCCATTTTTATCCAAAATAACCCTTCTAAAATCCAAAAGAACCCTTTTTTATCCACATAACCCTTAAATATTCCAAAATAACCATTTTTGAAAACGTCCCAGAAATAGTTATATAGTATATACTTTTTCTGGGACGTCCCAGAATTAGGAAACGCGTCCCAGAAATAGTCGTTTCGGTTATAAAGCGTACTAGAAATAGTAATATAGCGTATTTATAGGTATAAATATATTATCACGTCACTATCCGGACATTTCATATACACGCTCGGTACTATCCGGACATTTCGACACTATCCGGACAGTCAGGATAGTGTTTGGTCCCATTTTTTCCGAGAGTAAATAAAAATGAGTTCCAGGAATTGGGTGAAGGGTTATTTGGGATGGGTTATTTTGGATGGGTTACTTTGGTTGGACCGCGCTAACCTAGAAAAATTTTTTATTGATGGGTTATTTTGAAAAAAAAAATAAAAAAAAGATGGGTTATTTTGGTTTTTTTAAATACGTGGTCGGATTGGGCGTTATTTGCGCTTAAAGTGGGTGTATTATTGCTTTAGGAATTTTTCATTTGGTAAGTACAGTGGTCACTATCCGGCTGAGTACATTTTTCTCTATTGTTGACTGCAAAAAGGCTGTTTTAAAGGCGCAAAGTGCAATATAACGCTCGCCGGGCTTTTTTTTGCCTTGAGGGTGGTCAAAATCTTTGAAAGTACCTAAAGTGGTGGTC
This sequence comes from Encarsia formosa, assembly GCA_038277355.1. Classification (NCBI taxonomy): domain Eukaryota; kingdom Metazoa; phylum Arthropoda; class Insecta; order Hymenoptera; family Aphelinidae; genus Encarsia; species Encarsia formosa. The sequence continues at coordinate 48,520,696 of CM076188.1, read as the reverse complement.
AAAATCTTTGATTATGGCTTTTTTTAATTATCTAAGAAAAAACACCTGCCTTAATCGAAATAAATTCCGTAACTAATAGGTAAAATAGGAATCACCAACAGGCATCATCGGCCTCTGAAGTCACTCAAAAAATCTTATTAAAGCTCATGAAGGCAGCTTTATACATGTTGCGATGCATATAATTATCAATAACCAAAATAAATTTTACTCCAAGATTTTTTTCAAAATATCACTAACGAAGAAAGGAATCTTGTTTGATTTTACATTTTTTTTAAAATCATTATGTAGCAAAATTATGAAATTAACGTACTGTTACCAATGTACAATTATTCAAGTGCCAATACACATATGGTGTAAGTGCTATGAATAAAAACAAACTTGTCACTTAAAAAAAAAATTTTTCTACTTTTTCGTTATTCATTTTCGTTTCTTTTTCAATGTCAATCCCTAAATTAAACCATAAAAAATCACTTATAGATTCTACCGGTTACATTACTTAGAACAAGTAGCCCCAATTACTGAATAATTTTATATTAAAATAAATAATTGATGAAGTAAACGTTTTTGAATTCAGCCCCGAAAAAGTAGAAAAATTTTTTGTTAAGTGACAAGTTTGTTTTTATTCATAGCACTTACGCTGTATGTGAATTGGCACTTGAATAATTGTACATTGGTAACAGTACGTTAATTTCATAATTTTGCTACATAATGATTTTAAAAAAAATGTAAAATCAAACAAGATTCCTTTCTTTGTTAGTAATATTTTGAAAAAAATCTTGGAGTAAAATTTATTCTGGTTATTGATAATAATATGCATCGCAACATGTATTAAGTGGCCTTCATGAGCTTCAATAAGATTTTTTGAGTGACTACAGAGGCCGATGATGCCTATTGGTGATTCCTATTTTATCTATTAGTTACGAAACTTATTTCGATTAAGGCAGGTGTTTTTTCTTAGATAATTGAAAAAAGCCATAATCAAAGATTTTGACCACCCCTTTAGGTACTTTCAAAGATTTTGACCACCCTCAAGGCAAAAAAAAGCCCGGCGAGCGTTATATGGCACTTTGTGCCTTTAAAACAGCCTTTTTGCGGTCAACAATAGAGAAAAATGTACTCATTTTGAAGAGCTAAAAATTTATGAAGAAATTGCATGCTCAAGCCTAAATCCTCTTCTTTGGGGTCCAGATATTGCTTTTTCAAAAATAATAATGAATTTTAAGAAAAAATTCAAACATTAATTTGACCAGTGGGACACGTGTTATAAAATGCTGATAACTTCATAAAAAAAAGTTTAAAATTCGGTCTAAAAAAAAAAAAAAAAAAAAAAAAAAAAGAGTTGGTAAAGGAGTCTCTATCAGAAAGTGGTATAGACACATCAATTTTTACGGCTCATAGTACACGCCACTCGTCTACTTCAGCGGCAAAGAGATCAGGTGTTGATATTGATTTAATTAGAAAAACTGTAGGTTGGTCAAAAAATTCAAAACCTTTTGCACGTTTTTATGATCGTGATATTGTTACTAATAATGATGATTATGCTTTATCGTTATTAAATCAAAAAATTTAAATTTTATTTATATTGTTTGAAATTGTAATTTCAATAAAATGATTTGTGTTGATCTACATCATTTTATTTGTATCAATACAATAAGTCTAAATCTCACTTAATTTGCCGTAGATTAGCTTTCAACAGCTACGATTTGATCTAGAAGGAGGAGGCGTGAAATACAATTGTACAATTGAACGAACTTCAGTGAAGTTCAATTCAAATCGTATGAACGCCTCCTCCTGAAGAGATCAATACCCACCCTTTTTTTTCTTTTTAAAATTCTTTTTAGGTACTTTCAATATCGATACACAGCCAGTGTTAATCTCAGATTTGTCTTTTATTTCTTTTGCTGCTGGGGCCGAGGAGGAAGGAGGGGGGTTAAGTTCCCTCTTCGACCCCTTATTATTTTCCAGTTGAAAGTAATTTAAGGGGGGGGGGTAGGGTCTGAGCGGTCAAAAAATGATGATTTTTCGATGATTCATAGTGAAGCTCCTGTTTATTATAATTTAATAAGAATTTATATACATATCACACAACATTCAAAGAACATTCTGTCAAAATTTCAGATCAAAATATTAAAAATTGAGGCAATGGGAGCCAACCAAACAAGGCGCTTCGAAAAAAAGATGAGTTGCGGTGAAGGCTGTAACTCGCGAACGGTTCATTTGAAATCAAAAAATAAAGTAGATTTAGTTAATATATTAGTTTTTCTCGCCCTCTAGTAGGATCAATTTCATTTTTTTTCAATTTTGAAGTTTTGGCGACGTTTTGAAGCCAAAACACTGTTTTTTGGTCACCAAAACCGGCCATTTTATGGCTAAAACTCGGCCAAAAAAAAAAAAAAAAAAAAAAGTAACTCACTAGGGGGCGGGTTTTTTATGCATTAAAGACGTATGTTTGATTCTAGAAAGATCGGTGCAGTAGTTTTCAAATGAGAACTTTCACCGACTTTGAAAAATAGTGTTTCGAGAAAAACGCGTTTGAAGTTTTCGGTACGAAAAAAGTGAAGAAAAACTATTTTATTTACAACTTACACTGAATCATCTATTCCAGCTCCATAAAGTAAGTCACCAGCAGCTTCAGCAATGTCCAGGGCATCTTTTTGTCCTTGTCTTCGCCGAATTCTACCTTCTTTGGTTTGAGCGGCGCTTTCGGAGTCGGCTTTCATTATGCGAGTTTCGTCCGCCAGCCTCGCGTACTCATGGGCGCTTTAATTTTTAAACGGATTGGGTCTTTTTTTTGGTTTTCCAAGTATTTTTCCTTCAGTTTTACGCGTTTCTCTCGACACTTTACTTGTTCTAACCATTTTAAAACCAAAAAAACCGAATCGGAAATATAAGAAGAAAAATAATCGGACCGCTCTGGTGAACGAACACCGTCAAACTGACACGTCTTTTTTTCCACACAGACCTTTAGAACCGCCTTATACTCTACCTGGGTTCACTGCCCCTCCCTTTTTACAAAAGGGTCTTAGGGGATTACAAAGACCGACTTAGCAGGGGCCTTCAGCGTAGAGCATGCGGGGAGGGGCAGCTGCCTCGACCTGCTCCGCTCGAAGGCCCCAGACTTAAAACTCTGTAACTTTGTGAGTTTTGCTCCAAACCCTTAGAAATTTTAACACAGCATTCTTGAAATGTTTTACTATAAGAAAAAAAAAAATCCGATTTTTCAAAAATTGCCAGACCCTACCCCCCCTTAATACGAATCTGGTCCGATCCCAATCCAACCCAATCCAATGCGATCCGATCCCAATGCGATTCAATCCAATGCGATCCAATCCGATCCGATGCGATGCGATGCGACCCGATCCGATCCAATCTAATCCAATGCGATGCGATCTAATCCAATCCGATCCAATGCGATTCAATGAAATCCAATTCGATGCGATCCCATCCAATCTAATCCAATGCGATCCAATCCAATCCGATCCAATGCGATCCGAGGCGATGCGATGTGATCCAATCCAATCCGATCCAATGCGATCCGATGCCATGCGATGCGACCCGATCCAATCCAATCCAATCCAATGCGATCCAATACGATTCAATCCGATCCAATCGGTTTCAATACAATTCAAAATGGTATGGCGTGGCCGAATACGATTCATTATAATCTAAAGTCAACTTTCAGTCAAATACAATTTAAAAAAGTGATTCTCTCAAGCTGAATGCGATCCATGTACATCGAATTCAATGAATAAAAAGTAATGAACTGAAGCTCAATCCGATTCAACAGTATTCCGGAAATCCATTTCAATCAAAAAATAATAATACAGCGCAGTCTAATTTGACAAATCATGATCTAAAGCGATCCTCTACAATGTAATACGCTGCGATTTAGTCAGATATATTTTTAAGCAATGCAATAACGACGGTGTTAAATGCGATCGACTGTAATCTTATGATACTTGATTTTTTTCAACCAAACTTCATATGACGCATTGACAATCACAATAAATCATGCATTCAGATGCGTTTTATATAAGGATATTTCCCATGGAAATGCATCATATACAACTGTACATTTTAGAAACATACAAACAAAATTATAATCACTTTTTATAATTCACCATACTTTTTTATCTTCTTAGATATTTTTGCTCGAGGCTGCCTATACACGTTTTTGAGCATATTCTTCTTTTACGTATTAGACTTTTAGGGTGAAATCGGCATCGTGTGTCTGTACGATGCAACAATGAGTTTTAATTCTGTAATAAATGTATAATTTTTTCATCGAATTTTTTGACACCCTATAGTCTGTGCTCAACTAATACATATTTGCGAGTAATTCTCTAGAATTCCCTCAACACAATGCACAGAAAAAAATTAAGCGCTTGCTTAATTTCCACTACCAATACATTCTTTTTTATCAAATTTAATTTTTTTATTCCAGTTTTTTTTTCTAGTTGTTTTTGTACTATGCAACTTTTTGACATTTTAACATTCGTCTTATTTTCTTATCGATTGCTACTATTAATAATGTTATGGCATCCAATTCGTTACAGTGGGCCTGGCACTAATACTGTGTTACCACTATTAATTAGTAATTTTTTTTTGTTGTTTTTTTTTTTTTTTATTAAGCTTTTGAGCCTTTACAGATTAATAGCTATTACAGTGGGGTTTCACAATAGAGGTACTACAATATAGTTCGTCAGGGTCGCTCTGTCTTGAATGCTTCATCATGGTAAGGTGAAGATGCCGTCCGAAATTCCATCAGCTATTGATGGTTTAGCATAGTGATGGGTTAAACAGTCTTAGCCTTATCTGGTGTGATTCATTTGTAATTCTTGGTGAACATTAAATCCAGTCATCGGTGGCTATCTCCTTCGATCCTCTGAATGTACCAATATTCCTCAAAAATGCTTGTCTCGTCAAAGCGGGTCACTTGCTCGCTTCTACACTGACTCGAAAAAATCGACCCAGCGGAGATTCGAACCGGTGTACCTCGGCACGCCGATGTTTCAGCTGACTAAGACGCGAGCCTTAGCCGACTGAGCCAACGACGGCTCTTTATTAATTTGTAATAAAAGCCTATGTTGCAAAAAGTGCGCTATCACCTGATCGCCCTGAATCCGTACACTGTTAGTTATTTCCGAATTGTTCGTAGCACCCCTCTGTGTGTCGGGATCTGTAGTTTACGATATAAAAAGAAAGTTTAAATTGAAAAACTGCTAAAAGAAAAAATTTTTAGTTTGAACTATCAACATGAAGTTTTTAAAGAAATATGCAGTGTTTTAATTAATGTGCTCGCACGTTTTACTTGATAAATTTTGAAAAATTTGTTTTATTGAAATGGATTTGAATTTATGCTAAATATAAGTAAAAAAAAGTGAAAAACTAACGGGAAAATTTTTTACCACTACATATTGAGCCTGTTACTTTATTTTAATCGTCAATTTTAGTGATACCATAATTAAAAAAGAGTGAAAATTAAGTAATAACTCTATTTTTTTTTGTCATAAAATGCAAATTCATCACCTTTGATATTCAAATAAATCTATTGTCAAAATCTATAAAAAAATTATTATTATTTTTTAAATAATTATGTATCGACGATTATTATTAAAGATTTGAATCTTTACCATCTGAATTGATAATAAAAAGACGTGCGATTAAAATTCAAATATACACAAACAATTCTGAAAAAAAAATTTTTTAATAACTTTTATTTGAGTAAAGTGAAAATTTTTACTCTCATTTTATTTTTTTTTTTTTTAGGCTTCGATTAGTAATTCTTGTTGCTGTAAGAACAATTCAAGTTTCATGCATTAACTATTCTTTAACTATTAAAAAAGCTTTTTATTTGTTATACCTTAATCAAGCAAATAAATTTTTAAATCATAAAAGATAATGATAACTTTAAATTTTTTAAACAAAATTAATAAATAATTTATAAAAAAGAATGAATTACAAGAATTTAAAAAACTCTCCTTTATTAATTAAATAAATTTTATTATTGAAAAGTTAAAACTTGGATTTAGTTCATTCATATGCCGATCGCATTCAAAAGATGGAATGAGGAATAAGTTCTTTCTTTAATTTCTTAGCTTCAATTTTATAAGTTTCTACTCTTAATCTATTTTAATTTTTCATCGTATTATTTAGATCTTCTTCTACTGATTTTTCTTCATCAGATTCACTGTTTTTATTAAACTTTACCAGATCTTGATAATATTTTAACACTAATTTTTCGGCTTATCTCAGTTCATCAACGGTTTAGTAATTTTAGGCCTGTACCTTCTTCAAATTTTTATTTTTTGTACATTGACAATTTATTTTCACTAAATCACCTTTGTTTAATATGTCGACTGATTTTATTCGAAAAAAAAAACCTTTAACTGCGATTTTTTTCAGCTCTTTTATTAGAATTATTTCAGTAATGTAATTATGAAATTTTTCCAAATAATTCACTAAGTCTTCTTTTGATAATGAATGTAACCGTAAAGGAAATTTTTTTCGATTAGCTTTTTTATTACTTTAGTAATTTTATTACTTATTTTATTTTATTACTTAATTTTCACTACACTCATCACACTGTTACGATATTTTACATGAATTTGTATGCTCTCATTACGCAAGAAAGCACTGTATTTAATTTTTGCACTCAAAATTTGTTCAAGTGCTTGTCACGCTTGTGAAAATGAGTTTTTCAAAACATTTGTTACTTTGTAATTTTTTAATTAGCGCTTGTCGTGCTTTTGTTTTATTCACCTGTAACCAAATACTCTTTGGACTTTTTATAGTTATTGTCCTCGTCACTAATAGTAAGAGATACTAAAGGAGAGGACGTGGTTCAATATAAAATTTAGTTTATTGTAATTACTTGGTTATTATAAAGGTCGCTGTGATATATGATCGACTGTAAGTAAATCTCGTGCTCGTCTCCGGATTACTCTACTTTTTAAGCATGACTTTTTACGTATTGCACTGCTCAATGACATGATTATAACGCTGACAGGAAAGCCTGTCATTAATTACGTGACAAGTGTCTGAGCAATCTTGGACAGACTAAGATTAAGAATGATCCCTCTGAAGGAGCTGGTTCTGATTTTTAATAATTTACACCCTAAAATAAGGATAGTCTTGAGTCGCAGTAAAATCATGAGTTTGAATACACTGATCGAGCAAGCTCGGATCGCGATAGGCCCAATGATGATTCATCAATACTATAAGATTCCCCCATTGTCGAAAAACTCAGTGATACCGGAGCTGGCTTTTAATCGAACAATAAGACCTTTGAAAGAGAAAGAGCTAGATCAGCCCTAAAGACCAACGAATGCTCCTCCAGAGAACGATTAGAGCAAGCGTCGGGGCAGGGAACTGATACTGAGGAAGCTCATGACAAGTCAACTTAGGATAGTAAAGATGAGGATTAAATATCCTGTTGTACTTGCAAGTTTTTTTTTTTTTTTTTTTTTTTTTTATTTAACGCCTATGTAAGCCTTCCGGCCCATACAGCAAAATATAAATATAAAAATAAATCATTTAAAAAAAAAAAGTTTGCATTACAAAAATTTGTTAGTACTAGATAAGCATAAAAGATCAGTAAGTTCGCTTATGTATTTGGAATCGATTTTAAGGCGACCTCTTGAGAGTCGAACACAGATATCTGCTTCCTTGTCTGCTTCTGCATTTTGTTTTTCTGTGAGGGGAAATATCCTGGCACAAAGACTAGAAATTATGTCTTTAAGCTTTCCTCCCAACATTTTACCATAACGTACAATGACGGTATACACAGATTCTAAGCTATTATTTATTTATTTATTTATTTATTCTATTCTTTGGGCTCAACATTAAATCGATCATACATCAAAGCATCTAAATTCGCATCTTCTTTGCTACCACTATGAGCTCAATACACCCGAAATACGACAATTCGTAATAGCTCTGTACATCATCCACAACCCTTTTCCAGGGCCGTAGTACCTTGTAAAGTTTCTTAAAATCTTTGATACTGTCACCGCTTTGATATCGCTGCCGAATAATTTTTTGAGCTCACTATCAATTTTACTGGTACAAGGTTTGTTTTTGGTGGATTGGGTCTGTGATAAGTCCATCGACGAACTTTTTTCCTTTGCCTCAATTCTTGAGCTTATCCTATGGTGAAACTTGCTGCTTGACGAATCCGAAGAATTTTCCACTCTCTCGATTTTCCGTGAGGTTTGCTGCTTGACTGCAGATTCCGAATTTGGTACAGATTTTTCTAATTGATGCTTCAACTGCATCTCTGCCTCGCCCGCATTTTCCAAATCCACGTTATTTATCATTAAACCAAGGCAATCTTTTCTAATGTGACCTTTGACACCACAATGACCGCACTTGATTTTCTCAGATGATAAGTAAAAGTTATAGTTAACGTTCTCAATCGTGAATTTCAATTCTTCAGGCATCTTGTCCACATCTTCTTCGTCTATGTAAATTTGTCGACGATGGCTCATTAAATGATCAACACCCTTCATCTGTGATTCTAGTTTTAATGGCTGTAACTTTACCTAAAATTCTCACTACACGATTTTTAATTGTCTCGATGATAATTTCATTTACAATCCATGGACAGACGTTGTAAATAACAAACCTTTTTGCTGTTGGTCGATTTTTCACCAAAGGTTTGATCCTTACGGGACTGTTGTTGATAAATACTTGTTTCGTCACGTTGACTAAATGCTTAGCGATTTCTATACTATTTACATACTCGCACACTCTATTGTTGTATATCCTGGAAATAGATAATAAATTCTTGGAACCAATTATACTTCCAATCGCAATAGCATATTCACGAAGAGACGTGTTTTCCAGTGCTTCCATAACTACAGCTTGTTCCCTTGAGGGATACTTATCCAATTGCATGACTTTGGAGTGCGGTAACGTGTTGCTACGAGGCTAAGAAAGCTGAGCTAAAACATCAGCTACACCAGTAGATTGAACGGTTGAGGGAGAGACTTCCGAAGTAACTTCACTCGTTTTTGTATTTTTATGAAGTACAGACTCCATTGTTGCGGTATGCATTACATTAATTATTATTTAATTTAAAGCTCTGAATCAGATGCGCTATTTTATGTGCACAATAGAGAAGATGCATGAAAAATTATTTAGTTTGTTTGACTTTATTAGATAGAGTATCAAGAAATAATCAACACGTATTTTTTCTTTTTGAAAAAAAATAAAAATTGACTTTAGAAGTTTCCGAAATAATCATGTGTATTTTTTTTTTTTTTTTTTTATTTATTTAACGTCGCTTTTTTACTACCTATTTCTAATTGCGACAAAGTTACAAATGTAATCTATTTACATCTACATAAGATATAAGTACCAATGGATTGAATATTTAGTTTAAATTTTTTTAAAAAGCGGAAAATGATACAACAGGTGGGGATATTCGGCCCCGCAATAAACATAGATGTACATAAAGGTAGGCAACAAAGCCCAAATCTTTCAATCCACTGAGTAGGGTCACCCTCTCAGCATCAAAACGCTCACATTGCCACAACACGTGGTCGAGATCTTCATCACCAGACCCACACACGCAGGAGGGGTCATATATAAAATTCTTTCTGGCCAGAGAAAATGCAAGATTGTAATAATCTGCCCGACAGCGGTTTATAGTAACAGTAACTTCCCTCGATTTCCTAAGACGGTAAAACCATGGTTTCGATCCAGGTTTAGAGAATGCGCTGAACAGACGTACTCCCTTAACAAGCCGCTGTTTAGATAGCTCAGTGTTATACCTCTCGAGGGACTTCCCACGAAATTCCTGAAAAAAATCAGTGAAAGGGGCTAGGTGGTAAATGAAAATTCACTAGTCCTTACCTCATTAACCAGAGTATCAGCCTCCTCATTACCAAAGATGTTCGAGTGTGCAGGAATTCAGACAAATTCCAAAGTTTTGTCGGAAAAGACTATTAAACTCGGCATATTTTGCCCTGATGTCATGTATGTGCCTATTGGTCTTGACAGAAAAGATCCTCCCCGACAAACTCTGTAGGGCACTACGAGAATATGAGAAAACGAAGAAACTGATTTTATTGCTGACTAATATATAGTCCATGCCCCGGCTGAGTCACTCAACTTGGTCTGGATCTGTCTCCCCCTAAGTCCATCTTTGTACATTTTAACCGGAACGGTGCTCTGCCTGGACAGTATGGTGTCCGGATCCGAGAAGAGGTTATTGATTCTAGTAACTCGGTGTGATTTTTTGGTTTTTTGCTGGATCACCGGCTTGAGTTTGAATTCCAGGTAGAGCGCGTTCGTAGTAATTGTTTCAGAGCTCCTGACATTATTAAAATTTATGTGGTACTTGGTTAGGGGTCACATCCCGAAACTTTGATCACTCTTTATAAAAGTTATGTTAGATCGATCATTGATTACGGAAGTTTCTTGCACCGAGGCACAAAAGCCGGACTTATAGATAAGGTTGAGAAAATTTAATATGCAGCTGCCCGAGCAGCTCTAGGCTACAGGATAAGTAGTCCTACGAATATCATTCTTGATGAAGCCAGACTTTGTACGATATACAAAAGATCTAGATTTTTAGGTAATTGTTTTGTTTCAAAGATCTATGGTGGTGAAAACAAGTCAGTCCTAAAGAGTATCAACAACTATGTGTCTGCGAGGAAGAAATTGAAATCTAAAAAATGTCGTGTACTGGGACTCTATATTGAAGACTCCAAGGAGTACTCGCGCTTTGTTGACCCTATCGCAAACTTTGGCATCAACCGAGCATCTACCCAAGAGGCTTGTCTGTCCCATCCAGTTGATCTTGATTTTCGGCTGACTATTGAAATGATTGATGAACCCAATGCTCCTCTCCAGAGGTACATTGAGCGGAGGAGTGCCTCAGCCATTTACACGGATGGCAGCAAGTGCCCTGGATCGGCATTTGTCGGTGCAGCTGTTGTTTCCTATGACCTCGGCGTAACAGACAAGGTCAGTCTGATTCGCGAGGCTTCTGTCTTTACGGCGGAATGCCTCGCCCTCAGCCGGGGCATGAACTAAATATTAGTCAGCAATAAAATCAGTTTCTTCGTTTTCTCATATTCTCGTAGTGCCCTACAGAGTTTGTCGGGGAGGATCTTTTCTGTCAAGACCAATAGGCACATACATGACATCAGGGCAAAATATGCCGAGTTTAATAGTCTTTTCCGACAAAACTTTGGAATTCGTCTGAATTCCTGCACACTCGAACATCTTTGGTAATGAGGAGGCTGATACTCTGGTTAATGAGGTAAGGACTAGTGAATTTTCATTTACCACCTGGCCCCTTTCACTGATTTTTTTCAGGAATTTCGTGGGAAGTCCCTCGAGAGGTATAACACTGAGCTAGCTAAACAGGGGCTTGTTAAGGGAGTACGTCTCTTCAGCGCATTCTCTAAACCTGGATCGAAACCATGGTTTTATCGTCTTAGGAAATCGAGGGAAGTTACTGTTACTATAAACCGCTGTCGGGCAGATTATTACAATCTTGCATTTTCTCTGGCCCGAAAGAATTTTATATATGACCCCTCCTGCGTGTGTGGGTCTGGTGATGAAGATCTCGACCACGTGTTGTGGCAATGTGAGCGTTTTGATGCTGAGAGGGTGACCCTACTCAGTGGATTGAAAGATTTGGGCTTTGTTGCCTACCTTTATGTACATCTATGTTTATTGCGGGGCCGAATATCCCCACCTATTGTATCATTTTCCGCTTTTTAAAAAAATGTAAACTAAATATTCAATCCATTGGTACTTATTGGGGGGGGGGGGGGGTCTTATAATTTTGACCACTACTGTAGAAATGATAACATTAAGCTCCGAAGAAATGTCACTATTTGAGGACGACTTAGGCCTTTTGAATCGAGAGCTTTCTAGTTCCATGAGTTCGGATTTACTTTTGTTTTCAGGCGCAATAGAGTTTAATACCGAGGTTGTAGTTTGAAACATGGTGGGAGTAGGAAAGTTTTCAGTTAATGCTATTTGACTTTAGGTGTTCGGATCAGCATTTGCATCAGCTCCGATCGAGGAATTGAATGAAGCGGTCGAGGTAGATTCCTTTGATAATTTCTGTGTTCCATGCGAGGTAGGCATTGGAGAGGATGCGCTGACTTCACTTTCCTTTTCCTGTACACTAAGAGCTTCATCGGCCATTTTTTCTTGAATTTTTTTTATAGTTTGTCTGCACTAGGGCAAGAGTGTCTGAAGTGACCTGGCTGAGAGCAGAGAAAACATTTCGAGTTGTCGACGTCGAAGAAAACGTTAAATACGATCGCAGCGGTAGAAAATTTAATCGGGCCCTTTGATAGCTTGTTTAAATCGTCAGGATGGATATAAACAATGTGCCTGAAGCTTTTGACATTCTTAAAACTTGAGCCTTCTGAGTCAATATTTGCCTTCAGCTCTGACACACTTGAAGCGGTTGTTTACATTTATCTGTAAGAAATCTTTTTAGCGGGGAATTAGTAACACCATAGCCTGCATTAGATATAATAATTTTCACCGATTTTGCTATAAGGTACTTAATTTGAATAGGAGATTCGTTGATTTCAATTTTTTGTACTTGGTCTACCAGCATGGCTGCTTGCTCTGATTTTTCAAAAACAATGCATAGACGATCACCAGATATTCTTGATATATACTTGAAACTTTTTTCATTTTTAATGTACTTGTTGAGTTTGTCACAGTAAGCTTTAATGGGAATTTCTCTATTGACTGATAAAACAATGGCTTGGTCGTCCTTTAGGTGGATTTCACGAGCATTACTGACGGGAGAAACTGGTACAAAAAAGTTGGGTGTAAATGAAGTGGCCTTTTTGAGGTTAAGCACGCTGGCTTCTCTAACAAGATGCCCATCAAATAACCATAAAAAACATAAGTAACCTCAACTCGAACAAGCGGAGACTACTGAAAAAGCACTATTTTTTCAGCTCGGGCCGAATGGCCTATAATACCAATTCCACGACTTAACATCTAGGCGATAAAACATCTACGAAAAAACATCTGCGACAAAATATCTATGCAACAAAACATTCAACGACAAAATATTTAGCGATAAAACGTCTATAAAGAAAGAAAATACGTATAAATAACATTTTTGTTTTTTAAATTAAGAAAAAATTTAAAGTAATCAAATTTTTTTTTTTTTTATCAGGAATATAAAATTATAACTCCCAAGAAAATTGTAAATTAAATTTTAACGAAGATCATACAATACTTGCGAGTCGACTAATATCGATTTTGAATATATTTGTTTTTGTTTACATGATAATAAACTTTCTGGCTGATTTTAAATACATTTGTTATTATTTAAATTTATAATAACGATTTTCTACTTAATCATAAGTATTATACTTTCTGAAAAATATGATTTTAATCAGTCTCAAATTATTGATTTTTAGCTAAAAAAGTTGTACACAAAATTGATAAAAAATATGAAGATTTAAATGATAGAATATTTAAAATAGTGTCCGAGTATGATAATATTGAAGAAAACGATGATGAAAAGGAATTAATTTATTTGCAAAGTTTAGCTCTGAATCTGCAATATTAAAAATGATTGTTATTACATTATTAAAAGTTATTATTATTATTACATTTATGTATGAGTAAAGTATTTGTAAATATTATGATTTTTGTGTGCAAGTGTGATTTTTGTGTGCAAGATTTTTAAATCAATAGATGTTTTGTCACTATATATTTTGTTGTTGGATGTTTTGTGGCTAGATATTTTGTCGTAAGATGTTTTGTCGCCCTACCATAATACCGAAGGTAAAAGACCCACTCAAACGGAACACTTGATGTGCTCGGAGCAGCGAAAAACACGTCCGAACGGCACGGTGGCTCGAACGGAACTCCTAATCATATGCATACTTTGGAATTTTACATTGAAAGTATAGATATACTTCTAATGTAAATGATACTGACGACGTCACGAGCACTAATTTTCAAAAAATGTTATCTCCGGTAATATTGATAGAAAAACTATTTAAAAAATCTTAAAATTCATTAAAAATTGAAAAACTTTCAGAAAAAAATATGATTAGAAAGTAAGCATCTTCCCTATTCTATGTGCTGGGTGTATACTCAAAGTCACAAGCAACGAGACTATGTAAACACGTTTCATTCGGTCGAGTACTCGATCGTGACCGAGACTTGTTATCTGATTAAACTGATTACCCAAGGTTTTATTCGGGAAACGACGAGGGGGGCGAGAACTAGACAGTCCATGTCACCCCGATATCAACACAAGGACCTCGGTCGTACGGAAAAGTGCAATAGCTACTCCAACTCAGGTAAAAAAGGAAATGACAAAAGCAGAGGAAATTCCGGAATTAAGCTTGTTACCTTTAAAGGTTAGGAAATCTCGTTTGTGGGCTTTTAATGTAAATTTTATATTTACGTGGATTTTATCCGTTTATTTCTCTGTTTATTCTTGAAATAACGGAAGTATAAAGTCTGTGATAGTTTGAGGGAGGAGTATTTTGAATAAGCTTTTAGTGTAAGGTTAAATATATAAGTTTATTTCACTGACGTTACATTGTGACTGAGCTCCCGTAAGAGTGTTGCTCGCTGTATATATAATGCTCGCTTGGACAACGCCTAATGCTTGATCAGCGTGTCAATGACCTGCTTGCCATACTTTCTGCTAACTACGCTTTAGCAGTTTGAACATTCTTTCTAGTTCATTCACTTACCTAAAACGCATACATTACAATTCCCCCCTTTTTATTTTTGATTCACTCTGGTTTTATTTCGCAACCTTTCTGACCTTCTTGGTCCACTTTGGTTTTCCACTCTGCACTTATTTTTTTGTTTCGCTGCACTTTTCTTATCACCTTGCACTTGCTCCATGTACTTTCTCTCGTCATTCATCATACTCTTTTTTACAATTTTATTTCGCTCGCAATTTTTCACAATTTTTTCATTCGCTGCGCTTTTTGTTTTACGCTCGCCTGTTACAGATTGTTTGTTTGCTTGATTTTAGGAAATAGACTCGCTTTCGCCTAATTCCCCCCTTTTTAGATTTGACCTTATTTGCGTCTTTATGATTTGATTTACGTGCCTTTTAGTAATATAACCATCTTTAAATTGAATATTGTAAACTATTGGTGATATTCTTTCTAAAATTTTAGCTTCTGCTTTTTTATCGGTAAAATTTCGAAAATCTGTAGCATAGACTATGTCTCCTATTTCGAATTCTATTTTTCTATCCCCTGATCTAAATCTTTTTTGGTTAAACTGTTGCAATTCAACTTTTGTTTTTACACCTGGTTTTAACAATTCAAAACGAGTTCTAAGTTCACGTTTAAACATTAAATATGATGGTGTTTTTCCCGTTGTTGTGTGTTCAGTAGTTCTGTAGTCAAATAAAAATCTATTTAAAGCAAAATCTAAGCTGTGCCCATCTCGTATCATCTTGTCAACTTTATCTTTCACGGTTCTCACAAAATTTTCTGCAGCTCCGTTTGTAGCTGGAAAATATGGTGCTGAAAAAATATGCTTTATTCTAAGACTTTTCAAATATTGTCGAAATTCTTCGCTTTTTAGTTGTGGACCGTTGTCACTAACAATAATTTTCGGCAAACCGAATCTACTAAAAATTGAATCTATCACTTTAATCAGTTTTTCGCTGTTGTGTCTTTCTTCATATTAATAATTTCTGGCCATTTCGAATGAGCATCTACTATAGCTAAAAACATATTCCCGTGAAAAGGTCCTAAAAATCTATATGTATTCGTGTCCAAGGTGTACTTGGCCATTGCCACGGTGAAAGCTGTACTTTTCTCGGATCCGGTCGCGCTTCTCAGCAGATTTTACATGTATTAGCTAATGCTACTATATCTGAATCTATTCCTGGCCACCAAAAGTAGTTTCGGGCTACTTGTTTCATTTTAGTTATACCCAAGTGAGATATATGTAAGTCACGTAGCATTTGTCCTCTGAGTGTTTCAGGTATCACTAATCTATGAACCCATGTGATACTATTGTCTTCTATATCTAATTCGTTGCGTTTCGCGTGAAATGCTCTTTCTGTTTCCGTTAATTTATTGATTTTCGGCCAATCGTTTTTTATAAATGCAATTATTTGTTTAAGCTTTCAGTCTTTTGACGTTTCCTTGGCTACTTGTTTAAAATCTATTATATACCAACCGTTTTGAATGTAATTTAAATTACTGTACTCTGAAGGAAATACAGGTGTTTTGTCGTCTATCGGGAGACGTGATAACGCGTCGCAATTCCCGTTTGCTTTTGACTTTACAACTTCGATTGTGTACGTGTACCCTGACAAAAAATACGCCCGTCTTTGTAATCTACTATGTAACATTGTTGATATATTTTTATTACCGAAAATAAACTTTAACGGTTCGTGATCTGTTTTCAAAATAATGTGATTACCAATAATGTACTAATAAAATTTTTGAAAACCGAAAATAATTGCTCCTGCTTCTTTGTCAATTATAGCAGGATGTCTTTCGCTTTTCAGAACTACTTTTGAAGCAAAGGCTATTGGCCTTTCCGTACCGTCGTCGTACCTGTGAGATAAAATTGCTGACATGCCTACGTCACTCGCGTCGCATGCTAAAACTAGCTGTATGTCTGGATCAAATAATGCTAACACATTTTCGGACGTTATTTGACTTTTTATCCAGTTGAATTCTTTTTCGCACCGACCTGACCATACCCATTTTTTCTCTTTAAGTAACGCGTACAGTGGGCAAACGTGTTCTGCCCTGTCTTTCAAGAATTTTTCGTAAAAATTTACTAAGCCTAAAAAAGCTTCTAATTCTTTATGATTTTTTGGCAATGGTGCTTCTTTAATTGCTTTTATCTTAGAAGGACTTGGGTTTAATCCGTTCTCGTTTATAACAAACCCTAAAATTTCAATGCTTTCTTTAAAAATCACATTTATCTAAATTTACGCGTAGACCTGCTTTATCTAGTCTCGCAAAAATCTCTGTTAAAATTTCAATATGTTCTTGGTCCGTTTGACCCGTAATATAAATATTATCAATGTAAATTTCCGTATGTTTTATACCTTTTAAAATTTTTTCGAGAATATCTTGACATTCTCCCGGACTTGATGCTATACCTTCGCCTAGATTTGTGTATCGATATAATCCTTCATGTGTAATAATTGTTAACGCGTTTTTAAATTCGTCATCTAATTCAAATTGCATAAACGCGTGTTTTAAGTCTATTTGCGACCATTTATTTCCGACTCTTAACGTGTTAAAAATTTTTTCTTTAAGAGGTATTAGATGTTTTTTAATTACTAATTGCGGGTTGACTGTTAGCTTAAAATTACCGCAAATACGCACTTCTCCGTTTTTCTTTCATACCGGAATGATGGGTGTTGCCCATTCACTGCATTCTACTGGCTCTAAGTTTCCCAAACTTATCAATCTTTGTATCTCGCTCGAAATTTTCGGCATCAGCGCGAATGGCGCGTGATGTGGTTTCAATTGTATTGGTCTTACATTCTACTTAAAGACCAAATGCACTTTTTTTCCCTTATAGCACCCTTGCGTGTTAGAGAATTATACTGGAAATTTTTTTAACATGTTATGTTTTATAGCTTCGCTCTCTTTTTTTAAAACATTACTTTCACGTTCATTTTTCATTAATTTTAACGGCCATAAATTAAAAGCTTTCAGCCATTGCCGACCTAACAATAAAGATCCTGAGCCCGCTATAATGTACAAATCTAAGTTTTTCTCGCTTTCTAAGAAATTTACTTTTACTTTTGAAATTCCGATAGGATTCAGTGGTAATCCTCCGTAACACGTTAATGTAAGATCACTTTTGCTTAATTTTTCGTTTGGAAAATATTTATTCTTATCTTCTTCCGACATAGCTGTTACATATGACCCGGTGTCAATTTCCATTTCAAATTGAATATTATTTATTATTACTTCTACAAATTGAGGTTTTGCGTCTATTTTATTAATTTTCACAATAAAATTCATCGGAATGTTCGAACTCATCGTTTGATTCGCGCTCTTCTGGCTGCACATGATTTCACTGCCTGCTACTGTTACTTCTCGCGTTACCGTCAGCATTTTTAAAAATTATATTTTTTCCGTGTTTTTTAATGCATACTTTTTCTAAATGACCTACTTTTTTGCAAAAGTTACAATTATAATTTATGAATTTACAATCTTTCGCTAAATGATTATTCAAGCCACACCGGTAACAATTGTATTTAAAATTACGCGAATTACTTGCGCTATACTTATTATTTACGTTACCGCTCTTGTAGTTGCCGTTGTTGCTGTTGCCGTTGTAGTTGCTGCTGCTGCTGTTGCCCTTGTTGTAGCCGCCGTTGTGTGGTACTCCGCCTTTCCTCTGTAATCTTTGTGAGCTGCTTACGTGTTGAATTTGTTCGAAATTTGTTTTCTTTTCTGTTGACGCTGCATTTTTCACTGCTGCTTCTCGAGTGGTAGCGATCTCCATTGCTTTTTCCAATGTTAATTTGCTTTCACTGAATAAAGCAATTTTCGTGTTGTAGTCTCGAACTCTGCATACTATTTGATTACATAAAGCCTCGTCCAAGTCTTTAAAATTGCAGTTCATAGCTAATTCTCTTAACCTAGCTACAAACTCGCTGATTGATTCATTTACATTTTGCTTTGTTTGCGCAAAAATGCATCGTTCCATCGCTGTGTTCTTTTTTGGTGTGAGGTGGTCACTTACTAGCTTTGTGATTTCATCGAACTTTTCGTCTTTTGGTTTGCTTGGAGCACACAAGTCGCGTTTCAGTTTGTATGTTTCTGCCCCGCACTTTGTAATTAATGTAGCTACTTTTATATTGTCATCGTTAATTTTATTTGCAATACAAAAGAATTCGATACGTTCAATATATTCTTCCCAGCTGTCTTTATTCTTGTGGAATTCGAAGTCAGCCATTTTGAGATCTAATATAATTTCTTCACTTTCTGCCAAGTTTGCTGGTTCAGTTTGCGAAATTTTTTCTTTATTTTCTACACTTGAATTTATTATCGTTGCGTTTAAGTCACTTTCTTGTTCTTCTTCTTCTTCTATCGAACCTTTGTTTTTCTCAATGCGTTCATTTGCTGCTAACGTTTGATAATTTTTTAACATTATTTTGCATACCCTTCTAAGTTCTTCAACACTTAATAAATTCAGTAATTGTCGATCTTTTACCTTCGCTTTAAGCCATATATTGACTGTTGTTTGGTTAAAATACTTCCACTCAGCTAATAAATTTACTAAATTTGTTTTATCGATGTTTTTTGTTTCGATTTTAAATTCTTTCGCTACTTTTTTAAGATCTTCCCATGATACGGTCTTAAGTATTACCTTGATATCGAATTTATCAAGATAATGTACAAGGTCGTCTTTGCTTAACGAATGTATCCACGTAGCTGTTTTTCCTTCTATTAGTTTTTTTATGTTTTCAGAAATTTCACTTTTCTCACACATTAAATTTTATGCGCTTGTCGCGTTTTGTGAATTTTGTAATGTAACCACTTTATTTGTTAATCACTTTAGCGCTCGTCACGCCCTTTTTTGTGTACACTTTTTCACTGTAAATTAATTTTTATCCTCGTCGGATTTTTTGCTTTTATCCTCGTCGGATTTTTTGCTTTTATCCTCGTCGGATTTTCGTTTTTTATCCTCGTCGGATTTTCGTAGTTTTTATCCTCGTCGGATTTTCATGGTTTTTATCCTCGTCGCCAATTGTGATTGTTTGAGGGAGGAGTATTTTGAATAAGCTTTTAGTGTAAGGTTAAATATATAAGTTTATTTCACTGACGTTACATTGTGACTGAGCTCCCGTAAGAGTGTTGCTCGCTGTATATATAATGCTCGCTTGGACAACGCCTAATGCTTGATCAGCGTGTCAATGACCTGCTTGCCATACTTTCTGCTAACTACGCTTTAGCAGTTTGAACATTCTTTCTAGTTCATTCACTTACCTAAATCGCATACATTACAAAGTCAAAATCCTTTAAAGGTACAATGCAACGCATAATGTCGTCTGCAGAAAAAGCCTACAAGATCAACATGAATCCAAAAAGATGCGGAGAAAGTGATATTTTTCCAATACTTGTTATATAGTGAGGTTGAAGACTGAAATTATATCTTTAAATTCCTAACTTAATTCCATCTGTACTAGGCGTAAATCTGCTGGCATGAGTAAGAGATGCGGAGAAAGCGAAATTTCTCCAAGCGTTGAGCCACTAATACGTAAGACCAGTGGTGTAAGCTTCGAATATATAGGTCGAAAATTCGTTGAGCTCGACACGAGCCTTATCGCTCTTGCATAGTCTGAATGCTCAAGCAGTTTTTCACGTTTCTAGTTTCTCTCTTGCATTTTTACAATCCTAAATAGTAAAAAACAGATTTTTTTAGCATTTTTTTTATTCCTCAGGAAAGATGTAATGCATAAATTTAGCGATTGATTTTAATTTAAAATAAGAAATGTGTATTCAAAAATAGGTGTAGATTATGACAAATAACATGCACTCTAAACAGTTTTTCAGTGATTTCAAAAACGATGACGTCACCAGGATGGCCTAAAGGATCTTGTTAGAATGTTTTAAATTTCGAAAAAATCAAAAACACTAACATCCAAAAATAGTACATTACACGCTCGGGGAGTCAAAAATTAGGTAGCCCTTAGCGTGTATACTATTTTATACCCTTCAGGCATATAATCGGTGCGTTTTCATAGCCCAAACCCAGTCGATAACAAGTCGTTTTCATAGCTCACGACTGTTGTACCGGCGAGCAGTAGAGAAACGCCTGTTTCTTTACTGCTCGCACAGAAACGCTACCCAATTATGCACTGGACAACGTACAACACGTGTGATTCAGCCGGTAAAGATGGCTCGAGCCGACGCCATCTTGAGGGTTATGTTATGCTAGTTGGGTTAGTACATACTTCTGCAGTCTGCTGCGCGCGTATTGATGGACTTGAAGAATCAACTACAATGAATTAGTATACACGGCAATTCAAAAACTACTTTAAAAAAATAATCATCATTATTTATTACTATTATTATTATTATTTTTTGTTATTTAAAAGTTTCATAAAATCATGAAGTGTTGATCTTGATAGCTGATACATGTATCAATTAATGAACAAGATGATCAAGTGATTTTTATAAATAGTTTTTTAAATCAATTATTTTACAATCAAAAAGTTTTTCACTATAATTTTTGATAAATCATCTGTGATGTGTTATTGTGTATCTTTGAGTGAATTGTGTCTAGTTTGGGTGATATAGGTTATATTGATAAAGAATTGATTCCAAAACAATTTAACTTAATCAAAGCGGTTTTCACCAATGCTTATTAAATACAGTTAAATTGTAGTTATAATAAATGAAAATTTGATTATCAAATTATTATAAAGGTGTTGCTATAAATTTAATATTGTCTTTTTTTTTTTAACTAAAAAATTACCATTCTATTGAATCAGTTTTACTAAACAACATATAAGAGAGTCCTGCTGATAATTTTTTTTCCCAAGAATATTGACATTTTAGCAAAGTCAATTATTTACACAGCTTTAAAATACAATATTAGTCGGATTAACCTGACTGCTTATTTCATTTAACTATAAATGTATAATTTGATATCAAAAATTTTTATACTTTTCTTATTACAATAAAATTAAGTTTTTTTTAGAAAAAAAATTTATTTCAATCACTAAAAAATACATTGTTTTGTTTTAAAAAAAAAGTTAAAAAAATTTTTTTTTTTCAGTCGGCGGGGGCTTCGCCCCCTGCACCCCCACCAGGCGCTGCTGCCCCTGGACCCTGCAATAGTGTCCTTTTCCAACCGGTAAATTTTTAGTTTTTGTACAAAAGTTCAAATCTTTTTTTTTTTTTTTTTAATACTATTGTAAATTATTATAAATATTATTATTAAAAAATTTTTGACCCTGGACATTGCTACTGTCTTCTTACCCAGCTTTCATTAATAAATCGTATGTACAAATATATTTTTTACATTTTCAAGTTTTAACAATTATATAATTAACACAATTTGCTTTTTTATTTGCGGTTTTTCTTTCTATCTCGATGTCAGCTGGTTGGTGCCGATTATATGCCTTCAGGGTATAAAATTACGTACGTACTTCAGGGGACTAACTGCCATGTTCGCTTGGGTCGAATGATTTTTCGAAACTTCGCTTCGGCTCGTGCGCGCGCAGCGCGCTTGAGCCGGCGCTCCGTTCCGAAAACATCATCCGACCCAAAGAAACACGGCATAGTCCCCTTCAGTACGTAATAGTATATTACAGTCCTGAGGGAGTCAAAAATGAGTTAGCCTTTAGCAAACCCAAATTGATGACCGATCCGAAGGCGAGGTCATCAAAGGTTTGCTAAAGGTTAGCTCATTTTTGCACTCCCAAGGGCTGTATACTATTTTTCACGCTTGTAGTCAGAAAGTACATTATTCGTTTCCGGTACGAGCCCGAAAATTGTACTTTTGGGCTACTAGCGTGAAAATAACTATTTCACGCTAGTAGACCGAAAGTACAAAAAACCTAGTAGCCCGAAAGTACTTTCGGCGCTACTAGCGTGAAAAAATTTTTTCCAGCTGCTTAGTTATCAATGTGTTATCAATATTAGGAACTAAATAAAAAAAAGACTGGAAGCACACAGGTAAGTGTTTGATAGTTGTCAGTGTCAAACCAAAGCTTATTTTTTACTTCCCGATCGCAAAAGACGGCACGGCAATCATCCGCCCCGGGCCCAGTGCCTCGCTTGGCTGCCGGGTGAGGCAAGTAATGCTTCTCGGGCTCGGCACGGATGATTTGCCGTAGTGTGATCATAAAAAAGATGTCATCTGCTTTAGAGGTTGTTATAAAACTCTCAAAGTTATCTGTTTGACCGTTTTTAAATGAATACAAAATCCAAATGAAATAAATATTACTAGCTTTTGCAGTAAATAATTATAAAAATAAGATGTAAAATTTCACTGGCATAACGTATATGGTTATCAAATGGTAATTACTATATGAAAATGATCTAAATTTTTAATGTATTTTTATGATCACATTTAGTTATAGACAATTAATCTTAAGAAAAAAGAAATTAACCTTCTTACAATAAAAGTAATAATGTTTGTTCTTCGATTGATAAAAAGTATATATAATCAATTTTGCAGTTTACTTATACCAAACCACGTATGATGATTATTGAAAAAATACTGTGAATGAGCATAATAATAAAAATTTATTTGAACAAGCTTAAAAGTTATTTTATTTATAAATGAATTTTAATTAACGACTTTTTATAAAAAAGTTTTTTGGTTTGTGATTTTTCAAAGAAAAAAAAAAAAATGTTTATTTTAGACTTTTGACATAAACCTAAAAATTTTATTACAGAAATCTTTTTTATTGAAAATTTTCAAAATCTTAATAATACTTATCGTTTTTTAACATTCTTTTAATCGTCAATTTGTAAAGTTATTTCAGATAATGCATATGAAAATGAGTCGAAAATTTTTTAATTACATTCTTTTTTTTATTAATTGCAACTGTTTCAATAAACATAATTTATTTTAAGTTTAAGTTCCGAGGCTTTTATAATATAACTGACTGTAGAAAATTTGATTTAGTAAATTTAAAAAACACTCTTAAGTATGAGTAAATTTTTAGGGACATAGTACTGTACAAAACCTGAAAATTATTGTTTAAACACCACACATAATATAATTTTAAACTTTTATTTCTAGCTTTTAAAAATTATTAAATGCAAAAGCTAGTAATTTTTATTTTATTTTTATTTGGCATTCAGTTAAAAACGACAAAGGAAAGCACATTGACTTTTATAACATCCTTAGCAGATGACGTCTTTTTTTAAGATCACACTGCAATTCGCACAGCAAATTATCCGTGCCTGGCCCAAATAGCGTTACTTGCCTTACTCGTGCCGAGCATGGGAACCGGGCGAGGGCCGGGTGATCTCACATGGCTGCCGTGTCGTCTTTTGCGTTCGGGTTAGTAGTTTTCAATATAAATATATTCTTGTTTTAGGCGAATTTGTAAAATTGACCTAAAAAATTCTGAAAGTGGACAAAACAATACTGAAAACTGTTATAGGTCATTAAAACGAAAAGCTAGCGCAAGTTTGTGATTTTCTCTGATCTATCCCAATGTAAGTATTACTATAAGGGAAACTACCGAACAGACAAATATGTGATTTTATC
Organism: Encarsia formosa; assembly: GCA_038277355.1. Lineage (NCBI taxonomy): Eukaryota > Metazoa > Arthropoda > Insecta > Hymenoptera > Aphelinidae > Encarsia > Encarsia formosa. Next base: position 48,496,489 of record CM076188.1, on the reverse strand, counting down.
GTGCTCGCAACTCCGAAATTTTGCGTGTTAGGGTCTACCTAAAAACACCGTGCAATCCACGAGAAAATACAGTGCACTGAGAGTAGCGCTCTTTTTATGTAAAGGGCTGTCCACTAACGATGTCACGTTTTTTGGCATAGTTTCGTAGCGCTCCACTACTAGCAGAATATAGCATAAAAGCGTGACATTATCAATAAATGACCCATAAGGTGCACTGTAACAACTACAGGAGCTATGGTATTCTGACTTAAGGCCGAGACGCTTGAAATAGGCTCAGGCAGGCCCGATCCGATTTTTCAAAAATTCTATCAATTTTTTATTGTTTGGAATATTGCTTGGAAATTTTTCAGAAAGCTTCTCTAAAGCACAATGATAAACTTCCACGCTGGAAGTTTTTTCAATTCTCAATTTTTATGCTCACTTTTTTAAACCAAAGTTTTAGTTTAGAAACTGTGAATTTTTATTTTTATAAGTTAATGTCTCGGCTTGAAAGCACTTGAAAAATATTTGGAATGTTGTATGGGCAGCGGGAAGACTTCAAAATTATGTAGTGCTAAGGTTTAATTAAAAATTTTTCCGTAGTTTTCGAGCTATTGCGAATTGAATACAAAATTTATAAATAAAAAAAATCAAGTTTTGTTAAACAACAACAAATTGTTACAACAATAAAGCAATAGAACTTAAGGGCAGTGATTTCTACTGCTAGAAGTGCTAGAAAATCATTGCGATTGTTGTGAAGTCTGAAATTTTAGAACTCTGAACTGTGTCGAATATTACATACTCGACATATTCGACATTTTCGACGCGTGAAGTGTCTAATAAGTTAAAAACTTTATTGAAGTGTCGAGTTTACATTTCTAGCTGATGTTAGCACATCATTTGCTTTTTTCGGTTAGATAGAATTTTTACCAGCCAGAAATTGAAAAAAAAAATGTTATATCTTTCCTTATTCTTACTCTAAAAGTACATAAATAGTCCTTATTATCATGTTTAGAAATTTCTTTTTTCTCATAGTTTTGCATTGATTTGTGTAGATTGATTAAGGTGTTATGAGAAAAATATGAACGATGATGATGATAATAATTAAAAGGAGTAAACATGGTACACGTTGACATTTTGTTTTAGGACAAAATTTTTTTTTTAATAAATAGGTCGTAGAAGAAAGCCTAATCGAGCTCGTGCGCTCAGGCTAGCGGCCTTTGAAGAAAAGGAGTTCCCTGCTAGAAGTTTCAACAGAACGTCTGGGGTGCCCGCCAGATAGTGGGCAGAAAATTCTGTCAAGCTTATTATTTTATATATATGTCTATGTATATAAATATATGTATATGTACCTAGATGCGTTGATGAGAGGTTAGTTTACAAATCGGAGCAGCAGCATGCAGCTCCGATGTTACAAAATTGATAAAAAATAATCAAATAATTTTATAGAAATTGTAACGAAGTTTCCTTCGTTACTTATTCGACTCTTCCTAAAGGGCATTTTTTAAAAGTTGGTTAAGAATGTTTATTTATAAAATAATTTAATATTTCATGTACGCGGGGTTAATCAAGTGATAAAAAAAAAAAAAGAAAAATGACAAGACAGAGACGTGAGCCAGAACAGCACAACAACAACAGCATTAGCAGTTACAGTCGCCGCAGCGCTGGTCCAGCCGAACGAGAAACAAGAAGTAGAAGAAGAGTGAGAGAGAGGACCGAGGGAGCAAGGCAAATGAGAGCGAGAGAGAGGAAGCGCGCGCGCCTGTCAGCCGTTCGAGAGAGAAAAGAAGATCGTCTTGCCGGCAACCAAGGGAACGCTGCCGCTGCCGCCGCTGCTAGGAGACTAGTTAGTTGACGCGTGCTGCACTAATTAGACGTATTGGTTATTACAAAGAAAAGTTTGGAAATTTTGTTTGATTCTTGAGTTTTCAATGACTGGATTACTTTTAGATTTCTTGACGCTTCGAAGATCATCGACAGGAGTTTGCACGGATATTCATCAGCTGCTGGACGAGTTCGAGCCTGCATAAAAACCAGGAAACCTGCAGTCAAGAATCACCGGAGAGCCGACCGAGGAACAACAAGAAAATCCAAATAATAAAGGTGATGAGAGGTTACAGTGACGAGTGACAGTGCCGCGTAAAAAAAGTATAAAAACTAAGATTTTCCCTTGCAGTGCCTCCTTTATGATTTTGAAATGAATGTGATAAATGAATAAAAGAATTAAAAAAAAAATTAATGTAACTTAGGCTAATTTGAATAATAATAAATTTATAATTTTTATATTAAAAAAAAAAAGTGAATCATTTATTTTTAAAAATTGCCCTATTACAAAATATAATTTTAATCGATGAATTATGATTGCTGTTTGAAAATCCTAACCTCTCCCTGCTGTATGAGGACCTGTAGAAATGTGCGGCACTGGAGGGCGCCACTGGCAATAGCCTCCTCTCTCCCAGCAGTTTGGCATGGAGCATATGTTTCAGTGTGTGTGTGTCGTCACACGCACGTGCGGACAAACAAACGTCTGCTGCGTGCTAAACTGCTAGGAGAGGAGGCTATTGCTAGTGGCGCCCTCCAGTGCCGCACATTTCTACAGGTCCTCATAGCCACACGTACAATGGACTTGAACAAATTTTTTTTCTTTTGCTAAATATTTTAACATCTATGGAGTCAGGGCAGTGACCTAGCGCATAGGACAGCGATTACAACCTGGAGATGATTTCCCCAGGAAGTTTTGACTCCGGAGAGGCCAGGGCGGATACCTGGTGCACCTGGTGATACTTACGCCTTGGAGATGATTTTCTCAGGAAGTTTGGACCTCGGAAGGGCCAGGGCGGATACCTGGTGCACCTGGTTATACTGAGGCCTTGGAGATGATTTCCCCAGGAAGTATCGACTCTGGAGGGGTCAGGGCGGGCACCTGGTGCACCTGGTGATACTTACGCTTTGGAGATGATTTCCCTTAGAAGTTTTGACTCCGGACGGGCCAGGGCGGATACCTGGTGCACCTGGTAATACTTACGCCTTGGAGATAATTTCCCCAGGAAGTTTTGACTCCAGAGGGGCCAGGGCGGATACCTGGTGCACCTGGTGATACTTACGCCTTGGAGATGATTTCCTCAGGAAGTTTGGACTCCGGAGGGGCCAGGGCGGACACCTGGTGCCCCTGGTGATACTTACGCCTTGGAGATGATTTCATCAAGAAATTTTGACCCTGGATGGGCTAGGGAAAATACTTGGTGTACTCGGTAATAACCACACTCTGAAGATGCTATCCTAATAGTAAACTTGATAATGTGAACCCACTGGGATCAAAACTTTCTGAGAAAATCATCTCCAAGGCGTAAGTATCACTAGGTGCACCAGGTGTCCGCCCTGACCCCTCCGGAGTCCAAACTTCCTGAGGAAATCATCTCCAAGGTGTAAGTATCACCAGGTGCACCAGGTGTTCAGCCTGACCCCTCCGGAGTTCAAACTTCCTGGGGAAATCATCTCCAAGGCCTCAGTATAACCAGGTGCACCAGGTATCCGCCCTTGCCCCTCCGGAATCCAAACTTCCTGAGGAAATCAAGTCCAGGTTGTAATCGCTATCCTATGCACTAGGTCTCAGTAGTTAAGGCTATACTGATCCTGGATACACCCCCTCGGAACCCACCCCCGTTCGGAGGGGGTTGAAAGGGTAATAGGGGGTGGGTAAGGTAATTGTGGGGGGTGGTTTTGCTATTGGATTTTGTGTGGACCGTTGATTTGATTTGATTTAAGTGTTTTATTTCAAGCAGAGGGTTGCACCCTGTCCTGCTCGTTTAGGTTTTACAGTGAAATACAGATAATTTAAATTGATACAATCTATGTGATGACATAAGAAGTAATTAGACTATAAGTAATAAGTAATGTTAATGCGCATAGTTTTGTTTGCACTGTTTTGCTGACTTTTGTGGTACGTGGTGGAGAGCTATTCAACAGTGCTGTAATGCTTGAAGGCAGGGAGTGGGGGGGGATGTTAGAGTCGAGCTAAGGGAGGTTGTAACAAGGGTTTTAAGAGGGAAGAGAGGGGTGGAGGGATGATGATGAGGTTCTCAATATTGGCCCTTTGGAGCCAATCTGCACAGTCTATGGTGAAGAGAGCGGATTTAAGGGAGGTTTTGTAGGTTTGGAGTGAGTTACTATTGTAGAAAATTGAGCGGTGTTTGTTTATGGTACGTGATGTTTGCATTGTAAAAGAGTAGTTGTAGGTGAATGTTCGGGGGGTGGGGTAGATTAGGGGTGGTCGAGGGCGGCGATTAGAGCGTCTGAAGAGTTCCTCGCCAGGGTCCAAACTGTAATTTGAGTAAAGGTGTGATGGTTTTTGTGAGGCTATGATGGAGTAGGCGAGGGAGGTGTTTAAGTATTCGCGACGGGAAGCAGCAGAGAGCCAGTTAAGGGAGAGGCGGTAGGGGGTGACATGGGCGGTGCGGGGGATGGAGCCAAAAGCAAACCGAGTGCAGGCGTTGTGAAGGGTTTCGAGTTTGAGGTTTTGTTGGTGGGTGAGATGGGTTTGAAAGGGCGCTGAGAAATCAAAAAGAGGAAGGATGAGTGAGTTTGTGAGAAGGATGCGTGTGGGGCGGGATAAAGCTTTACGAAAGTGGCGGAGGGAGTATAGAGAGTAGTTCACGCGTTTGGTTGTTTCACTGATTTGACGGTTCCAGTTTAGGGAGGAGGAGATGTGCGTACCTAGTAATTTTATCGTGTTGGAGTAGGGGATGGTGTGGCCATTTATGATTAAGGGGGGGAGGGATTTGAAGTCGATTTTGGACAGGTGGTGGTCGCTGGCGATGATCATGAGGGTGGTCTTGCTGGGGTTGAGGTTGAGGTGGTTTGCAGAGGCCCAGGCAGCCACGGACTGGGCATCTGTGAAAATGAGGGATAGAAAATGGAGAAGTTGGGAGAAAGGGGAACATATGTAAAGGGTTGAGTCGTCGGCGTAAATTGCATGAAGGGCGTAAAGAATGAAGAGGCGGAGGTCATTTATGAAGAGAATGAAGAGGAGGGGGCCGAGGACGCTACCTTGAGGTACTCCTGAGGTCGTTGGGAGCCACGGCGCATGTTGGCCATCCTGCGAGCGGACGGCTTGAGATCTACCTGTAAGATACGAGTAGAACCAGCGCACCACAGTGTCCGAGCAACCTAGTTGGCGTAATTTGGAAAGAAGGATACGATGGAGGATGGTGTCGAATGCTTTGGTGAAGTCAAATGAGATGAGGATGGTGACTTCACCCCAGTCTATGGCAGAGCGCGCGTCTTCGAGGATGCCAAGAAGAGCGGTTTGGGCAGAGTGATGTTTTTTATAGGCGTATTGAAAGGGGTCAAGGAGGTTGTGACTGGTTGCGAAAGTGGTGAGTTGTGATGAGACGATTTTTTCAAGGAGTTTGGATAGTTGCGGAAGAAGGGCGATGGGGCGGGTGTCGGAGGGGGTGCGAGGGTGGTGGATTTTGGCTAAAGGGATGATAGATGATTTTTTCCATGAAGTGGGGAAGTGACCGAGTGAGAGGGATGTGTTGATGATGTTAGTAATGGATGGAAGAAGGGAGGGCAAGGCCAGCTTAAGCATTGTGGAGGTGATGTTGTCGGGTCCCATGCCCCTTGGGCTGTGCTTGTTAAAAGCTTGAAGAACGATGGATTCGTTAACCTGGGTGAACTCTAAAAGGGGGAGGGGGGCATTGGTGGCGGTATAGAAAGGATGTCTATGAGGTCGCGAGGCGTCAGGGGGGGCGATGATTGGGATACTGCTGCGTAGTGTGAGTTGAGTGTAGGGCTGTCAAAGATTGTGAGGGGGGAGGGTCTGGTTGGTTCTAGTACGCCGGTTCTACGGATGGCGCGCCACTTAGCGGAAAGATCGTTTTGGCCGTCATCTATAATGTCTCTGACGTGGGTGTTCTCCAACCTGTCCAGGTCGGTCGTGACTTGGTTACGGAGTGCTCTGTATTCGGCGAAAAGGCGGGCGGAATGTGATCTCGTGGCCCGTCTGTAAAGGTTATCGCGGAGGCTCATCTTATTCAGTATGGCGGGTGTTATGTAGGGTTTCACTAGGGGTTTCTTTCTTACGGTTTTCAGGGGGGCGAGAGTGTCGAAGACTTCGAGGGTAATTTCCGTGATGTCGGACGTTTTAAGGTCAAGTAGAGTAGTGTCTGTAGGGGGGGAGGGGTTGTACGAGCAATTCGCTAGGCGTGGGGGTGGTGGAAAAATAGTTGAAAGTTTGGTAGTCAGTAGGTTGTGAAGTGTTGGGGGGTCAATGGATTTAAGTTTGCGGACAGTTATTGTATCTGTGGGAGGGGGTGGAGGATCAATGCAGAGGTTTAGTGAAATGAGATCGTGGCCAGGGGTAAAGGGGGTTGATGTTTGAGAAAAGGATGAGATTTTATCTATCGAACGAGTGATAAATAGATCAAGGCAGGAGTGATGGGTGGATCCGTCATGCCATAGAAGATGATGGGTCGGTTTGTTGCTGACTAGGGTGAGGCAGTGATCAGTGATAAGGTTGGACAGGTAAGAGGATGAAAAAGAAGGGGTGGACATATCTACATTGAAGTCTCCTGTCAAAATGACGTTTTCGTACTGTGGGAGCAGAGGGGTGAGCGTTGAGAAAAGATGAGAGGGGAGGGCGGTGTTGGGCGGGTGATAGACGATGGAGAGGAGTAATTTAATGGGTTTCAGGTCGATGTCGAGGGTCATGAATTCAGGTTGTGCTTGGTATGTTGGGGGTGTGGGTGATACGGAGATGATTGTAGGTGTGAAATAGTCGCGGATGTAGGCGGCGACGCCGCCTCCTGGCTTGCCGACCCGATCGTGGTGGAGCAGGGTGTAGCCCGGCAGGTTGTACATATGGGTGGGGGTGTTAGGCGGGATGAAAGTTTCGGTTACAGCGATTATGTCGTAGTGCTCCAATGTGGACTTGTGCCGTAATTCACGGAAGTGAGTGGACAGACGGTTGATGTTGATATGAGCGATGTGAAGAGTGTGGGCGATGGGTTGGGGAGGAGCAGATGAGGTAGCAGGGGGGGGGGGTAGAGAAGTTGCAGGGGTGGAGGGTGGTTGAGATGTGTGCATAATGTTGGGGGGGGGGGGTGCTTAGCGAATTTCTTATGTTTCATGCGTTCTGTTGAGGGTCAGAATTAGTGTTGGGTGAGGATAGGTGGAGGGAGGGGATCTCTGTTTCAAAATCTAAAAGTGAGGCGTGGGGGGATTGATTTGGTGCGAGGGATAGTTCGAACTGGTCGAGGTCTTGGTCGGTGAAAATCGCGTGTGCTTTCCCGTTTTGGGATTTGCGTAGCAAGAGTTTGTTGGTGTGGGTGACAACACCTGGGAGTTTAAATCTCCTCGTGATGTCTCGAGCTCTCTTGGCGAGTGCGTGGAGGGAGGGTTTGCAGAAGGAGTTCATGTAGACTGGGCGGGCGGTGCCGTAGCCGAATATTTGGACGTCCGTGGCGTCACGCAGTTTTGACTTGCTCGTCATGACGAAATCTCGGGTTTCGGGGCTGGCAAATTTGACCATGATAGACTAGGAGTTTGTTACGGGTTGAGGGGGGTTGTTTGGGGGTTGGGGTGGTTTATAGATCCAGGGGCGAGCGGTGAGGATGAGGTTGATTGCGGTAGGGCGACCGATGAAATTTAGAACAGCAGTGGCGGCTTCAAGGGGTGCGATGGGTGGGTCGATAGGGATGCCACTGATCCGGATCTCGCAGGGGTCTGATTCCAGGAAGCGGTGCTTGAGTGTAGCAACTTCGTCCCTGAGATTTGCAACCTCAGATGCGGTGTCGGTAGCGAAGGTCTCAAGAGATGATAGCTTTTGGAGGGGGGGAGCGAAAAGGGATACGAGGTCTTTCATGGATTGGGGGTTTTGGGGGTTGGTAAGGAAAGCTTCCACGTCTGAAGCGAAGTTGGTGTTGCTTGCAGGGTTTTGCTTTTGCGGGTGAGGGACGGGAGGACGACGGGTTTGGGGTTGATTCTCTGGCGAGGAATCAGGTAGACGTTTGCGGGAGTTAGGAAAAGGGGGTCTGATGGTGGCTGAGAGGGGCGGTATGAGGGGGGGGGGTGAAGGGAGGGGAGGAGTTGTTGCGGCGGGTGGAGGTAGGAGAATGAGAGAGGTTATGGCGCTGTGCAGAGTGCTGGGGGGGTGGGTTGTATGCTGCTTGATTAGGCGAGAGTTCGGGGTGAGGAGTGTAGCAGCGTGAACAAAGGAAAGGAGTGTTTCTGGGATATGATGAGGGAATGCAGGTGGTATGGGAGAGGGAAAAGCAGTTAGTGCACTGTTTAGTAGGCTTACCACGTGGTACGATGCGAGAGCAGGACGGGCAGATGCTGGTGTGGCCGACGAACATTTTCGGGCTGTTGGCTCCTGGTCGGTGGCAGCCGGCGATACGGTGATGTTGGTGTGGTGACCGGGCAGAAGCGCGCCGGGGGGCCCGTGCAGCTGAGGGCCGTGGTGGTGAGGAGCGGGCAGAGAGACGCAGGTAGCTGTGTGTGTGAGGTCTGCGTGTGTGCCACTGGGTGTGGCACCGAGTGATGGTGACAAGTTTTTGGCGGGCACTATGCAGACAGCGGTGAAGCGGCTAAGCGCTAGGCATTGGCGGCGCGCAGCCGCGCGACGATGTAGGTTTTTGGCGGGCGACAGGCTGGCAACTGTGGAGCGGTGAAAGGTGCTAAGGTGCTGGCGATGCCAACTGCGTAGGCACGAATGCTGGGCGATTCCTTGATAGTTGCTTAACCTCAAAACTTCGAAGATAAAAAGATAAATGAAGGTATAGTAAAATGAATCTTCGTTTGTCTATGAAGGGTGGGTTTTTAGGGGTGGTTTTACTATTCGATTTTTGGATTGACCTATTGTCTTTGAGGGTTGGTTTTACTATTGGTAAAAAATGATTATTTTACTGTTCGATTTTTTAACTGACCGATTGTCTATAAGGAATTTTTTTTTTTTTTGGAGGAGGGGGTGGTTTATTATTGGTGAAAAGTAATTATTAGATAATATTAGATGGTTTTCTTGAGTATTAATTAGTGGCGACAGCGGCAGTAATAGCAGCAACGTTACTAGGTATAGTCGATATATGCGGTAGCTGCAGGCTGCAGCAGCATGGTATACTGTACGAGTGTATCCTCGCACTCTCTCGCTCTTGATTGTTGCGCGCACGCGTAGCGTCTTGTAGCTAAGCAACGGAGTGCGGATGGTAGAAATGAACGCTGAAAGTTCTGTCCTCTCTCCGAATGCATGTGCCACGATGCCGGTTGAGGTGTTGCGTAGTAATTTTTATTATGTGCATGCGAGTTGTATCATCTCGATGGTAACCAACAGGATGTTGTGTCTCAAGATAAAATTCTTTTTTCCCCTGTCACGTGGAAAATGTCATAGTGAACAATGGAATAGTTTTTGTTTTCTTTTTTTAACTCGTTATAGAGCAAAATTCAAGACATAGATACAGGATGCTGTGTCGTCTTATCGCTTGAAGACGAATAACAGTAGCTCGATCTTTAAAATGTTTTGTCTTTGGATAAAATTTCCTTCTCGTTTGTCCTATGGAAGGGATTCATAGTGCAGTGGCTTTTGTTTTCTTTTTTTAATTTGCCTTATTATAAAGTTCGTGAGATGATTTTCATGCCACAGTTGTGTGTCATCCGTCGGAAAGTTTGTGTCGGTAAAGTTTTTAGAAGTTAACAAATTTTTAGTTTTGTTATAACTCCTGTGAACATGGACTCAGAAAAAAAAGTGAAAATTTAGATTCTAGTGTGGAAGGATCTGCAAACTGTGATCAAAGTAGATCAAGGAGTATATCAAGATCATCGTCGTCCTCTGGTTCCTCGTCGTCTGATTCATCAAGATCGTCATCGTCGTCAGCCTCTAATGAAAATGAAACATAAAAGGATTCAATAAATTGTTAAAGAAAATAAATAATCAAATTATCAGAGTAGATAAAAAGATAAATGAAGGTATAGTAAAATGAATAAATTAATTCAACTCTAACTTAAATTTTTTTAACTGTTACTTTTTTTCTAGTTACAGACGATGAAGCTAAGACATCGGCAAAAATTAATAAAGAATTTGACACAAGTAAGTCTAACAAATTATTTAACTTATATTAAAAATTAATGAAAAAAAAAAAAAAAAAAAATTTTTCTGTTTCAGTTAAAAGGGATCTTATAAAACTGAACGAGTCGATAAGTGGTGAAAATAGGATAAGAAGTAAGTTATTTTATATTTATAAAATAAAATATAAATAACTTTTTTTTTTTTTTCAGTTGTGGAACAATTAAAAGCTGACTTTGAATTGAAGACAGTACTAGAACAAAGTAAATAATTTTAAATAAATTCATAACAATTGTAAATAATAATAATAATAATGATAATAATAATTATTTTATTTTAGTACGGCTACGATCATGTGGAATATTCAACATTTCGAGTAGAATGCATGAGGACATTAAAATACTAAGATTTCATGCAGAAAAAAGCAAGGTAATAAAAAAAAATAATAATAATAACATTAATAATCATTGAATATATTAATATAATAAAAATGAATAAATTTATTTTTCAGCGGATGGTTCACCATTCATAGATGCGGTCAAGGCGACCGCAGAAAAGATGACCAAGAAGAACACGGTAAAGAAAACAGTGAAAATCACTCCTTCCTTAACAATGAGTTTTTCGGACCCGAAAGCCATTGAAAAGTCTAGTCTTAATCAGGTAAAATTTTTGTTTTTACTTTTTTTAATTATTTGTAATTCAATTTTTTTTTTTTTTTTCGTAGAACAATATACGTATAAAATCGGATATTAAAATACCTTCAGAACTTGCAACTCAACAAGAAGTTTTAGAAAAAGTAAGTAAAATTATTAATTTTTGAATCATTAATTGAAATAAGACTAACGAATCAATTTTTATAGTTACATGCAGTTGGTCAACAACAAAGACTTAAAGTTGAATCTACTAATGCAAACACAAAAAATATAGTAAGTTTCATATAAAATATATTTTAAAATGATATATTATAAAGTTGTATCTTATACATTATATTTATATAATTTGTCTAGATTCAAAAAGCATTTGAGTATGCTCAGGGGCATGAGCAACAAGCACAACAAAAACAACAAGAACAACAAGAAGAATTAAAAAAATCAGTAAGTTCTTAATTTTTTTCTTATGTAATAAAATAATAGTTTATAAATATTTAACTCAATTTTTTTCTTTTCTTTTTTTTTTTTTAGACTGGTGATTCTTTTGAGGAAGTTATAGAATTAACGGATGAGTTGCGCCAACTCATGGATCAAAAAGGAATAGTCGAGAAAGCAGAAGAAGAAGAAAAAAATACGACATCGGTGAAAGCAGAAGCAGAAGCAGAAGAATTATACCAATGTCAGTAGTATATGTACCGCTTTGGCGAAAGTAAACAAACATGATTCATTTACTTCGCCAGGCGCAGTGCTCGGCGGCGGCTGCCTCGTGTGTCGCGAGCGCAGTAGGGTTAGCGGTGTGGTCGGGGAGCGCGTGACTGCTTCTCGCAGCCGATGCTGACTCTGCATGACAGAGAGCATCATCATATTAGCTTTTTCGAGGTGGCGGCTCGCGGTTGCTGCGGGAGGGGGTGCTCGGGGCCGCTCTGGAAGGAGGAGGAGGGCTTCCTGGTGCGGTGACGTGGTCGAGGTGGCGGCTCGCGGGTGCTGCGGGAGGTGGTGCTCGGAGTGGCTGAGGCGGCTGCGCTCGGACGTCGTGACTGCTGCTGACTCTGCAGGAGCTGCTGCTGCTGCGGCATCTGTATCTTGTTCTATTCTTCAAGAGATTATTTAATTCTGGATCGGTCATTTTTAAATCAATAAAATAGTTTAAGAAATCAAAAAAAATTAGAAATTAATAATAATTATTCTCACACTCTGCAATACATAATTGACACAGCCACCCACGACAATCATGGTGACACATAAACCATTCTTCTTCTTCTCCAGACACATAATTTTCATTACACATAACACACGACGTCTCACTATTTAATCTTAATTTTTCCGGTACCACTCTTGGTCTTGTAGCCATTATGCTACTGTCGTTTGAGCTTGATCTTAATTTCTCCACTACCAGTCCTGGTCTTGTAGCCATTATGTCACGGGCGTTTAAGCTTGATCTTAATTTTTCCGGTACCAGTCTTGGTCTTGTAGCCATTATGCTACGGACGTTTAAGTTTGATTTCTTCTTATTTAACGGTATTGGTTTTGATGTCCTTCTGCTCTTTCTGGTGCTGTTGTTCAAGTTTAATTTCGTTGGTAACAGTTCTGATGCTTCTTTACTTAAAATGCGAATAAGGGAATTGTGAAAATTGTCTCGTTTATTTTCTGAAAAACCCACTTCGCCTTTTGTAAAACCGATAAAATCTTCATCGTCAAGATCTGACTCAAAATCACTAACTATAACTTCTTCTTTTATAAGCACTGCAGGATACAACGAGGATGATGAAGCATCATCTTCTGAGAAACACTCTACGGATATTGACAACTGCTGTGTATCTTCGTAGACTTTGCGTGTTTCCTCTTCTACTTCGATTAGAAGGGAGTCACCCTCGTTTGGTAAGTCCTCAGGGCCTCCAACATCGATAGTTTTATCCGTTTCGTCAAGATATACCTTCACAATTTCAATTGTATTAGCCATTTTTAAAAGAAAAACAGAGATGTTCACACTCTGGAAGACCTTTTCCTTCTGATGTAGACAGTAACAGTCCCATAAGAGCAGCTGGAGATTGTTTTACATGTGAGACATCTTGCTTGCCTCACAGGAATGTACAGAGTCAGTAAAAATATTTTATATCGTCAGCTAAACTTGTTAAAGCATCACAACAGTGTCTTACACGAATACTATACAAAGGTGCAAAAGGATTCATATATTTGGACAAAGACAAAAGGATTTTTTTTAATACAACCTTGTAAGGTCGCGGAGAAGTTGAATCTAAAAATTTAATCGAACATGTAAACAGTTTTTTTACCTGCATTACATGCATTTTTAAAAGTCTCCGTCTTGTGCTGGGTAAGTTTTTTCCATAAAATAGTAACAATTGCGATGTTTCATACTGAAACAATCTATGTAAAGTTCTAAAATCGGAGATCAACAGAGAAAGGCTAAGTAATTGCTTAACTATTCGAAGTACCACAGAACTAATTATCAAAGGTTGTAAGAATTTTTTGGTCAGCATTGTTTCGTTCCCTTTTTCTAAACAGTCATCTGGTTCGGGTATGCCGAATACGATCGAGTCATTGTAAAGGCTTTGTAGTTGAGGTATCGCATAATTATAACGGCCAATAAACTGTGCTTCTCCATCCAGGTCGGCCAGAGCATCTTCTTCTTCATCAGTCTCATAAGGTTCAAGATCAAAAAGATCTTGAATTTGTTGAGGGTCTCCGTGCACTTGGTTTAGATGACGAGCTAATTCTTCTTCTACGGCATGACCTAACACATCGACACCGTCCATCAAGTGTCTACGTTTTTTCACTAGTTTGCGCTTCCTACAATTTTGATTTTCACTTTTTAATCGTAAATATGGGTGCTTAGCTACTCTAAAAGAGCTACTCACGGTTCGCGACATAATTTTACACTGATTCTCGCGGAACACGCGCGCTATAGAAAAAACTGCAGCTCTTTGAAGTGACTTATTCAAGGTAAGACCAAGCGCAGTGCTCGGGTGTTGCGAGTGCAGTGGGTATGCTGACTCTGCAGGAGACAAGATCGCTGAGGCTGTTGCTGCTGCGGCTGCATCTTGTTCTTATTGATTTTTTTTAGGATTTAACAATGAAAAATTTGCATCTTGTTCTTATTGATTGTTTTTAGGATTTAACAATGAAAAATTTGCATATATTTTAAGAAAGAATTTTAACTCTGCTCATGTATTTACTCTTATCGCGCAGCGTCAGCTTTCATGGTTTGCATTCTTTCACCGTGTTTGATACGAAGCAAAAAGCATGGCAAGCATATTTTGTTACACTGCAATATTAAAACTTTTATTGAAAAATAAAACTTCACAAACATTGTACTTTACCGTGTGAAAAAATAATTATCTAGATCCTTTACTTCTCTTTCTATTCCAACGATCAGTCGAATGAAAGCCGTATGAGCTTTCGAATCACACGCGTTACTCAGAGCATTCAAGCATATTTTAATATAACATTTTTTTCATCATGTCGGAAGTTACATTGAAAAAGGTAGTGAATGTTATAAAGTGCGTTTTGAGGGTCGCTTATCAGAGAGACCCCTACATCAAAACAATGTGTGGTGAAGTATGGTCAAAAAATTTAACAAGTTTAACCATGGAAGTTTTGGAAAAAAAGCTGCATTTTTTGATTTTGAACTGCAGCGTAGGTACAATCAAGTACCTATATAATCGAGGAATTTTCCACGACCAAAAAATTATTTTGATTTTGAAAAACGTTTTAAAACTTAAAAATTTATTGGATAAACCTACATTCAAGCTTCTCAACACCTGTAAAGGTAGCTAAATTGTTTGTGTTATTATAATTATTTAAATTCTAATTTTGAAACTTTTTTTTAACTTATAATTTTAGAATTCGATGAAATGATGACTGATCAAGAAGGAGATGAGTTTATCAACCGTTGCGTATATGATCTGGGTGAGCCATCGACATCAGCCGAAAATAACAATCCGCAGCCTTTGTCATCTGAAAGTAGCTCTGATTCAAACGATTCAGATACCGATACAGCTGCTGCTGATGATGATGATGATGATGATGACGACGAGCTCCAAAATGTTAATAGTAAGAATTAATTGTTTACAGAGATGAAAAATAAATTCAGACTCTTATAGTTTTTTATTTTAGATGTATTTTTACAGGCTGGTAATGGAAGACAACAAAATCAATGAATAGTCATGGATAGCGATAGAAGTAGATATTATCAAAGATTTCGAATAGTGCCACCGCATGTTGAAACCAATGTTTTTCAATGGTTAGAGGAAGCATTACGCGATTTGCACGCTGAACTTGTTAAAAAAGCGACTCCTTCTGATTTTATCGGACTTACAATAAATTCAGAAAGACTCACTCATGGTCCAGTGTGGCTTTCATTTAGGCCAGTGCGTGATTTCAACGCAGAAGAGTTATGGCAACTGCTTTTTAGCATATCTCAGAGTTCAAATGAGTACAACATCAAGGACTCTTTGAATATAAATTGCAGTATAGTTAAAAATGTAACAGGTTGCGGACGCGTGAGGTTGACCGAAGACGCTGTAAAAAAAAATCAATACTTACTTTTCGAAATGACGATAATCTATGTTTGCCGCGTTCTCTCGTTGCTGCTTGCGCTTACAGCATCAGAGGTAAAGTACGATCAGGTGTTTTACATGATTATTGGAACAGCATACAACAGATCAATGGGACAGCTCAAAAAAAGCAGCTCTTGATTTAATAAAATTAGCTCGAGTTGACATTCCTGAAGAAGGTTGTAGTTTAATAGAAATTGAAAAATTTCAGCAGTATCTTGCGACAAAAGGAATCGCTATAGTTGTCTACTCTTTTAAAAATTTTGCACGGGGTGAAAAACCTGTTTACGATGGAACGAATTTAGTTAATTACAAGCACAAAAGCGTCGATTATATTATTCGTATAATGTCTTATGAAGCTTCACATCATTTTGAACCTATACTTAATCTCGTTGGGGCATCAGGAAGTCATGGCTACTGCATACCCTGCAATAAAAGCTATTCAAGATTCATTAATCACAGATGTACAAACAGGTGTTCAAAGTGTTTGCACTACCCTGCGTGCGACGAGGGACAAACATTAATCAAATGTCACTTGTGTTTTAGATTTTTTTTAGGCCAAGAGTGTTTTCAAAATCATTTAAAAACGAATTTATCTGAAAAATCAAGTGTATGTTCGAGTATTAGGATTTGTCCAATATGTTTCAAACTCGTTTCTAATCCTAAACACGAGTGCGGAAAAAGTTTTTGTAAGACTTGCTGCATGTACATGACAGACCATCAATGTTTCATGCAACCGATCAAAGCATCTGAAAAGTCAAACAGAGTCATATTTCTTTTTTATGATTTTGAGACGCAACAAACTGTGCCTGTGCTTGGAGATGATGAGAAAAAAATTCATAAACCGAACTTGTGTGTTGTGCATCAAGTTTGCAATTTTTGCTTACAAGGGAGCGATATTTCGGTCTCATGCGACAAGTGTGGAGAACGTGAATATGTTTTCAAGACCAACCCTGTGAAGCAATTCATGGATCTAGCTCTGAAGCCTCGTAAAAATTTTAAGCGAGTCGTGTGTATAGCTCATAATGCTCAAGGTTATGACGCACAGTTTCTTTTCAAGTATTTGGCCGAAAAAAGTGAACGTGAAAAACCGTCTGTGATTCTGAACGGTACGAAGATTATAGTAATGCAGTACAAGGGTGTAAAATTTATTGATAGTTTGAATTATTTCCATATGTCCCTCAGTAATCTACCAAAGGCATATGGTTTAAAGAACATAGAAAAAGGTACATTTCCACATTTTTTTAATAAGCCTGAAAATGCAAATTATGTAGGGGTTTTACCACCAATGAAATTTTACTCCCCTAATACCATGAGTGAAAAAGAAAGAAAAAGCTTTATTACATGGTACAGAGAACAAACAAGCAAAAACTTTATTTTTGACTTTGAAGTGGAACTAATAAAATACTGCAAACAAGATGTAAAAATCTTAAGACTGGCATGCTTGAATTTTCGAGAAACTTTTATGAAATTTGGGGTGGACCCATTTCTGGAGTGTACGACGATTGCTTCTACTTGCATGAGAGTGTTCAAGAAAAAATTTTTGAAAAAGAATCAAATAGGTATAATTCCACCAGGAGGTTATGGATTTTGTAATAAGCAATCTTTGAAAGCAATACAATGGCTATTTTGGATGGAAAAATCATTGAATCGAACCATCGAGCACGCAGGTCGCTGCAGAGAAAAAAGATTATTGAAAGGAATTTTGGTCGATGGTTACAGTGCTCCAAAACATCAAGAAAAACATAGAGGATTGGTTTTTCAGTTCCAAGGGTAAGTTGAAAAATTTTTTTTCATTTAATTTCTCATAATCAATTATATCAACCAAATTTTTTCTTACTTTTAGATGTTATTGGCACGGCTGTCCGAGCTGTTATCGATTTAATAGAGATGAAAAGCTGTCAGTCGGTCAAACAATGGATAAGAAGTTTGAAAGTACTCACGCTCAATCAGAGCGAATAAAGAGTTTGCAGTACAAATTAATTGAGATCTGGGAGCACGAATTTGATGACTTTAAAAACACAAACGAAGGTTTAAAACAGTTTTTAAGTGAAAAAATAGAAATGATTCATCAAAGTCCGTTGAATCCTCGCGATGCTTTGTTTGGAGGTCGCACGGGTAATACTGTTAAAAAGTACTTTTGTAAGCAGGATGAAAAAATCAGGTACGTTGACGTGAATAGTCTGTATCCTATGGTGTGTAAAAAAGCCAAGTATGTCGTGGGCCATCCAAAATTGTACGTAGGCGAAGAGGAATGTCTGCGCCTTGTGCAAAATAAAAACGACTTTTCAAACGTGAACGGTTTGGTAAAATGTAAAGTGTTACCGCCTAGAAATTTGTTTCATCCTATATTACCTGTAAAAATGCACGATAAGTTGCTCTTTCCACTTTGTCGTATGTGTGCCGAGCAAATGACGCAAAGAGAATGCAGGCATGAAAACCCAGCGGATAGACAGTTTATTGGTACGTGGGTATCCGAAGAATTGAAAAGAGCAATAGAATTAGGCTACGTGATTGTCTCAATTTTTGAAATTTGGCAGTATGATGTAACGCAGTACGACCCTGCAACGAAAAAAGGTGGAATATTTGCCGAATACATAGATACTTTTTTCACCCAAAAAACTCAAGCTTCTGGTTACCCTCCCGAGTGCACAACCGAAGAAGAAAAAGAAAAGTTTATTTCAGAGTTTGAAAAAGTCGAAGGTATCAAATTAGATAAAAAAGCTAAAAGTTTTAATCCAGGTTTGCGTCTAGTTACAAAACTTGCAATAAATTCTATTTAGGGAAAATTCGCGCAAGCTCAAAATAAGCAGCAAACCGAAGTGCTTACCTCATCAAGCAGATTGTTTGAGTTATTACACAGTAAAGATATAGATGTTAATAGTATCCTACCTGTAAATGACGAGTTGTTGTACATTGGTTGGTCTTACAAGTCTGAAGCGCTTACTCCCTCTCGATCTACGAATGTTGTTGTCGCAGCATTCACCACCGCGCAAGCCCGATTAAAACTCTTCGAATATTTGCATTTTTTGGGTCCCAGAGCTCTCTATTATGACACAGATTTCGTGCTTTACATTAGCAAACCTGATATGCCCGATTTACCTATCGGAACTATGCTGGGAGAGTTGACGGACGAGTTAGCCGGTAAAGGTGTCGGTACTTATATTACCAAATTTTTATCTGGAGGTCCTAAATTCTACGGTTTTGAGTACGTGAAACCAGACGGTAGCAAGGACGTGTGTAAAGTAAAAGGAATTAGACTTAACTTTATAAATAGACAGCAAATTAATTTTGAATCTATGCACGATATGATGGTAGGAAAAATTGAAAATATCGTTATTTATTCTTCAAACATACGCCGAACAGCTTTTCATGAAGTAATCACGCAAAACGAATCCAAGATTTGTAAACCCGTGTACGGTAAGAGGTATTTTAAAAGCTTAGAAAAAAGTTATCCTTATGGTTTTAAATCCCCAACGCTTGAATAGTCTCTCTGTGTTTAAAAAACTTGAAAAGAAAAAAATAGTCAGCATATCAGCTTTATTTCGATGATGACCTTAACGAAGAGCTCGTCAGCGTTTTTCACTAGGCTGCGTACGATCTTGTCGGTGTGATACGCGGGCATCACAGTGCTTGCGGTCGTAGACCCCTTCGCAGCTGGTGGTGGTGGTCGCGCACTCGCGTTTTTCCTTCGCTGATAAATATGCAACGCTACTTTTCTGCTGCTGCTGCTGCTGCTGCTGCCAACGAGTGAGATAAGACCTTGGAAAAAAGATTTCGCGTGCACAGTGCGTCAAAAAGTGTAAAATGGTTAAAAGTAAAATACATCTCTCGAAAATTTTAAGTATTGTAAATAAAAATTGGTCCAAAAAAAAAAATGTGTAAATGAATTAAAAAGCAAAATAAATCTATTGTTGGCAAAAACCCTTTTTTCCCTCTCCTCTTTTCTTTATTTACTAAAAAAGTTCAAAATTTTTAACTTTCATGTTTTAATAATTAAAAAAAAGCAGCAATTTTAAGTCTCAACAGTCTTCACTTTCTTTTTAAAAATATTATTGATATAAACAAAAACAAACGCAGAAGCTCAAGCAAATGCTCAAGCTCAAGCAAATGCTCAAGCAAATGCTCAAGCTCAAGCTCAAGCTCAAGCTCTAGCTCAAGCTCTAGCTCAAGCAAAAAGAGCATCAGGCGCTTGCGCTCTGTCGGAGACCAGGCGTCTCCCTCTCCGGCGGGGCGGCAAAATTTAGACAATCGAGTAAATCGCGTCAGTTGTAACGATGGCCTTACAGTGGGAGCACTCGTTTACGTCAATTCTGAGTGGTCCCACAGGGTGTGGAGAAACTGTGTTTGTGAAAAAATTTTTAAAATTCATCGATCGTATGTGCGACACTCGCTTTCAAAGAATAATATTGCATTACGCCGAGTGGCAAAAAGGCTATCGCGAACTCGGTGAAAAGATTGAACTTCGCGAGGGACTGCCTCAAAGCGGGGATTACGCAAGCGACCCTAGACCAAAACTCGTAATTGTTGGCGACTTGATGCGCGAATCGAGCACAGGGGGCGCAGTTGTCGATTTATTTACAAAAGGGAGTCACCACAATAACTTGTCGGTAATATTCATTACTCAGAATATTTTTCATCAAGCCCGAGGTCAACGCGACATATCGCTGAACGCGCAGTACATCGTTGTTTTTAGAAATCTCCACGATCGCGCTCAGATTACGCATCTCTCGCATCAACTGTGTCCCGAAGATCCGCGTTTTTTGCAGGAAGCATACTGGGACGCTACTTCTGAGCCCTACGGATATCTGCTACTGGATTTGAAACAAAATACTATGGAAAACTGCAGATTTCGGACATCTATTTTCCCCGACGACGAGTGGCGGTACGTTTACGTGCCGCGTAAAAATATAAAAGGTGGTGACAAAGCAAATCTCGTACCAGTCGCGTCACTGTGATGGCTCGTAAACGTAGAGCGCCGTTTTCCGAAAAAGAAAAACATATTTTGCGAGCCTTGTATCACCTCAACGAGCAGCAGAGAAAAGCAGTTTTGCGCAAAGCTGATTCTTCATTGATTAAACGTATTTGCGAGTGCGCCTTGAATATCTTAGTGGGGAACGTGCAACTGGGAAAAAACCACAAGACGCGTCTTCGGCACCACGCCTCTACTTTACGAACGCTATCCAAGCCCAAGGTTAGTTTGGCTCGAAAAAAAAAACTAATCGTTCAGCGGGGAGGCGGATTTTTACCTGCGCTGTTGGCACCTTTTCTTGGTACCGTTTTATCAACTCTCATAGCTAAATAATGGACCACGCCCGAAAATTAGTTTTACTACCGTACGACAGTCTTCAGCGAATACAACAGCTGGTAGGCAAAGATGGCCTCCTCAAAACAGTCCAGACTCCTGGCACACCAAGTGAAAGGCTCGACGCGCATATGAACGATATTTTAAACTCAGTCGAAAGAGGAAAAGACGATCGAGAAAAGTGGATCGATTACAGTCGCGCGTTGCAGAGATTTCTTCTTTTTAACGATAAGACGGAAAAAAAATTGTCTCGGCCCCTGATAATTTAACTCAAGATCGCTCGACCAATGAAAGTGAAGAGAAAAAAAGAAAAACTTTTTTGGAAGACAGCTTCATCATCGCAGGAGTACCCAAGACTTTTAAAAGCGCTGCTACTAACCTTGTGTGTCATTTGAAACGGGCTGGTAACGTCACATGGTCCCCGAGTGGCTCTGTAACGATAAACGGAAATTCGGTGGCGGGGGCTAATATTGTCGACTTGGTTGGCGATGCTCTGAGACACAGAAAACGCGCTCCACCTACAGGTCGTAAAAAGTTTGCTGCTGCTCTTCGAGAGGCGAACACACCGCGCGAGTTTATCGGAAATAATCAACTGTGGGAGCAAATCGTTTCCAGTGCTCATAGTCAGTCATCCAGTGCTACTTCTTCTCCTTCCTCGGATATTTTGACTCATGGCTACAACTCAGGAGGGGAACGACCTCATTTGATTTCACCAGCTGATATTACCGAAGACCGAAGTAGTGCTTTCGAAAAAAGTGACAATTTTGAAAAAAGTTTGTCGAGACGGCAAAAGAGAAACGCTAAAAAGGCATTGGAAAAAAATTCAATCGCTACTGGAACTCCGAAAAAACAAAAATTAAATAACCAGGGAAGATGGAAGTTTCTGTAGAAAACGCTACTCTCACCGAGAGCGAAGAGGAATAAAAAAGTGCTTTAGATGCTATCGTAGACCTGATGCCTTTTGAAATGCATGTACCAGGTTATAAGTTTTGCGGTCCAGGTACAAAATTGTCCGAGCGTTTGAGTCGTGGTGACGTAGGCATCAATCCTCTAGATGAAGCGTGTCGTGAACACGATATAGCATACGCCGATAAGAAGGCCAACCACCGTCAAGCTGATCGCGTGCTTGCCGAAAAAGCGTTTTCTCGCTTGTTAGCCTGTGAGACTCCTCCCGATGAAAGAACAGTTGCAATGATGACGGCCTGCTGCATGGTCAGCAAGATTACATTTGAAAAAATTTTCAATCGAATAAAAAAAGCTATCAAGAGGAAGGACAAGAAGGAGACAAAGTCAGTAAACTGTCAACCTTTGCAGAAGAAGAAGAAGAAGAAGAATAAAAAGAGCGATAAAAAAAATGCATAGGCGACTGCAAAGCTTGTATTACGGCCTACCTCACGACACGGCATACGCGGGTGCAAACAATCTTTTACACTCTACACGAAAGCAATATAATAAAAGGAAGGTTTTAAGTTGGCTAGAAGGTCAAGATACCTATAACTTACATAAGCAGGTGAGAAGACGGTTTCCTCGACACCATTACAACGTTCGTAACATGGATGATGTATGGAAAATTGATTTGATGGACATGAGGTCCCTAAAATCTTACAACAATAATTACGCTTATCTTCTTACCGTTATAGACGTTGTGAGTAAATATTCATGGGTTGAGCCGATAAAAGACAAATCTGCAAAAAGCGTAATTCTTGCTTTCGATAATATATTTAAAAAGGCTAACAACAGAGTTCCCGTTTCCATGCAATTCGACAAAGGTAAAGAGTTTGTAAATCGCGAGTCTCAACTTTACCTGAAAAACAAAAATATATTGTACCACGTTGTCCGTAGTCCAGATGTTAAAGCCGCGATCGTAGAGAGATTTATAAGATCGATAAAAGAGCGAATTTACAGATATTTAACGCATAAAAACACGCATAGATACTTAGATGATTTGCCCAACATTGTAGAAGCTTATAATCATACTAAACACACAGCTACAAAAATGACACCGGCGTCCGTTACCCTCGATAACGCTGCCGAAGCTCGTAGAAACATCAAGCATCGTTACGAACGCCCCATCGTCAGAGTTCCTAAATATAACGTGAACGACCTGGTGCGCGTCAGTCGAGCTCGAAACGTTTTTGCGAAAGGTTACGAGAGTGGTTGGACCTTGGAGTTATTCAAGATTTCTCGGATATCCTTGACTAGTTATCCTCCTGTTTATCACCTAAAAGATTTAGCCGATAAAGAAATCGATGGATTTTTCTACGAGGAAGAGCTTAATCGCGTAAAAAAAGATTTAAAAAAGGTTTTTTCTGACGTCGAAAAAATTTTAAAAACTAGAACCAGTGGTCGCTCGAAAGAATATTTTGTTCGGTGGCGCGGTTATCCAGAAAAATTTTGCTCTTGGATCAAAGCAAGTCAATTGAAAAATCTAAAATGAAGGACCAATTTTATATTGTTCTTCCCAGTAACAGTAGCATGCATTATTACCCTGACAATACTACAACTCGCTTCGTCACGCAGCTACCTCAGCAAATACGCTTACACGGCACCTGGGCAGTCACTTTAACGGACATAAGGATTCCATTGACCTTTCAGCACATTCCACTTGAGCGTGAAGAGAGATTAATTTCTGTAATACGATACCGAAAGAAACCGACGATAGATTACTTGTTACTCGACGCAGAAAAAAAAACACAGGCTTTGACTGCTGCTTATGAAACTAATTTAACCTCTGACACAGGTGAAGAAGATCAAGAAACTACGGCTTCGAGTTCAACTGTATCGCCGGGGGTTTATAAAGATATAAAAACTTTTATTCACGAACTCAATAATTTGGCTTGTACAAAAAATCATCTAGAGTTTGGCATTGAACGCGGTGATTATGTATCTGTTAAACGTCTCTGCACTGAAGCAGAGTGTGCAGGTTTCAACCATAAAGTCAATCTCTCTGCGCGAATAAAAAATATTCTTGGCTTGGACATCAACAGTGTCAATATATTTGAATCAAACGAGGCGATTGTTGGAGTTCGTCCTGCTAATCTTTCAAATTGTCTACCATCGATGTTGATGGTTTACACAGACATTTGTGAGCCGTATTTTACAGGTGACGTGCAAACTCGACTGCTACGCGTTGTCTCGCTGGGTACCGATGAATACACTTACGGGGGTCTTCGAATCAAAAGTTTCTCCCCACCCATGTATTTAGATCTACTATTTAATTCTTTTGAGACTATCGAAATCGATATAAGAGACGAACACGGTGAACCAATACCATTTGATTTTGGTACGTTGGCAGTGACACTGCATTTCAAGCGTACGGATTAAACTATTGAAAAAAAAAAAAAAAAAAGAAAAAAATGGATATGGAGCGTTACGACGAATTTTTTATTCTTCAAAATGGCGGAGGTGTTGGAAAAGGTGTTGGTCATATTTTTATCGGATCTCCCTATCAAAGAGGTCATGGAGGCACAGGATCTTTTCTTGCGGGCATCTTTCGGCGAGTTCTACCTTTACTATCGAGTGGTGCTCGAGCCGTTGGCAAAGAAGCTTTTCGTGCCGGTATGAACGTTGTGTCCGACGTGACTCAAAATACTCCGGTAAAAGAGTCACTGCGCAATCGCATACGTGAGTCTGGAATGAACTTGAAGCGTAAAGCTGAAGATAAATTGGATGCAATGATGATGGAAGGATCAGGTTATAAAAGGCCTCGCGGCATGAGCGCTTTGCAGTTGTTAACCGACTCTGAGACTGTTTGCAAGCGCAAGAGAAAATCAAAAATAAAAAAAAAGCACTTAAGAGAAGAACAAAAAAAAAAAAATAATAAAGTAAAGAAAACAAAGAAAAAAATTGTGAAAAGAAGTGCAAGAGATATTTTTGATTAATCAGCAAAATGGCGTTTCTACATACTCAATCGTGCGAGTGTTTAAAATCGGAGCTCTTGTTATTCGATATTCCTCCAACCTTAACAGTTATAGAAAGTTCAAAGTACGTTCAATATAAGCCAATATCTTCGCTCACTGACGATAAACCTATAGAGTTTGTTATCACTGGTACAGGAGACGAATATCTCGATTTATCCCACACGATGTTGAGTTTGAGAGTAGCTTTAAAAGGTACAGTTCCAAAAGAATCTTCAGAGGAAGAAGCAAAAACAGTTGGACCTGTTAACAATTTTATGCACTCCCTGTTTAACCAAGTGGATGTCTTTTTCAATCAAAAAGCTGTTTCGCCACCCAATCATGCTTACGCTTATAGAGCGTACATAGAAACTTTACTCAACTACGGCCCCGCTGCCAAAAAATCTCATTTGACAAGCGTTCTTTGGTACGACGATACAGCTAAAAATATGGATGACTTAGGAACAGCAAATAGTGGCCTCGAAGCTCGTAGAAAACTTTTCAACTACAAAAAATCTGTGGATCTGATTGGTCATTTACACGGAGATGTCTTCAATCAAGAAAAATTATTAATAAATGGCGTCGAAGTGAGAGTTCGCTTGGTAAAATCGAGAGATGCTTTTAGTCTTATGGATCCTGTAGGATGCTACTCTGTTCATATCGAAGAAGCGTCTTTATTAGTGCACCGTGTAAAAATCAGTCCTAGTGTTTTGTTAGCTCATGCTGGAGCGCTTTCAAATTCAACTAGTAAGTATCCCCTTACGCGCGTAGAAACAAAATCTATTACGATGCACAGCGGTATTCACGGTGAAACCTTAGATTACGTCATTTTAGGGCAACTTCCAAAAAGAATAATTTTAGGTTTTGTCAATAATAAAGCTTTCAACGGTGATCGTCGCCTTAATCCCTTCAACTTTAAAAATTTGAACATTAATTTTCTATGTCTGTATGTTGACGGTGTGCAGGTACCATTGAAACCTTTGCAGCCTGATTTAAAAAAAAACGGTGCGTATATAGATTGTTATCACTCTCTATTTTCGGGTACCGGTGTTCATTTTCTTAACGAAGGTTTAACATACCTCGCGAGTCTTACCCTGATGGCTACTGCCTTTTTGCTTTCGATTTAACGCCTGACTTATCTGCAAACGAGTGTACTCATTGGAATTTAATTAACCCTTAAAGTACACACCCAAATCCAGAACTGCCACACTGACAGTTATGTGGAGTATTTTACACCTCGTGTGTACTTTAAGGGTTAAACACGGTAGCGTTTGAATAGATGTTAGATTTGACGATCCTCTGACCGAAACAGTATAGTTGTATACCGAAATTGTATAGTTTATTCGGAATATGAAAATATTTTAGAAATTGACGCGTCGAGGCAGGTTCTTGTAGACTTTAGCGGTTGAATCACTAGATGTCGCTTTTTAAGTATATAAAGTTAGTCTCGTTAAGAAATGAGTTAGTTAACGAAATAGAGTCCTACAATGGAGCTCATTGCAGATGTTCAATTTTTCAAAGATAAAAATAACAAGTTGGTACCTAAAGAAATAGCTTTGTTATCTTTAAAAAATGAATTTGTCGCGCATTGGATTGTTAGCGCTGTGCATCGAGTAGATTCGCTACCTTGTGAAGTTCGTAAAGAGAATAATTGGTTGACAAGGAATCAACACGGCATAGATTATTTAGAAGGGAGTGTGACTTTGAAAACGCTCAATCGTACGCTCAGCGATATTTTTAAAAGTGTCGATAAAGCTTATGTTAGGGGTAAAGAAAAGTGGTTAATGTTTCATAAAATGACTACTAGAGAAGTTATTAATTTAGAGTACGATACGAACTGTCCGTCATTTAATAACCTACCGTGGAGCGACAAGTACTGTATAAATCACGCTGTAAAAAATAATTATTTAAAATTTGCTTGTGCTTTAAATAACGTCCACCGAATTAAAGCATACTTGCTATCTAAATCTCAAAGCTTAAATAACGATTTCCCTTTAAGTTCACTTGTAATATTTTACAATAAACAGCCTGCAGATTCTAAACAAGTTATCGCTGATGCCCTCACATACTATCGGTGTGTTCCCTGCGGATCGGATTCCATGGGTATGGATGAAACCGACGGCCTTTGTATTTAACACTGATAATCACACTCAGCCAGGTATGCATTGGGTTGCTATACATGTAGATTCACACGGTTTTGGGCATTATCTAGATAGCTACGGTATACCCCCGTTCATACCCAATCATATTAAAACTTTGCGCAAAAATTGTAAGCATTTAAGATGGAATGTTAAACAACTTCAGAGTGAGACATCCGACGTATGTGGTCAATATTGTTTAATGTTTTTACATTATATGACTCATGGATTGGGTTTCGAAGCTTTTCTAAATAATTTTTCTGATGACTTGAAAAAAATGATTGTATTGCAAGATCTTTTATTAAACACAAATCACGTGATAATTATCAATTTACGGGTAACGGCGGCTGTGTCATACATTGTTTACAAAGTAGTAGTGCGAAAATGTCTTTATTGTAAAATCACGTAGTCAGGACTTTGTAAAACTTTGCTGCATTTGCGGGGCTTGCAATATTTATTTTTAATAATTTATACCTATAAATTGCACGACGAAAGTCAGTCTTTCCATCAGTCACAAAGTGTACAGCCCTCGACTTAACTGACCACCTACTCTTTACCAGCCGAACAAAAGCCAATAAACAAGCTCTCGGATTTTTGAAAGTCATCTTCCTGAAAATACTTGTAAGTAGATTTGGTGACCTCTATTATTTTTACACTTTATTTATTAATTTTCTTAAATTAATCAAAAAAATTTGTTCCAGGCTTAAAAATATGGCTGCAGAAGAAGTAGGCATCGACTGGCTTAACAGTATATCTCAAGCACCTGATTTACCCCGTAAAAACTTAAAGCAGCTGGACATAAATCACAAATACAAAGTGACATCTGTAAACAAGACGACAACAAAATATGGACGCAAAGTTTTGGCTACCTTTGATAACGAATTTGCTATTTATCTGCCTCAAAAAATTTCGGATGCTCTGACCAAGCACAATTTCTTTTGGGAAAAAGTGCAAGATAATGTAGAAAAGGAAAAATTTTATGCCACCCACATGGGCAATTTTCAGTTCGATTTTACTTTCAATGACTAAGTGTGAAAAAGTAAAAGTTTTGTAATGAAATGTAAATGTAATGAAATAATGTAAGCATTCAATAAATGGAAAAAAAAGTTAAAAAATATATACTTCACTTGTTTTTAAATATCCTTCTCCGGACTTGAATCATTTTTATCAGGATTAAAAGTTATTATAAAAGTAAGATTGATTAGTATTAAAGTAAAATCAAAGTATTTTTCAAAGGAATAAAAATTATTAAAAAGTAAAATTAATTAGTATCAAAGTATATTCAAAGTATTTTTTTCAATGGTTTAAAAATTATTATTAGTAATTTCTAATTTTTTTGATTTCTTAAACTATTTTATTAATTTAAAAATGACCGATCCAGAATTAAATAATCTCTTGAAGAATAGAACAAGGTACAAATGCTCAGCAGCAGCAGCTCCTGCAGAGTCAGCAGCAGTCGCGACGTCCGAGCGTAGCCGCCTCAGCGATCCCGAGCACCACCTCCCGCAGCACCTGCGAGCCGCCGCCTCGACCACGTCACCGCACCAGGAAGCCCTCCTCCTCCTTCCAGAGCGGCCCCGAGCACCCCCTCCCGCAGCAACCGCGAGCCGCCGCCTCGAAAAAGCTAATATGATGATGCTCTCTCTCATGCAGAGTCAGCATCGGCTGCGAGAAGCAGTCACGCGCTCATCGACCACACCGCTAACCCTACTGCGCTCGCGACACACGAGGCAGCCGCCGGCGAGCACTGCGCCTGGCGAAGTAAATGAATCATGTTTGTTTACTTTCGCCAAAGCGGTACATATACTACTAATGTCTTATAATGAATAAATAAATAAACAATTTTATACTCCTTTTTACTTTCTCTTTATTTAAAATTTCATTTGATCTTTACAATTTTATGAAAAATATGAAAAAGATCGTAGTGAAGAACTTAAAAAATCATTACATCCTTCATCAATCTCATCTATGTCATCTATTATTCGAGGTTTGTTAACATTGATCCAAGACTTCAGTTTAGAAGCGTTCTTTGCAGCACACTTAAAAAAAGGTGAATAATCCTTATGATTACCGCAAAAATCATCCTTAGAACAGCCAAGACTTTTGAGAGAAGGACAACCATAGATTTCTAAATCAATTACTAGTCTGTAATTTAAAAAAAAGATAAAACGATTGATATTTAAATTAAGTAAATAAATAAACATTAGAATAAGTATGTAATTAAAACTTACGTTTGGGGTAACATTTTTTGAAGAAAAATCTTTTTCATGTTTCCCTTGGTAAAAATTTTTTTTGCACCATCTAAATATTTTCTCAATACATCTGTTAATTGTTCATAAGCTATTTCACCATAATTCCATTGAATACAATGAAATCACTTTTGCAAATAACGTGCAGTACATTTTTCTTCAGCTGTTAAATTATCCCAAGAAAATGGTGGTTTAAAAGTAAAAACCAGCGGTAGAGTAGAATCGTCTAAGTTGAAAATAGCCAACTCTTTCACAATAAAGTCATTTCTAGATTTTTGAAAGCCTTGAAAGTCTACAGCAAACTGCATTTTAGATCTGCACAGTTAAACAATTTCAATATAACTAGATGGATAGGTAAAACTTTAATTTCTTTTATAGTGATTCCCCCTCTCTTCTCCTATAAACTATTATCCTAAGCTATTATTATTATTCCTCCTATTATTATCCTAAACTATTTCCCTTCTCCTCCTCATTCTTTGATAAAATATAATGCAGTAAGTGTTCATCGGTCAGTTTTCTACTCCTTCTTTCAAGTGTATCATCTCTCATTATAGTGAATGCATAAACATTTAAGTAGCAGAAGATTTACAATTATTAAAATAAGTTTATGTTATTCAATAAAAAATTAGTGATTATTAACTTAATAAAATTAGTGATTAGTGATAACTAGATTTAACCATGGATACCATTTTAGATACTTTGCATCACTTAAATAATGCAATCGTGTCAATAAATTCAGGTCTTGCTCAAACCAATGTTATTGAGGGTTGGTTGTCTATAGCAGAACTATCTATTGATATTTTGACAGACATTAATGTACAAATAAAAAAAAGTTTAGAAATTTTTTAGAAAACTCGTATCAAAGTCATGAAGAGAATAATATTGACAGTGAATCAACGAGTCAAAAAAACGATGATGAATCATCAAATCCATTGGATGGATTCGAAGAATTGATTGAAGATTTTACTGAAAATTCTGACATAATTATAAATAATCAAGACTTAAACGAGATTCAAAATAAGATTCATATATAAATTCAAGAGATTGATTTTCTACAACAGAAAATGCCATCTCTCACTAGACCTGAAAAAAAGAAGTGTGAAACTTTTTTAATCAAACTTATATCATTGAAACATAAATTTGAACATGCTATAAAAATTGGTGGTGGTGGTGATTTAGATATAAAAAAGGAGAATATTCGATATGCTGACTTCGACTCAGCTTTTGAACGTCGTATACGAGCGGGTAATTTTATTTATTTATTTAATATAAACTTTTTTAACTCAATAATTCTATTTTTTTTTTTTTTTTTTTTTTCTATTATTTATAGGAGTAATATCAAACCTTGGTCATAAAGATTTAGACTCTTTTTTGGTAGACGCTTATAAACCCTTCCATGACAAGGTTAAACAAGCTGTTGAAGAATTTGATGTAATCAATGTTAATGTTATGTTAATGGCAGAGTTTGAGCTTCAGAAGGATGATACACCTAAACGCGAAGTAAAATACTTTTCTACAGAGAATGGAGTCGTAGTTGCTCTGTCAAACCTAGAACGTTTTTTTGATGAGAAAATTTCTTTACCGTTGCAACGTGATATACAAGAGTTTGAGACACGTAATTCTGGTTGGAGTTTAAAACAAATTATTAGTCTTACAATTAACATAAACAAACATGAACCTATGAGAGGAAGTTCTTACGTCAAACTACCTAAATCAATTGAAAATAAACATGCCGTTGTCAATGTGAGAAACGAATTTGATAATTTTTGCTTTAAATGGGCAGTCTTATCAGCATATTATCCTCAAAAGCGAAATACTAATTATCTTCCGACATATCAAAATAAAGAAGCTTTAGGTGAAGTCAACTTTGAAGGACTGTCATTCCCAACACCATCCGAACAAGTAGAAATTTTTGAAAAAAATAATCCTAATATTTCCATACATCTTTATATTCTTAAAAAAAAAAATGATAAATTTGGAGTTTACCCTTACTATCTCACTCCAGAGAAGAAAGATAAACACTATCATTTATTGATAGTTTATCCTGAAGAGTATTACATTGACGAAGATGCTGATGATTATATTGAAAAAAGTCTCGAAAACTCAACGGTAAATTTTAATTATCATTATACTTGGATTAAAAATTTACCTAAACTTCTTGGGAGACAGTACTCTAAAACAGGCCATAAAATCTATGTTTGTGACAGATGTATTCACTTTTTTCATGAAAAAAATAAGCTAGATACTCATGAAAGGGATTGTCGACTCATTAATAAATGTAAAATAACATTACCTAAAAATGAAGCTGAAGCAACTCTTTCTTTTAAGAATGTTAACTATGCAGAGTGGGTACCAATTACTATTTATAGTGATATAGAATGTCTACTTAAAAAAAAAGAAGTGCATCCTGATTCAGTTAGCGGAAAGTCCGTCAAAATTCAAGAACATCAAGCACATAGTATTGGATTTTACGTGAAAAATCGTTTTAGCAATGAACTTAATGGTTACAGAAGTTATCGACAAGAAGAAGAAAATCAAGAGACTCCTGCTCAATGGTTTGTAAGATCATTAGAAGTACTGTGTCCAAAGATTCAAAAAGTATTCTCTACGAATGAGGCTATGATGCTTACATCACGCGATAAAGAAAACTTTAGGAGAGCACAAAAATTTCATATATGTAAAAAACCTTTTACTAAAGATTGTATCAAGGTTAGAGATCACTGTCACTTCACTTCAAAGTAAGAAAAAAAAAAAAAAAAAAAAAAAAAAATATATATATATATTATTATTAACATTAAAATGTTTAATTTAATTGCAGGTACCGCGGAGCTGCTCATCAAGTTTGCAACCTTTTCAACAAAAACGCTAGATATCATCCAATAATACTACATAACCTTTCAAATTATGATTCGCACTTTCTCATCAAAGCACAGAATGGAGAACGTTATATCTCTTTCACCAAATATGTTCAAGGAATGAATTTGAGTTTTAGATTCATTGATTCATTTAGATTTATGCCCTTGTCATTAGAAAAATTAGCTGGGATTGCAAAAAACTTTGAAATACTGGATGAAGAGTTTGCCAAAGATGGTTTTACAGATACTGAACTTTTGAAAAAAACGAGTCTTCCCTTATGAGTACATACAAAGTTTTGAACAGCTACGAGAGAATAAATTACCAGCTCCGTCAGAGTTCGCAAGTACTTTGACAAATAGTCAAATAAGCAATGATGATTATGAACATGCTACAAAAGTATGGAGTATGTATAACAAAGACAAGACTTTAGGCGGTTATTCAGATGTACATTTAAAAACAGATGTCTTGTTGCTTGCGTGTATATTTAAAAAACTTTAGATCGACATGTATGAAATATTATAAATTAGATGCAGCTCATTTTTTAACGACACCCTCGTTGACTTCCCAGCTGAAAAAATCCATATGGAAATCTGTAAGGAAACCCGTACGGGGACCCGTAAGGGTTCCCGTAAAGGACCCCCATACGGGTTTCCGATACTGATATTTGGTCAGGGTTCCCGTACGGGTTTCCATACTGTTTTTTTTTTTTTCATTTAATTTTATTTTCACACTATTTTTTTATTTATTTAATTTAATATTATTATTAGATATTGATATATTATTCTTTATAAGATTTAATTATTAATAATAAAATTATCGAAGAAAAAAATTTTGTTCGACTGAGATTCGAACCCACGACCCCAGGCATGGCAGGCAGACACTCTACCAACTGAGCCATTGAGCTAGCTTGCTCGAAGACTTTAATTAAACTACTTTAACAACTACTTTATATTTGATTTTTAACTAGTCTCTCTCAGCGCGCAAACACGAGCAATTGTATTGCATTATCTAAATCGAATACAAATTTTGTCGAAGCTTCATCTAAATTAAAGGGCTTAACCGACAATAAGTTGTATATTAAAGGAGTTTAATTGAGGTCTTGATGCATGCTAGCTCAATGGCTCAGGTGGTAGAGTGTCTGTCTGTGATGCCTGGGGTCATGGGTTCGAATCTCAGTCGAACAAAATTTTTTTCTTCGATAATTTTATTCAAAATAATTTTATTATGAATAATTAAATCTTATAAAGAATAATATATCAATATCTAATAATAATATTAAATAAATAAAAAAATAGTGTAAAAATAAAATTAAAAGAAAAAAAAAAAAAACCCGTATGGAAACCCGTATGGAAACCCTGACCAAATATCAGTATCGGAAACCCGTATGGGATCCTTTACAGGAACCCTTATGGGTCCCCGTACGGGTTTCCTTACGGATTTCCATATGGATTTTTTCAGCTGGGTTGGAACGCGATGCTAAAACATACAGAAGTTGAACTAGAACTTCTTCAAGACATTGATTTGTTAAGGGGGGGGTAGGGTCTGAGCGGTCAAAAAATGATGATTTTTCGATGATTTATAGTGAAGCTCCTGTTTATTATAATTCAATAAGAATTTATATACATATCATACAACATTCAAAGAACATTCTGTCAAAATTTCAGATCAAAATATTAAAAATTGAGGCAATGGGAGCCAACCAAACAAGGCGCTTCGAAAAAAAGATGAGTTGCGGTGAAGCCTGTAACTCGCGAACGGTTCATCTGAAATCAAAAAATAAAGTAGATTTAGTTAATATATTAGTTTTTCTCGCCCCCTAGTAGGATCAATTTCATTTTTTTTCAATTTTGAAGTTTTGGCGACGTTTTGAAGCCAAAACACTGTTTTTTGGTCACCAAAACCGGCCATTGTATGGCTAAAACTCGGCAAAAAAAAAAAAAAAAAAAAAAAAAGTAACTCACTAGGGGGCGGGTTTTTTATGCATTAAAGACGTATGTTTAATTCTAGAGAGATCGGTGCAGTAGTTTTCAAATGAGAACTTTCACCGACTTTGAAAAATAGTGTTTCGAGAAAAACGCGTTTGAAGTTTTCGGTACGAAAAAAGTGAAGAAAAACTATTTGATTTACAACTTACACTGAATCATCTATTCCAGCTCCATAAAGTAAGTCACCAGCAGCTTCAGCAATGTTCAGGGCATCTTTTTGTCCTTGTCTTCGCCGAATTCTACCTTCTTTGGTTTGAGCGGCGCTTTCGGAGTCGGCTTTCATTATGCGAGTTTCGTCCGCCAGCCTCGCGTACCCCAGACTTAAAACTCTGTAACTTTGTGAGTTTTGCTCCAAACCCTTAGAAATTTTAACACAGCATTCTTGAAATGTTTTACTATAAAAAAAAAAAAATTCGATTTTCAAAAATTGCCAGACCCTACCCCCCCTTAATGTTTATTGAGAGAGGTAAAAAGATCTTTAATTTTTTTTTTTTTTTTTTTTTTATAATAAACTTGAATAAAATACATTTTTACCGTAGGTATTCGAGGAGGAGTGAGTCAATGTTCGAACAGATACTCTAAGGCTAACAATATTTACATGGGAAAAGAAAATTATAACCCCAATGAAGTCGATAAATACATAATTTTTCTAGATATAAATAATTTATATGGTAAAAATGATTATTATTGCATTGTTTTTACTATTATTAACTTATTTTTCGTTTCTAGGATGGGCTATGACACAACCGCTTCCTTATAAAAACTTTGAGTGGGTAAGAAACCCTGAGGAAATTGATCTAGATGACTATCCTGACGAATTCAATTTAGAAGAATGTCCCGATGAGAGCAGTATTGGTCTCATTCTTGAAGTTGATTTAGAATGTCCTTATGATGAAAGGTATCACGATGATCACAAAGATCTACCGTTCTGTCCAGAACATGGATCAGCTCCAGGGTCCACGCAAAAGATATTAATGACACAATTAACAGACAAGAATCGATACGTTATACACTATAGAGCATTGAAGCAAGCAATAAAAAATGGAATGATACTCAAAAAAATACATAGAGCTTTAAAATTTGAACAAAAAGCATGGCTTAAAAAGTATGTAGATTATAACACAGACATGAGAAAAGCAGCTACCACAGAGTTTGATATTCTCTTTTTCAAATTAATGATTAATGCAATCTATGGTTCGTAGTAAAATTATTATAACTATTTATAATATTTCATGTAAAACTGTAACTATTATTTTCTAGGAATGACCATGGAAAACAAACGAAACCATGAGGAAATTAAAATGGGTAATAAATGGGATGGACGTTATGGTGTTCGTGCTATGCTTTTAAATGCTGCATTCAAACGCTGCACAATTTTTTTTGATAAGCTGGTAGCAGTTCACATGAGGAAGTTAGACATTTACATGGATAAACCTATATACGTAGGTCTATCTGTTTTAGACCTCTCTAAAATCAAGTTATATGATTTTCACTATGAATTCATGAAGAAAAATCTAAAAGATCAGGCCAAATTATTGTACACAGACACAGACAGCCTTCTGTATGAAGTAAAAAACGTTAACATATATGATGTTATAAGAAAAAATCCTAAAGAGTTTGATACGAGTAACTATTCGATAGACAATGAATTTAGAATCGTTCCGGGCAACAAAAAAGTATTAGGTATCATGAAAGATGAATGCGGAGGTAAAATCATTACTGAATTCATAGGGATTCGCAGTAAACTTTATAATATTCAAGTTCAAGGGGTTAAACCTATTATGAAAGCCAAAGGTATTAAAAGTTGTCTTTTAAAGTCATGCTTCGTAAGTGAAGAAGTTAGAAAGTCAGTCATTGTTCCTGAAGACTTTAAAAAGTGTCTCATCGATAAAACAATTAAAAATGTTGTTCAGTGTAATATCCGTTCTAGAGATCATATTGTAAAAACTGAAAAGGTTAACAAGATTGCATTAGATCCAGCTGACGAGAAACGATACTTGATCCCAGGACGTACCGATACTCTACCATGGGGTCACTATAAGGCAATCGATAAAGAAAAATTTAATGAACTAGACGAAGAAGACTTGGATTTATTGGGTACTATTGTAAATATAGATAATGATAGTCTTCTCCCCACTCTTTTTGAGAAAGAGGTGGTGGGAGAAACGTTTGAAATACAACCACATTACCCAGCAGAGCTCATTCATCAGTGTCACACTCAGCCAAGACATCTCAAACGAAACTTAAACTTCTTGGAAGCGTCTACAGCAAAAAAATTTAAAGGTACTTTTTATTTTTAATTTTCTCATCATTATTTGATCACATTATAATATCACAAAGTACTTTTTTGAAATATTTCTTAATAAAAAAAAAAAAAAAAATTCTGTTCTATTGTTTTAGATGGATCTAACAAAACTCAATGAAGAAGGTTGCCGAGACAAAGCAACAAGCATCAAAGACTTAGATGTAACTCGCTCTTATATGGTTGTAGAGTAGGCTGGACGTTAATTAATTTTTATTTTTTTTTTTCACTTGGGCCGGGCAGATTTTGTTTCTATACATGTAAAAACATGTAAAAAAAATTTTAGTAGAATTTTTTGACTTTTTTTTCCCGACCCGCAGAGCACCTGAAGTTTCCCATGGGTTTTGCACGTGAAAAAGAGACAAAACCATTCAATGCGCTAGAACCAGTAAAAAAAAAATTTTTTTTTTTCGAAAATACATATTTTCATGTATTTTTTAACGCTGAATCCGGAAAAATTGTTAATTTTCATCCAGACAATGATTAAAAAATTTTACGGGTCAAAAATGACTAAATTTGAAGAAAAATCGTTAAAAAAAAGAGTCTGTCTGGACGGCACCTTCCGCGTACGCGTGCGCGTACGCGGAGGAGTCTCCGCGTACGCGCAAACTTACTTTTTCAAAC
Source organism: Encarsia formosa (assembly GCA_038277355.1). Taxonomy (NCBI): domain Eukaryota; kingdom Metazoa; phylum Arthropoda; class Insecta; order Hymenoptera; family Aphelinidae; genus Encarsia; species Encarsia formosa. The sequence continues at coordinate 48,459,874 of CM076188.1, read as the reverse complement.
AATAATTTGCGCGTACGCGCAACTTAGGTGTTCCGCGTACGCGCAAACTAAATTATCCCGCGTGCGCGCAAACTTAGGTACTCCGCGTGCGCGCAAACTTAGGTACTCCGCGTGCGCGCAAAAACTTAAGATCTCCGCGTGCGCGCAAAACTTATGATGTTCCGCGTACGTGCAAAAACTCAAGATCTCCGCGTACGCGCAAAAACTTAAAATCTCCGCGTGCGCGCAAAACTTATGATGTTCCGCGTACGCGCAAAAACTTAAGATCTCCGCGTGCGCGCAGAACTTAAAATCTCCGCGTGCGCGCAAAACTTATGATGTTCCGCGTACGCACAAAAACTTAAGATCTCCGCGTGCGCGCAAAAACTTCCGATCTCCGCGTGCGCGCAAAAACTTCCGATCTCCACGTGCGCGCAAAACTTATGATGTTCCGCGTACGCGCAAAAACTTAAAATCTCAGGAAGTTTCGGCTCCGGAGGAATCAGGGTGAGCACCTGGCTATACTTACGCCTTGGAGATGATTTCCCCAGGAAGTTTTGACTCCGGAAGGGTCAGGGCGCACACCTGGTGTACCCGGCGATACTTACGCCTTAGAGAGGATTTCCCCTGGAAGTTTCGAGTTCGGATGGGTCAGGGTGGACACCTGGTGCCCCTGGTGATACGTACGCCTCGGAGATGATTTCCCCAGGAAATTTCACTCGCAGTTGATGGTGAGATAGTAGATCTTACCCCAGGTAGCACCAGGTTGACTACCAGGTAACCAGATCAATTTCCTCAGGAAGTTTTACTCGTAGTTGACGGTAGGATAGTGGATCTTACCTCAGGTAGCATCAGGTCGACCTCCAGGTAATTGGGACGTTTTCCCCAGGAAGTTTTACTTGTAGTTGAAGGTGGGATAGTAGATTTCACCTCATTTAGCACCCAGTCAAGTACCAGATAACCAGATCAATTTCCCCAGGAAGTTTTACTCGTAGTTGACAGTGGGATAGTGGATCTTACTCCAGGTACCAGCAGGTCAACTACCAGGTAACCAGGATGTTTTTTCCCCAGGAAGATTTACTCGTAGTTCAAGGTAGGATAGTAAATTTTACCCCAGGTAGCACCAATTTGACCACCAGGTAACCAGGACGTTTCCCCCAGGAAGTTTTACTCGTGGCTGAAGGTGGGATAGTAGATTTCTCCCCAGATAGCACCAGGCCGAGTACCAGGTAACCAGATCAATTTCCCCAGGAAGTTTTACTCCTAGTTGACAGGTGCAACAGAGAGCCAAATAGAAGGTCCATTTTCAAAAATTAATATCCCCTGGAATTTTAGGAGTAGAGTAAACATCCCGGAGCTGTTTTCTTTGTTTGGTGGAGTACTTTGTGAAAAAGTCCCGCCTTGTTATAATTGTTATTGCAAAAAAACTTTTGAAAAGTGAACGATAAAAAATATGAAAAAATCGTCTAAAACAAGTAGTGCTATTCTCCCGGATTTTTTTACGTCAAGATATGGATTGTCAAGCATCTATAAGTCGCACAAAATTTTCCGGGTCGTTTTATCATCGGGAACTACCCCAACGAGCTTCAGAGAGGGGTATGAAACGTTAAATAAAATCATGAAATATTATTAAAAAAAAGGATTGCAATTCTCCTGGATTTTTTTTCGTCAAGATATTGATTGTCAAGCACCTAAGTCGCACAAAAATTTCCTGGTCATTTAATCATTGGAAATGACCCCAACGAGCTGCAGAGAGGGGGATGAAACGTTACATACAGTTATAAAATGTTAAAAAAAAAGAAATAAGGATTGCAATTCTCTAAGCCCCTAAAACCCTGTTCAACAAAATACTGATTGGCTACCCCCCAAGCCCCAAGCCCACAAAACCCTAGGAGCTCGAGTTGAACAAAAAAACTGATCAGCTATCCCCTAAGCTCTGCGCACAGGCGCACAGGGTTTTGGGGGCTTAGAGAATTTCAACCCATTTTTTTTAATTTTACAATTTTATTTAACGTTTCATCCCCCTGTCTGCAACTCGTTGGGGTTATTCCCGATGATAAAATGACCCAGCTAATTTTGTGCGACTTAGATGCTTGATAATCAATAGCTTGACGTAAAAAAATCCGGGAGAATAGCACTACTTGTTTTTAGACGATTTTTTCATATACTTCATCGTTCACTTTCAAAAGTTTTTTTGCAATAACAATTGTTTTTAACAATTTTTTACAGCAAAGCGGGACTTTTTCTCAAAGTACTCCACCAAACGAAGAAAACGGCTCCCGGATGTTTACTCTACTCCTAAAATTCTAAGGGATATTAATTTTTGAAAATGGACCTTCGATTTGGCCCTCTGTGACCGTCCACTACGAGTAAAACTTCCTGAGCTAACAGATCTGGTTACCTGGTAGTCGACCTGGTGCTACCTGGGGTAAGATCTACTATCTCACCATCAACTGCGAGTGAAATTTCCTGGGGAAATCATCTCCGAGGCGTACGTATCACCAGGGGCACCAGGTGTCCGCCCTGACCCATCCGAACTCGAAACTTCCAGGGGAAATCCTCTCTAAGGCGTAAGTATCGCCGGGTACACCAGGTGTGCGCCCTGACCCTTCCGGAGTCAAAACTTCCTGGGGAAATCATCTCCAAGGCGTAAGTATAGCCAGGTGCTCGCCCTGATTCCTCCGGAGCCGAAACTTCCTGGGGAAATCATCTCCGAGGCGTAAGTATCGCCAGGGGCACCAGGTGTCCGCCCTGATCCCTCCGGAGTCAAAACCTCCTGGGGAAATCTTCTCTAAGGCGTAAGTATCACCAGGTGCACCAGGTGCTCGCCTTGATGCCTCCGGAGTCAAAACTTCCTAGGGAAATCATCTCCAAGGCGTAAGTATCGCCAGGTGCACCAGGTGCTCGCCCTGATGCCTCCGGAGTCAAAACTTCCTGGGGAAATCATCTCCAAAGCGTAAGTATCACCAGGTGCACCAGATGTCCTTCTTGACTCCTTCGTTTTCGAAATCGTTGTAATGCCGAGGATTTCGCCGAGGATTTCACCGCAAAAAGCGAGGAATTCACCGATGAATTCATTGCTGATATCACCGAGGATACTTGCGATGGGGTTTGCTCATCATTCGGTACCAGAAAGCGATTTCCAAAGTTTCTGTAATCGATGATCCAAAAAAACTTATCCAACCCTGAGAGGAGGACCCGCTAGGACTAGACATTTGGGTCACTTCTTTGGGTTTTTAGCTAATTTTCAAACAATTTGTGTTCAAAACCTGAGCCAAAAGCGAGAGTGTCAAGGGTTTGCTAAGGGTTAGCTCATACTTTTCCAGCGTCGAGTGTAATGTTTTTTTCAACTCAAAGCAAGGGGTTCAAACTTCCTGTTTGGGAAAAATCAGAAAGTTTGAATTTTCTGCACCGTGTGTGAAAAATAAATTTTATAGAGTTAGGAAGTTTTTTTAATCACAATTTTAATGTTTAGAAGGACTATAATTGATGCATTTATCGCAACGTAATCAAAGTTTTTGCGCGCACGCGGAGATCTAGAGTTTTGCGCGCAAGCGGAACATCATAAGTCTTGCGCGCACGCGGAGATCGGAAGTTTTTGCGCGCACGCGGAACATCATACGTTTTGCGCGCACGCGGAGATCTAGAGTTTTGCGCGTACGCGGAACATCATAAGTTTTGCGCGCACGCGGAGATTTTAAGTTTTTGCGCGTACGCGGAGATCTTAAGTTTTTGCGCGTACGCGGAACATCATAAGTTTTGCGCGCACGCGGAGATTTTAAGTTTTTGCGCGCACGCGGAGATCTTAAGTTTTTGCGCGCACGCGGAGTACCTAAGTTTGCGCGCACGCGGGATAATTTAGTTTGCGCGTACGCGGAACACCTAAGTTGCGCGTACGCGCAAATTATTGTTTGAAAAAGTAAGTTTGCGCGTACGAGGAGACTCCTCCGCGTACGCGCACGCGTACGCGGAAGGTGCCGTCCAGACAGACTCTAAAAAAAAACCCTTTTTCGACGCTCATGTGATGAAACTTATAATTTTTTTTATCGAAATTACATAATTTAATGCATTTTTTCTTGCTGAATCCAAAAATGTTTTTAGTTTATATCAAATAGATGATTTAAAAATTTTACGGCCCAAAAATGATCCAATTTGAAGAAAAAATCAATAAAAAAAAACACTTTTTCTTCATTTAAACGAGAAAACTTTTCTTTTGAATTCAAAATACAGATTTTTATGTTTTTTTTGTTGTCTTATACGAAAATATCATTAGTCTCTACCAAATAGATGGTTAAAAATTTTTGTTCCCCAATAATAATTAACCATTTTATAGAAAAAATCATGAAAAAAAACACTTTTTCGGCATTTTTAAATGGTAAAAATTAAAACTTTTTTTAATCTCAATAGACGTATTAATGTATTTTTTATTGCTGAGTACGAAAATTTTATGAGTTACTATCGGCTTTATGATTCAAAATTTCTACGGATGAAAAAGAAAAAACTCACAGAAAAAATTAAAGAAAGAACGATTAAAAAAAATAAAGTTAAATACTTTTACATGGGTAGGTATAGGTTTTAATAAAAGAGGTAGTTTGATAAAAATGAAATTTTTTATTTTTAAAAATGTAAATAAATACTTATTTTTTCATGCGCTAGAAAAATAATTTAGGTATTTTTAGTTTGCTATTTGTGTTTTGAATTTAACGTTTGTAAAAAAACGTTCTCACAAATTTATATCATTTTTTAATTCTTCAGCATTTAAATTCTACACCAGCGCTTCAACTGTCTGCGATGGTTAAGTACTTACACCAGCGCTGCTAAAGTCCGCACAATTCGAAAATTACCATTCGGCTGCCGTCTACGAAAATCATACTCCGAGCCGAATCTAGGTGATATCAACAAAGATGGCGGCGAGGATTCATAAACTAATGATCCCCAAAGCTTCAAACCCCCAAAACACCGGGCGTCCAAGTTTAATTTTTAAATAAAAAAAATATAAATAAACTAATAGTCCCCCAATCTTTAAACCCCCAAAACGCTGGGCGTCCGAATTTAAATTTTTAAATAAAAAAAATATAAATAAACTGATAGTCCCCCAAGCTTTAATCCCACAAAACTGTGGGCGTCCGAGTTTAATTTTTTGAATAAAAATAAATAAATTAACTAATAATCCCCCAAGCTTTAAACTCCCAAAACGCTGGGTTTCCGAGTTTAATTTTTAAATAAAAAAAATATAAATAAACCAATAATTCCCCAAGCCTTAAACCCACAAAACGCTGGGCGTCCGAGTTTAATTTTTAAATAAAAAAATATAAATAAACTAATAATCCACCAAGCTTTGAACCCACAAAACTCTGGGCGTCCGAGTTCAATTTTTTGAATAAAAATAAATAAATTAACTAATAATCCCCCAAGCTTTAAACCCCCAAAACGCTGGGCGTCCGAATTTAAATTTTTAAATTAAAAAAAATATAAATAAACTAATAGTCCCCCAAGCTTTAATCCCACAAAACTGTGGGCGTCCAAGTTTAATTTTTTGAATAAAAATAAATAAATTAACTAATAATCCCCCAAGCTTTAAACCCCCAAAACGCTGGGCGTCCGAGTTTAATTATTAAATAAAAAAAATATAAATAAACCAATAATTCCCCAAGCCTTAAACCCACAAAACGCTGGGCGTCCGAGTTTAATTTTTAAATAAAAAAATATAAATAAACTAATAATCCCCCAAGCTTTGAACCCACAAAACTCTGGGCGTCCGAGTTCAATTTTTTGAATAAAAATAAATAAATAAACTAATAATCCCCCAAGCTTTAAACCCCCAAAACGCTGGGCGTCCGAATTTAAATTTTTAAATAAAAAAAATATAAATAAACTAATAGTCCCCCAAGCTTTAATCCCACAAAACTCTGGGCGTCCAAGTTTAATTTTAAAAAAAAAAATAAATAAATTAACTAATAATCCCCCAAGCTTTAAACCCACAAAACGCTGAGCGTCCGAGTTTAATTTTTAAATAAAAAAATACAAATAAACTAATAATCCCCCAAGCTTTGAACCCACGAAACGCTGAGCGTCCGAGTTTAATTTTTAAATAAAAAAAATATAAATAAACTAATGATCCCCTAAGCTTCAAACCCCCAAAACGCTGGGCGTCCGAATTTAAATTTTTAATTAAAAAAATATAAATAAACTAATAGTCCCCCAAGCTTTGAACCCACGAAACGCTGGGCGTTCGAGTTCAATTTTTAAATGAACTAATGATCCCCTAAGCTTCAAACCCCCAAAACGCTGGGCGTCCGAATTTAAATTTTTAAATAAAAAAATATAAATGAACTAATAGTCCCCCAAGCTTTCATCCCACAAAACTCTGGGCGTCCGAGTTCAATTTTTAAATAAAAAAAATAAATAAACTAATAAACCCCCAAGCTTTAAACCCACGAAACGCTGGACGTCCGAGTTCAATTTTTAAATGAACTAATAATCCCCTAAGCTTCAAATCTACAAAACGTTGGGAGTCCGAGTTTAATTTTTCAATCAAAAAATATAAATAAACAAATAATCTCCCAAGTTTTCAACCTACGAAACGCTGTGAGTCCGAGTTGTATTTTTAAATAAAACTATTTAGATTAAAAAAAGTTTTAATTTTTACCATTTAAATGCCGAAAAAGTGTTTTTTTTATTGATTTTTTCTTCAAATTGGATCATTTTTGGGCCGTAAAATTTTTAAATCATCTATTTGATATAAACTAATAACATTTTTGGATTCAGCAAGAAAAAATGCATAAAATTATGTATTTTCGATAAAAAAAATTATAAGTTTCATCACATGAGCGTCGAAAAAGGGTTTTTTTTTAACGATTTTTCTTCAAATTTAGTCATTTTTGACCCGTAAAATTTTTTAATCATTGTCTGGATGAAAATTAACAATTTTTTGCGGATTCAGCGTTAAAAAATACATGAAAATATGTATTTTCGAAAAAAAAAAAATTTTTTTTTAACTGGTTCTAGAGCATTGAATGGTTTTGTCTCTTTTTCACGTGCAAAACCCATGGGAAACTTCAGGTGCTCTGCGGGTCGGGAAAAAAAAGTCAAAAAATTCTACTAAAATTTTTTTTACATGTTTTTACATGTATAGAAACAAAATCTGCCCGGCCCAAGTGAAAAAAAAAATAAAAATTAATTAACGTCCAGCCTATTGTAGAGCTTAGAAACGTGGAAACTCAAAGATATGGACAGAAAATTGTGGCTGAGTTGGATGGTGGGATGTTTATATTCCTCCCAACCAATGTTTGCAAATACTTACAAAAAAACTTAACTGAATACATACAGCTCCAAGAAGCTGCAAAAAAACTCAAGTTAATAGTTAAACCACTTGGTGGTTTTAAAATTAAATTTGAAATTGTATAGAATCAATAGACTAACTAGAAAAAATGTATACTCATTAAACCACTTGATAGTTTTGAAATTAATATTAATATTGAAATTATATAGAATCAATAGTTTAACTAAAAAATGTATACTCGTCATAAAAATGTGATTATGTAAAAAAAAAAAAAAAAAAAAGTTTAAAAATAAATTGAAAATTATCTAAATATTGTATTTTTATTTCAAATTCCTTACTCAACTGCAGCTAAATAATGAAATCTAATTCTTGATCATTTACTTATTTATTTAACAATTTTAATTGAATATTTTTATCTAATTTGAGGATTATAAAATAATGAAGCAATTTTTTATTTTCTAATCATTTATTTAATACAAATTTCTTTTTTACCAATTAAATAAAATACATTTTTTATTAACACACATGTTTAAAATCACTTAATTTTTTTACAATAACTTTTGTTTTTGATTTCAAGTAATTTCTTTTCTAAAATAGAGTTAATAATTAATCCAACTCTTTTGATTCTAAAACAAAAACATTCTCTATCACGTGCTGCTTGCTCTCACTCTCCTTGACGTGCCTTCTTGTGAGCATAAGACCAGTGATATATCGTACGTATTTGAGGATCTTCCTCAAATCGTACTTTTTTTTAAATTTTTTCATTACTGTACATAATGACTTTCGTTGAGAAAATCTAACGATGAAATGAATATACATACACTGATGGATACGAGTTTTATGAAATTTTCTTGTCAGTCCAACTGTTGTGAGAACTGTCAAATCCTAACCACTTAACGTATGCCTGCTTACCACGTCTTCTTAATACTTTTTCCACCAGATATATGTCAGAATACTTCACTTTTTGTAGTTCATGTTCATAGAATCAACCTTTGATTGGTTGGTCTTGATAATCTTTGAGATAATACATCACTGGATCGTATGTACCTACACGTTCTATAGAAAATATCTCTGTTGACCAATTGGGTGTATATCCTTTTTCAAAAATTTGTTTGGCTTTACTGATTCGTACCTTATCGTTTACTTTAAACTTTTGTTTCTTTACTTTAACTCGACATAGATGTGAAAATTTTTTCAATACTTCAGTCTCATTTTCTTTTCTAACATCGATAGGTTTCATACCTATTGTTCGATGGTTGCTGTTATTGTAATTTTTAACAAGTTCACTTAACATGTTCAACCATTTATAGTTACCATTCAAACTAAATTTAATCCACATTTTTCTTTTGAGGGTACGATTGAATCGTTCAACGATAGAAGCTTTGAGATTAGAATAAGTAAAATATAAATGAATACCATATTTTTTTATGAGTTTCTCGAAGTATGAATTATAAAATTCTTTACCCTGGTCTGTATGCAGATTTTTAGGCACACGACCTTGTTTTAATATAGATTCCATAGCTTCTGTGACATCTTCACTATTTTTACGTTTTATAGGAACGGCCCAAGAATACTTTGAAAATACATCTATGACAGTCAACATATATCTATAACCTTTATTTTCACGAGCATAAGGTATCATTTCAACGAGATCCGCTTGCCAGGTTTCATCATATCCTCTAACATCAAATTTTCGACGTGTATAATTACGACGCGCAGGTTTATGAAGTTCTTCAACGATTCTTTTTCGTTCCATCTTTGATTGCTAGTGAAATTTCATCCAACTTTTGAGCAAGTTTTTCAATCTCAGTTTGAAAACTCTTCAATATTTTTTCTGCAATTGAATTTTCTAGCTCTTGTGACAGCCTAAGAATCAAAGCTTCCAAATTGTTTGTTAAATCTTCTGTTCTTTGGATATTATTATCTATCATTCGCTTCTTTAAAATATGTAAATTTACTGCATCGTATTCGTTTGATGAATCAGCAAGATTACAAAGTCTTTTTCTACCGATATCATACTGACCATCTTGGGTAAGTTAATAACCAATACCAGGTGGACCTCGTGGAGCTGTCATTGTAGCTGATTTTGTATCAGTTCGTCCGAACACGTCAACACTCATTCTGATACTGATAGAAAACATAAGAATTAGAATCTAATACATCCAGCCTCTTGAAGTTCCTCAATGATAGCTAAAATTTCATTATCATGATTATTGTTGCCAGCATTTCTTTCTGCTACAAGTAAACGAAGTCGATCTACTTATACATTTGGGTCATCCCAAAATTTATAATCAATGACTGAGTGTCTATTGGCAACCTTGAATGATGATAAAGTTTTCCTATCAACAGTGTTCAACTTTGATAAAATACCACTACCTTTTGGATTAAACATAGGAGCAATGATATCATTGTATTTAGCACTGTTTGAATGATATCGCATGTCTCCTTTTTTATTCAAATGTGCTCCCGATTCTTCTAAAATTTTTTTATAATTTGCTTTATCACTCTTTGTTACAGAATCAATAGGTGGACGTTTGAGAACAATCAATTCAGTTAGTCCAACCGTCCTTGGATATTTTTTATTACCAACAACAATATTATTATTTGTGAATGAAATTGGTAATTTACCTAGTTGAAAGTTACCATTAGGATTAACTTTTACTCCATAGATTTGATCCGTTGTAGTATCTTTTTTTTTAATAAGTCGAGTGTAATCATCATCGACAACGACAGAAGAGCTAACGTTTGGTTCAATTTGTTGTTCTATAATAGATTCATCTAAACTTGATTTAGAAAAATTCATTAGTTCATTCTCACCAAATTTAAATGAATTCTTTACTGAAGTACTATGATTAAATGAAGGAAGATTAAATTTAGTACCATTTGCATCAAGTATTGGAAAAGTAAAATCTAATTTTGGTTTTTCAGATACACTTTCGGGTTGATAAATTTCACTTTCATTTTTAAATAAAATATTTTGTTGAGTATCACTTTTGAGTGTTGGTTTTTTTATGATATTAGCCGCAATTTTTTGAAGAGGATCAACAATTGGTTGAAAAGTCTTTTTTAACACATCTTCTTCATCAGCTTTTTGATATTTTATCAATTTGTATTTTTTTTTTTTTTTTAATAGAATCTCTTGCTTTTACAAGCTTATGAAGAATATCTTTTTGTTTCTGTAACTCTTTCATGTTAACACTTTGATGTATAAATGATGACTGAATAGACGTATTGAAAGTTTTATGTATTTATTAAAAAACAGTCAAATCCTTTTCTATATCGACCATCATTAATGGGATCATCTTTGATTATGACTAAAAAACCATATTTACTATCATTCCAGCACGTTCAGCACAGATCCTTGAATTGATTATAAGCCATATCAGTATTGACATGATCATCGTAAATATGTTTTAAATTTAGTTCATCTTGTCGAAATACTACTAACACATTTACATTATCTCGAACTAAATGTTTAGGTATACGAGTATATGATTGGCATAAATAGAAACAATCAACATTTTTATGTCTACCCATGCAAAAGAAAGCTCTTACATTATGTTGTTTTTCAGTTGCTATATCATCGAATATCATCATAGAATTTGGAAGAGTGTCATTTGGAGCGTGAACTTCATCGTGCTCACTGAAAGGAAAAAACTGTATATCATTTAATGGTTCTAATAATTTTTTCAAACACACATACTTTGGTTGATTAAGAGACTTTGAGTATAGGTATATATTTTCAAACCAAACACCATTAGGCTCAGTAATTAGAGACATTAAGGTATTTGTTTTTCCACAGTTTGATGGTCCGCAAAAAACGGCTCGTATACTGTCTGGAAGTAAATTACCGTGTCGTTTGATTTTTTTATTTTGTTCCATGACAGAATCCAAATTATTTATATATATTTATAGGTAACTTGGAACTTTGTTCTTTGAAATTCATGTTGATTTGTTGTAGACTAATCAATGACTGAACAATTAAGGTATAAATATATCACTTTTATACAAAATTAATTCAGTGCTAATAGAATCTCCTTCGAGTGATGATCATTCACGGTAAAGGATTGGTAAACGATTTGATCAACAAACTACCTTTCGAAGCTCATATTCCAGGATATCAATACTGAGGACCAGGAACAAATTTAAAAAAGCGACTTGCCAGAGGAGACACGGGTATTAACCCATTGGACGCTGCTTGCAAGGAGCACGACATTGCTTATTCACAAAATTCATATAACATTGAGCTTCGAAACTCAGCAGATCGAGTTCTTGCAAATAAAGCTTGGAGACAAGTTTTAGCCAAAGACGCTAGTTTGAGTGAAAAGGCAACTGCTTACGCTGTTGCTAATATGATGAAGATAAAAAATAAATTAGGAATGGGTGTTTTATTCAATAAAATAGTAAAAGCTGCATCAGTGGCAAAGTCGAAGGATAAAAAAGCCTCGGTTTTGATCCGCCAGGCTTTGAAAAAAGCTCGAAAGACTGTAAAAGGTGTTTGTGGGGAAAAAAAGTTAAGTTTCCTCGAATTCTTTCTATTCCAAAAAATAAAATTGGTGGGTGGTTCATACCTTTGTTTGCTGGATTAAGTGCGACAGGTGCACTGGCAGGTGGTGCAGATGGTGTAACAAAAGCTGTCAATGATTATCATTCAGCTAAAGAACAGTTGGATGAGGCACGAAGACATAAAAAAAAAATGGAGGCTATAGCTCTCGGTAAAGGAATGTGTCTTAAAAACTATAAATCAGGTTATGGTTTGTATCTTAAACATCAACAAACAGGTTATGGACTAAAACGTAAGAATTTGAAAAAAAAATCTCCATAGAAAATTTGAAATTGCCAAAAAGGGCACTAGCAGACTGGGATATCATTCAATATGCTAAAAAGTTAAAAATTCCTTATTTTAGAGGAGTATTCATGCGAGATTCCTTACCATCTACAGGACCTCTCATAAACGAGTCTGCTATTTTAAATCTTGATGATTCCAAAGGATCAGGAACTCATTGGGTTGCATACAAGAAGCGAGGAGATAACGTCGTTTATTTCGATAGTTTTGGTGACCTACAACCACCAATAGATCTCATGCTATATTTAAGAGCATCAAACATCAAGTATAATCATGATAGATATCAAGATTTTTCATCATACAACTGTGGTCACTTGTGTTTAAAATTTCTTTCTGAAACTATATAAGCTTAGTTTCAAGTTTATTAGTTTCATTGTTATTCCAACTGTCATGGATGGAACTTTGTCATTAATACTCAGTGGCAATTCATCAGTTTTAACATCTCGATATTTTCCACCAATTGAATTATCTCCTGATAAAAATTATTCTCTAGGATTGGTTGAGTTTTTAACTTACAATTCTATTTCAAATATCGATATAGATAAAAACAAATTTTATATCGGTAATATTGAAATTACTATTCCTATTGGTGCGTACGACATTGTCGACATAGAAAAATTTTTGCAAAAAGAACTCGCTCCGAAAGGAATAACTTTGAGTTTGAAACCAAATAATAATACATTACAGGCTGTTATAAAGTCAAGCGAATCCATCGACTTTACAAAGAGTGACTCCATAGGTTTATGGTTGGAATTTTCACCAAAAATCCTCGAAAAAAACATTAAGTACGAATCAGACTTACCTGTAAGTATTTTTAAAGTACAATCTGTTAGAATAGAGTGTAACATTGTCGGTGGATCATATTTAAACGATCAAAAAGTTCATACTATTCATCAGTTTTTCCCTAGAGTGAATCCTGATTTCAAAATTATTGAAGCACCTGTGAAAATTATTTATCTTCCCATTACAGTAAAAAGTATTGATTACTTAGAACTACGTGTAGTTGATCAAGACGGAAATTTGGTCAATTTTCAGGATGAAGAAACAACTATTAGAATTCATATTAAATCTTTGTAATGGGTATTGTTTATGATTCAAAGAAAAAATATATAAACGAATCAACGTGGAAATCGTCAATCAGTCAACATCGAAAAGTCAAGGTGTTAACACAAAAAACCTCAGTTTTCTCAAAAGGATAGGATTAAAAGTCATTCGTGGTGGTGTTGCCTAATTTTTTGTTGCAATGGCCGAAATTCTAAGTATTCAATCTCCGATCGTCTTCGACGATTCCGTAAAAAATTATGAGTTTCATACTCATCAGCCTTATACAATCTCCGAGTATAAAAATACCGATGAGATTCGAATATCCATTCAACATCAGGACCTATGTGTTCTTCCTTCGCAAAGCTCATTGCATATTAGTGGTAAAATTACTGCTGAAGATGGTACTCGTTTAAGCAAAACGCAATTAGTTAATAACGCTATCTGTCATCTGTTTGAGGAGTTTCGTTATGAGCTAAATGGTGTAGAGATTGATAAATGTAAAAATCCTGGTATAACATGTACTATGAAAGGGGCATTATCGTTTACACAAAGTCAAAAATATATGTTAGAAAATAATGGTTGGAAAATTGAAAACAATTCTAATTTTCCGGATAACGAAGGTAACTTTGATATTGTTATACTTTTGAACATGCTCTTTGGATTTGCAGATGATTACAATAAAATTGTTCTGAATATGAAACATGAACTCATTCTCGTTCGATCGAGAAACGATTCGAATGCTGTTTTACAAGTTAACGTGGCAGCAGCGACTCCAGAAGCACCAGTTAAATATGAAGATTTTAAACTGGTTTTGAAAAGAATTGAATGGTTAATGCCCTATGTAACTGCATCTGATAAATTCAAAATTAATCTTTTAAATTTCCTGGGTAAAAATCAATCCATTGACATGAGTTTTAGAACATGGGAACTTTATGAGTATCCCCAGCTTCCAACTTCTAATCGTCATGTTTGGACGGTTAAAACTTCTAATCAGTTAGAGAAACCTAGATTTATTATTTTAAGTTTTCAAACTAATCGTAAACATCACAAAAATAATAATGCAAGCTATTTTGATCATTGTAATATTAGTAATGTTAAACTCTATCTCAACTCACAATATTATCCTTATGGTAACTTAAATCTTGATTTTAGTCATAATCAATACTCTATCTTGTATGATATGTTCGTTAAATTTCGAAATTCTTATTACAACAAAGATCCTGAACCTTTTATAACAAAGGAACATTTTAAGGAACATATGACCCTTAAAGTCATTGATTGTTCTAAACAAGATGAATCCTTGAAAAATGCTCCAGTTGATATAAGACTTGAATTTGAAACTAGAGAAAATATCCCTGCTAATACTGCTGCATATTGTCTTATTCTTCACGATCGTATTGTTCAATACAATCCTATGTCGGGAGATGTTCGAAAGCTTGTTTAAAAATGTATAAATACAAAAGTTCACAACATTATACATTCATTTGTTCATCATGGAGCGAAGAGAACTCAACTCTCAAAAAACCCCTTTAATATCTAATGATTCGAAGAAAAATTATAAAAGTTATGATTTTTCAAAAGATTCTGTGAAAAAAGAGGAACCCCTAAAAAAGTATGACTATAAGTACGAAAAAATGAAACTTGATGGTCGTTCAGAAAAATGCGATAATGGTTTCAGAACTAAAACGTACATAAGTCAATTTAAAAACTCGTAAGTAATAAAGAGAGTAAATTGGGGAGATAAAGCAAGTAAGGATGTATCTCACAGAAAAGAGCGTTGGTCGGAGCTCTTTTCACTCTCTCTATTATTACTAATCCGCTCCTCATACACAAACAATTAATCTAAAAATCAAATAGTAAGACCACACTCAAAATCAACTTCTCATAGACAAATAGTCAATCTAAAAATAGAATAGTAAAACCGTCCCTCAGAGACAAACAATCTCTCAACAACCCCTCGTAGACAATAGGTCAATCCAAAAATCGAATAGTAAAACCACCCTTAAAAACCCACCCCTCATAGACCAACGGTCCACTCAAAATCCAATAGCAAAACCACCCCCCAAAATTACTTTACTCACCCCCTATTACCCTTTCAACCCCCTTCGAACGGGGGTGGGTAATCATCTTTCACCAATAGTAAAACCAATTCTCATAGACAATAGGTCAATCCAAAAATCGAATAGTAAAACCACCCCTAAAAACTCACCCCTCATAGACCAACGGTCCACTCAAAGTCCAATAGCAAAACCACCGCCAACAATTACCTTACCCACCCCCTATTACCCTTTCAACCCCCTCCGAACGGGGGGGGGGGGTTCCGAGGGGGTGTATCCGGGATCGGTATAGCCTTAACTACTGGTCTCAGGTATGTATATATTAGATATATACATATATACACTATTCCCTTAATGCTGGGACATTTTATATATATTCTTCTGATTTCTGGGACATTCTTCTATTTCTGGGATGTCCCAGAAAACTTTTATGATTTTTTCGCATTTCTGGGACGTCCCAGAAATATTTCTGGGACTTTATATATATAAATGTACCTTTTTCTGGGACGTCCCAGAAAAAAAATATATATTAAATGTAACTGAAATTTTAGAAAATTTTTTTTATTAAAATGATACATAATCTCAATTATAGTGCGTTTTTATATCAGTTTCACTTTTGAACGACATTTTATTTAAAGAACCGGGGCGTTTTAAAGTGCCTTAAAAACGCCTCGGTGACTTTTGCGCACTGGTGTCGAAATATACTATTCTCTAACTGAGTATTGTTGATCGTATGTTCAAATCTGCCAAGTTCTATAACTTTGAGCCCATATGATGTAGAGGTCTGAAATTTTGCATGGAGTCCAGGATCATATGACAACACATGTATCCATTGTAAGTTTAAGTCCTGGTCATCCAGGTCACCGATGATGGGGTTATCTAGAGAGCCTTCTTCGAGGAATTTCCTCAAATTTTTCGAGGATGATTTTCGGAGGTTTTTTAGAGTATTCTAGAGTGTTCTTTGAACCTGTACATTCAGGTCGTCGATGACGAGGGTACCCACGGAACCTGGGTATCATCTCCGGGAGTTTAGATCTAATTTTTCGGAAATCGTTTTTGGGAGTATTAGAGCGCATTTTTAAAGACATTTTACACTTAGACAACTAGATCGCCGATGACAGAGAAATCCGGGGTACTTGAGGATCATTTCCGAGAGTTTAGTTCTAATTCTTTGAAAATCATTATGGGGAATGTTTTGGAGCATTTTAGACCTGTACAACCACGTCGCCGATGACGGAGGAACCCTGGCAACCTGGGGATCATCTCCGAGCGTTCAGATCTAATGTATCCAGAATGACTTTGCTGAGTGTTGTAGAGTATTTGAGAAAGCAGTTTGGTGGGTAACAAAACTCCTGGTAACGAAAATTTTATTCAGGTTTACTAACAATGGTAAAAGTTTTGTCGATGTCCGCTAAAAGGGTATGGTTTAGGCCCATCACAGAAACTCGCGCTGGACGTGTTTGGACTGTGAGGTTTGGTTAGGACAGCGCGCGAGTTTCTGTGATGGGCTTTAGCGGACGGTTTATTATGTCCGAGGTAAACGGTACATAATCGTTATCCGTATAAGTGAAATTCCATTTTGGGAATCATAAAACTGATAATAATGTTTCTTAAAATATTTTTTTGGCTTTTTAAGTAATGGTTGGAACATTTCCTTTTTGATTTAGAAATACAACGTTAAAACTAAAAATGTAGAATGTAAAAAATAAAAAAAATAAATAAAAATCTAAGACATGCTTTTTTTTTAAGTTTTAAAAGGCTAAAAATGCACTAAAAAGTAAAAAATAAATTTTTAATGTTCATACTGCTAGGGCTTTATAATGAAAAAACTTTGAAAAATTCATTATGAAATAGAGCTTACTTTACAATATGGTTTGGACTCAAAAGAAAACCATAGGGCGCCTGAAAAATGCTCATACTCTTTCATACTAACTTATAATTTAAAAATTTTGAAGATAAGAAAAAAATAATTTTTACCGCCATTCAAATGTAGTAATAATCATAAACTGGGTACTAGTAAGCTCATGAAAAATTTTACACAAAGACCTTAAAAAAATGGCATAAAAATTTCATTTTCTCAATGATCAACGTTCCATCGCATGTGTAAAAAAATTTAAAGCGAAAAATAATATTAATAAATAATTATTTTCCCAATTACAGAAATTTCCAAAGTATCTTCAGAAATTTTTTTCTAAAAATATATATAAAAATAATATTTGTGGCAGTAATTCATCGGGTGCCCCATGCTTTTGTTTTGAGTTCAAACCATATTGTATGATTACTCTATTTCATTTTGAATTTTTCAAAGATTTTCCATTATAAAGCTTTAGCAGTATGAATATAAAAAAATTATTTTTTAGTTTATAATACATTTTTAGACTTTTATAACTATTTGAAATAAAGCATGTCTTAAATTTTTTTTTAATTTATTTTTTATTAATCGTTGAGTGATAAGCATAGAGTCTGGAGGCTTTTAAATGCGCTGCACACAAATCAGAGGAAAGTGGTTGCGTGCGCAGATTTATTTAACAAAAAAATTTCTTAAGAATTTGTTAATTTATTGGCATATGAATCTTTTACAGCAAATGCTTCGAAATTGTCAAAAAGTAAATCTTAGCTTGACAAGGCGTATGAATGCTCGAAAATTTTCCCAGAACTCGATAATTATTGAAAAGCTAATTTTTATACTGCAAATGCTAAAAAAATGTCTAAAAATTAGTAAATAAATTAGATTCTTCTTGAGCCAGAAATACCTAGCTTAACATGGCGTATGATTTTACAAAAATTTCACTAGAACTTTATAATCAATAGACGCATGATTTTTTATGGCAAATGTTTTGAAATTGTCAAAAAATCAATAGAAAAATAGTCGGATCTTTAATGGGCTAGTAAATCTGAGCTTAACCAGGCGTTTGAACGTTCGAAGATTTTCCCAGAATTCAGATATCAATTGACGCCTCTTTTTTCTTCCTCGATAATCAAATGAAAGATGAACTATACGTCACAAATGCTTTAAAATGTATACAAATTCTTGAAAAATAAGTCAGAACTTTTTTGAGCCAGGAACACAAAGCCTCACTAGCGTATGAATTTTCGGAAATATTACCAGATCTCATTTATTAATTAACAGATGATTTTGCTACACCAAATGCTTAGAAAGTTTCTTAAATTTCTAAGAAAATCAGTCAGATTTTCCTTCAGCCAAATTTACCTGGCCTGACGGGCGTAAAAATTTTCTAAAATTTTCACAGTATTTGATAATTAATGGACACATGATTTTTTACAATAAATTCTTGGCTTATTTTCTGAACATGTATGAAATATATGTTAGATCTTTTTTGAGCCAAAAATACCAAGCCTGACTGGCGTATGAATTTTCGAAAATATCCCTAGAACTAAATATTTAATTGGAACATGATTTTTTACAATGAATTCTTCGCTTATTTTCTTAACACGTATGAAATATACGTTAGATCTTTTTTGAGCCAGAAATACCAAGCCTGACTGGCGTATGAATTTTCTAAAATATCCCTAGAACTTAATATTTAATTGGCACATGATTTTTACAATGAATTCTTTGCTTTTTTTCTTAACACGTATAAAATATTTGTTAGATCTTTTTTGAGCCAGAAATACCAAGCATGACTGGCGTATGAATTTTCGAAAATATACCTAGAAGTCAATATTTAATTGGCACATGATTTTTGACAGTGAATTTTCCGAGGATTTTTCTTGAAATTTATGAAAAATAAGTTAGATATCTTTTGAGCCAGAAATACCTAGCCTGACTGGCGTATGAATTCGGAAATATTTTTAAGAACTCGCTAATCAACTGTCACATGGTTTTTTCTCCTCGATAATTAATTGACGGTTCATTTTTTCGTCGCGAATGCTTTGAAATTGTATAAAAGTTGTCGGGAAATAAGTAAGATCTTCCTTGAACCCGAAATATCTAGCCTGACTGGCGTATGAACTTCCGGAAACATTACCAGATCTCATTTATTAATTAACAGATGATTTTTCTACAGCAAATGCTTGGAAAATTTCTAAAATTTCTAAGAAAATCAGTCAGATTTTCCTTGAGCCAAAATTACCTGGCCTGACGGGCGTAAAAATTTTCTAAAATTTTCACGGTATTTGATAATGAATGGACACATGATTTTTCACAATGAATTCTTCGCTTATTTTCTCAAAGTGTATGAAATATACGTTAGATCTTTTTTGAGCCAGAAATACCAAGCCTGACTGGCGTATGAATTTTCGAAAATACGAGGGTGGTCCGTAAATTAAGGTCTCCAACTATCTCCCGTCGTTTGGGAGCAAGATACCTCAAATCGAGCTGCAGCGCCATCTAGCTGAATCTCTCAGCAACATTTCTGGACAAAGCGCACCTCTCTGCGATGCTTAGTTTTAATTTGACAGCTGATAACAATGGAAAAAAAAATTGAAGCGCCCGCCAAGTGTGAAATGCGATCTGTCATCAGATTTTTATGGTGTAAAGGCACAACTCCCATAGAAATTCATCGTGAATTGATTAGTGTGTACGGAGAGAACTGTATGGACGTAAAAAATGTGCGGAAGTGGTGTAAGGAGTTCCAAGAAGGCCGCACGAATGTGCACGATGAAGCCGGCCGCGGGCGTCCTTCTGTTTCGGACGAGACAGTGAAGAAAGTTGAGGAACTTCTGCTTGCAGATCGCCGATTAACCGTACGGGAAATTTCTGAACTTTTAGGAGACGTCTCAAAGACTACTGTTGACAAGATTTTAACAGAAATTTTGCTTTATCACAAGGTGTGTGCGAGATTGGTGCCGCGGATGCTCAGCGAACAACACAAAACAAAGCGCGCCCTCACGTCGCCCGCACCACGACAGATCTCATCACCTCATTTGGGTGGGAAATCATTGACCACCCTCCCTACAGTCCTGATTTAGCTCCAAGTGACTATCATCTGTTCCCAAACTTGAAAAATTACTTGGGTGGACTAAAATTTTTAAACGACGAAGAGCTAAAGACAGCCATTGATTTTTTTCTACGCAAGTCGGCGGGAGAGTGGTACGAGGAGGGCATTAAAAGGCTCTCGGAAAGACTCCAAAAATGTATTGATCGAAATGGCGACTATGTAGAAAAACAGCTAAGAGTCTAAGCTTTCGAATGATATGTAATTTTTTGAAATCAAATGATTTTTTCTATAAAAAAAAGCGTTGGAGACCTTAATTTACGGACCACCCTCGTATACCTAGAAGTTAATATTTAATTGGCACATGATTTTTGACGGTGAATTTTCAGAGGATTTTTCTTGAAATTTATGAAAAATAAGTAAGATATCTTTTGAGCCAGAAATACCTAGCCTGACTGGCGTATGAATTCGGAAATATTTTTAAGAACTCGCTAATCAACTGTCACATGGTTTTTTCTCCTCGATAATTAATTAACGGTTCATTTTTTCGTCGCGAATGCTTTGAAATTGTATAAAAGTTGTCGGGAAATAAGTAAGATCTTCCTTGAACCCGAAATATCTAGGCTGACTGGCGTATGAGCTTCCGGAAACATTACCAGATCTCATTTATTAATTAACAGATGATTTTTCTACAGCAAATGCTTGGAAAATTTCTAAAATTTCTAAAAAAATCAGTCAGATTTTCCTTGAGCCAAAATTACCTGGCCTGACGGGCGTAAAAATTTTCTTAAATTTTCACAGCCCAGCTGAAAAAATCCATATGGAAATCCATATGGAAATCCATGCAGTACCCCATACGGAAATCCATATCGAAATCCATATGGAATTCCATATGGTGAATTGAAACCGATTTCCATATAGATTTCCATATGGATTTCCATATGGATTTTCAAAAGCAATGAATTTTTTTTTTTTAAATAATTTTTTTTTTCTAAATATTTTTATTATTTAATAATAATTAAAAAAAATTGATTAGCATAATTATTTTTATGCCTTTTTCCAAAATAATATTTATTGTACATCTTTTCTCCTTATCCAAATTTTTTTTTTTTAATCCAATTCTTTTCATTTTGATTTTATTAATATTTTAAAAATTAATATTTTACTATCTTCATATTTTATTTTGATTATTGATAATTATTGATAGTTATATAATTTAATGTACCCAAACAGTATAATTAATTGTGATTTTTTTTTCAATTTGATTAATTATTTTTTTGAAGTATAATATACTGAAAAAATTAATAATTTACACAAGTTTTTCAAGTAGAAAAATTTATTTTATTTTTCAGCATGTGATTTCTAATATGTGATATAGTAATTTTATCAATGGATGACAAAAAGATTTTAGTACATGAGTATATATACAGTTAGTCGCAGAAAGTTTCTATCAAAACAATAATTGCTTTTTTCTGTTTTCAGTGAATCAAGAGTAACCAAATTTATTCTATTAATTTTTGAAGTAGTTTATTATGCTATTGCTACTATTTATTTTACTAATGAACACAACTTTTGACTAAATAAACAAAATTATAATTTTTTAGATAATCAACAACACTACATAATAATATTGTAAATATAGATGTCAGGACAATATTAAGAGAATAAGCTACGAAAGAGCCAAAAAAAAAATTAATTTCACAGCTATTAGACTCTGAATCATTTCAGAATTTTAACAGAGTATTTTTAAGTTCATATCTAACTGTCCGTAAATTTTCAGAATTTTCTCAGCATGATTAATTTTTAGAGTTAGATGTCCTAAAGCAATATGAACATGTGGTTTATTGATACAGATTTTTAACAAGTATCTCACAACAGAAAAACTAAGAAATTATGTTATTGTAATTTAAGAAAAAAAAAATTAACGTTTGCAATTAGTTATGTAATTTATCTCATCCATACTTTGTCTATACTTACAAGATATGATTATGAAAAAATTAGGTAAAAACCATGCTAACCTGGAATTATGTTCTAGGTTTGAAATTTCATGATCATACATATTGCACACTTTTTTACACTTACTAATTCAAATTTCTTCACTTTACAACTTAAAATTTGCAAGTTAAATTTGAAACTACACTTTGAAAAGAAATTTGTGGTAAAGCGTCAACAGCAAATACTCCCATCTTTTTTATATTAATCTTTAATAATAGTCTTCAGAATATTCAGCAAAGGAATTGTAGCGTTGACCCAAGTCCACTCCCAACACCAAGTGTTATAGGCCAAGACTGAAAGAAGAATTAACACAAGTCCACTTCCAACACCAAGTGTTATCGGCCAAGACTGAAAAAAGAATTAAAAATTGCACAAAGTTTAAGGTCTTATATTTTACCACTGAATGAATTGAAGCAAATAGTAAGGTGAGCATAAACTTATCTAATGATAATGAATTCATTAGTAATTATCAATAATTTCTTCATTGGTGCAATTGAGTTTCATACTATATCACTTTAAATTATACTTAGTTTCAATTTTGTAAATATTTATTGACGGGCGAAAAACTTTTACTTTTTTTTAATCAAAAAGTCCACCGTCCCTATTCTCTATAGACGTACACTGAGAGTACTGGAAAGTACTAAAATCGTGAGTGTCTGCACTCTGCTGTTGTCTACTCGGCGGGAACAACAATCAACAATGGTCACGATAAAGGTTCAGTAGGTACGCTTAGGGCCCGCGCATCGATCAAGAGACTTACTTAAATGTAACGTGAAGTTAGCTTTCAGCATTAGCATTGAGTTTAAAAATAACGTGAAACATAATTTATAATGGAAAGCTTATTAAATATTTACTTAAAATGTTGTGTACTATCAGAAAAATGTCTGTGCACTGTCATTATCAATTAATTTATCGTTAGGAAAAGTTACGGTTAATGAAATCAAGGCGCGGGCCTTAAGCGTACCTACTAAACCTTTATTAGTACGTCTGTAGAGAATAGAGACGGTGGACTTTTTGATTAAAAAAAAGTAAAAGTTTTTCGCCCGTCAATAAATATTTACAAAATTGAAACTAAGTATAATTTAAAGTGATATAGTATGAAACTCAATTGCACCAATGAAGAAATTATTGATAATTACTAATGAATTCATCATCATTAGATAAGTTTATGCTCACCTTACTGTTTGCTTCAATTCATTCAGTGATAAAATATAAGACCTTAAACTTTGTGCAATTTTTAATTCTTTTTTCAGTCTTGGCCGATAACACTTGGTGTTGGAAGTGGACTTGTGTTAATTCTTCTTTCAGTCTTGGCCTATAACACTTGGTGTTGGGAGTGGACTTGGGTCAACGCTACAATTCCTTTGCTGAATATTCTGAAGACTATTATTAAAGATTAATATAAAAAAGATGGGAGTATTTGCTGTTGACGCTTTACCACAAATTTCTTTTCAAAGTGTAGTTTCAAATTTAACTTGCAAATTTTAAGTTGTAAAGTGAAGAAATTTGAATTAGTAAGTGTAAAAAAGTGTGCAATTTGTATGATCATGAAATTTCAAACCTAGAACATAATTCCAGGTTAGCATGGTTTTTACCTAATTTTTTCATAATCATATCTTGTAAGTATAGACAAAGTATGGATGAGATAAATTACATAACTAATTGCAAACGTTAATTTTTTTTTTCTTAAATTACAATAACATAATTTCTTAGTTTTTCTGTTGTGAGATACTTGTTAAAAATCTGTATCAATAAACCACATGTTCATATTGCTTTAGGACATCTAACTCTAAAAATTAATCATGCTGAGAAAATTCTGAAAATTTACGGACAGTTAGATATGAACTTAAAAATACTCTGTTAAAATTCTGAAATGATTCAGAGTCTAATAGCTGGGAAATTAATTTTTTTTTTGGCTCTTTTGTAGCTTATTCTCTTAATATTGTCCTGACATCTATATTTACAATATTATTATGTAGTGTTGTTGATTATCTAAAAAATTATAATTTTGTTTATTTAGTCAAAAGTTGTGTTCATTAGTAAAATAAATAGTAGCAATAGCATAATAAATTACTTCAAAAATAAATAGAATAAATTTGGTTACTCTGGATTCACTGAAAACAGAAAAAAGCAATTATTGTTTTGATAGAAACTTTCTGCGACTAACTGTATATATACTCATGTACTAAAATCTTTTTTCATCCATTGATAAAATTACTATATCACATATTAGAAATCACATGCTGAAAAATAAAATAAATTTTTTTACTTGAAAAACTTGTGTAAATTATTAATTTTTTCAGTATATTATACTTCAAAAAAATAATTAATCAAATTGAAAAAAAAATCACAATTAATTATACTGTTTGGTTATAACTATCAATAATTATCAATAATCAAAATAAAATATGAAGATAGTAAAATATTAATTTTTAAAATATTAATAAAATCAAAATGAAAAGAATTGAATTAAAAAAAAAAAAAATTTGGATAAGGAGAAAAGATGTACAATAAATATTATTTTGGAAAAAGGCATAAAAAAAATTATGCTAATCAATTTTTTTTAATTATTATTAAATAATAAAAAAGTTTAGAAAAAAAAAATTATTAAAAAAAAAAATTCATTGCTTTTGAAAATCCATATGGAAATCCATATGGAAATCGGTTTCAATTCACCATATGGAATTCCATATGGATTTCGAAATGGATTTCCGTATGGGGTACTGCATGGATTTCCATATGGATTTCCATATTCATTTTTTCAGCTGGGAGTATTTTATAATTAATGGACACATGATTTTTTACAATAAATTCTTCGCTTATTTTCTTAACACGTATGAAATATAAGTTAGATCTTTTTTGAGCCAGAAATACCAAGCCTGACTGGCGTATGAATTTTCTAAAATATACCTAGAACTTAATATTTAATTGGCACATGATTTTTACAATGAATTCTTCGCTTATTTTCTCAACACGCATAAAATATTTGTTAGATCTTTTTCAAGCCAGAAATACCAAGCCTGACTGGCGTATGAATTTTCGAAAATATCACTAGAACTTAATATTTAATTGGCACATGATTTTTGACGGTGAATTTTCCGAGGATTTTTCTTGACATTTATGAAAAATAAGTTAGATATCTTTTGAGTCAGAAATACCTAGCCTGACTGGCGTATGAATTCGGGAATATTTTTAAGAACTCGCTATTCAACTGTCTCATGATTTTTTCTCCTCGATAATTAATTGACGCTTCATTTTTTCGTCGCGAATGCTTTGAAATTGTATAAAAGTTGTCGGGAAATAAGTAAGATCTTCCTTGAACCCGAAATATCTAGGCTGACTGGCGTATGAACTCCCGGAAACATTACCAGATCTCATTTATTAATTAACAAATGATTTTTCTACAGCAAATGCTTGGAAAATTTCTAAAATTTCTAAAAAAATCAGTCAGATTTTCCTTGAGCCAAAAATGCCTGGCCTGACGGGCGTAAAAATTTTCGAAAATTTTCACGGTATTTGATAATTAATGGACACATGATTTTTCACAATGAATTCTTCGCTTATTTTCTCAAAGTGTATGAAATATACGTTAGATCTTTTTTGAGCCAGAAATACCTAGCCTGACTGGCGTATAAATTTGGAAATATTTTTCCAGAACAAGCTAATCAACTGTCACATAGTTTTTTCTCCTCGATAATTCATTGACGGTTCATTTTTTCGTCGCAAATGCTTTGAAAATGTATAAAAGTTCTCGGGAAATAAGTAAGATCTTCCTTGAACCTGAAATATCTAGCCTGACTGGCGTATGAACTTCTGGAAATATTCCCAGACCTCATTTATTAATTAACCGATGATTTTTCTACAGCAAATGCTTGAAAAATTTCTAAAATTTATAAGAAAATTGGTCAGATTTTCCTTCAGTCAAAATTACCTGGCATGATGGGCGTAAAAATTTTCTTAAATTTTCACAGTATTTGATAATTAATGGACACATGATTTTTTACAATAAATTCTTCGCTTAATTTCTTAACACGTATGAAATATACGTTAGATCTTTTTTGAGCCAGAAATACCTAGCCTGACTGGCGTATGAATTTTCGAAAATAGCAATAGAACTTAATATTTAATTGGCACATGATTTTTGACAGTGAATTTTCCGAGGATTTTTCTTGACATTTATGAAATATAAGTTAGATATCTTTTGAGTCAGAAATACCTAGCCTGACTGGCGTATGAATTCGGAAATATTTTTAAGAACTCGCTAATCAACTGTCACATGGTTTTTTCTCATCGATAATTAATTGACGGTTCATTTTTTCGTCGCGAATGCTTTGAAATTGTAGAAAAGTTGTCGGGAAATATGTAAGATCTTCCTTGAACCCGAAATATCTAGCCTGACTGGCGTATGAACTTCCGGAAACATTACCAGATCTCATTTATTAATTAACAGATGATTTTTCTGCAGCAAATGCTAGGAAAATTTCTAAAATTTCTAAAAAAATCAGTCAGATTTTCCTTGAGCCAGAAATACCTAGCCTGACTGGCGTATGAATTTTCGAAAATAGCAATAGAACTTAATATTTAATTGGCACATGATTTTTGACAGTGAATTTTCCGAGGATTTTTCTTGACATTTATGAAATATAAGTTAGATATCTTTTGAGTCAGAAATACCTAGCCTGACTGGCGTATGAATTCGGAAATATTTTTAAGAACTCGCTAATCAACTGTCACATGGTTTTTTCTCATCGATAATTAATTGACGGTTCATTTTTTCGTCGCGAATGCTTTGAAATTGTAGAAAAGTTGTCGGGAAATATGTAAGATCTTCCTTGAACCCGAAATATCTAGCCTGACTGGCGTATGAACTTCCGGAAACATTACCAGATCTCATTTATTAATTAACAGATGATTTTTCTGCAGCAAATGCTAGGAAAATTTCTAAAATTTCTAAAAAAATCAGTCAGATTTTCCTTGAGCCAAAAATACCTGGCCTGACGGGCGTAAAAATTTTCGAAAATTTTCACGGTACTTGATAATTAATGGACAGATGATTTTTCACAATGAATTCTTCGCTTATTTTCTCAAAGTGTATGAAATATACGTTAGATCTTTTTTGAGCCAGAAATACCTAGCCTGACTGGCGTATAAATTTGGAAATATTTTTCCAGAACTAGCTAATCAACTGTCACATAGTTTTTTCTCCTCGATAATTCATTGACGGTTCATTTTTTCGTCGCAAATGCTTTGAAAATGTATAAAATTTCTCGGAAAATAAGTAAGATCTTCCTTGAACCTGAAATATCTAGCCTGACTGGCGTATGAACTTCTGGAAATATTCCCGGATCTCATTCATTAATTAACCGATGATTTTTCTACAGCAAATGCTTGGAAAATTTCTAAAATTTATAAGAAAATCGGTCAGAATTTCCTTGAGCCAAAATAACCTGGCCTGACGGGCGTGAAAATTTTCACGGTATTTGATAATGAATGGACACATGATTTTTAACAATGAATTCTTCCCTTATTTTCTCAAAGTGTATGAAATATACGTTAGATCTTTTTTGAGCCAGAAATACCTAGCCTGACTGGCGTATAAATTTGGAAATATTTTTCCAGAACTAGCTAATCAACTGTCACATAGTTTTTTCTCCTCGATAATTCATTGACGGTTCATTTTTTCGTCGCGAATGCTTTGAAAATGTATAAAAGTTCTCGGGAAATAAGTAAGATCTTCCTTGAACCTGAAATATCTAGCCTGACTGGCGTATGAAGTTCTGGAAATATTCCCAGATCTCATTTATTAATTAACCGATGATTTTCTACAGCAAATGCTTGGAAAATTTCTAAAATTTATAAGAAAATCGGTCAGATTTTCCTTTAGCCAAAATTACCTGGCCTGACGGGCGTAAAAATTTTCGAAAATTTTGACGGTATTTGATAATTAATGGACACATGATTTTCAACAATAAATTTTTCGCTGAATTTCGTAACACGTATGAAATATACATTAGATCTTTTTTGAGCCAGAAATACCTAGCCTGACTGGCGTATGAATTTTCGAAAATATCACTAGAACTTAATATTTAATTGGCACATGATTTTTTACAGTGAATTTTCCGCGGATTTTCTTGACATTTATAAAAAAAAAAGTTAGATATTTTTTGAGTCAGAAATACCAAGCCTGACTGGCGTATGAATTTGGAAATATTTTTCCAGAACTCGCTAATCAACTGTCACATGGTTTTTTCTCCTCGATAATTAATTGACCGTTGATTTTTTCGTCGCAAATGCTTCGAAAAAGTACAAAAGTTCTTAGGAAAAAAATAAGATCTTTTTTGAACCAGAAATACCTAGCCTGACTGGCGTATGAATTCGGAAATATTTTTCCAGAACTCGCTAATCAACTGTCACATAGTTTTTTCTCCTCGATAATTAATTGACGGTTCATTTTTCGTCGCGAATGCTTTGAACTTGTATAAAAGTTGTCGGGAAATAAGTAAGATCTTCCTTGAACCCGAAATATCTACCCTGACTGGCGTATGAACTTCCGGAAACATTACCAGATCTCATTTATTAATTGACAGATTATTTTTCTACAGCAAATGCTTGGAAAATTTCTAAAATTTCCAAGAAAATCAGTCAGATTTTCCTTGAGCCAAAATTACCCGGCCTGGGGGGCGTAAAAATTTTCGAAAATTTTCACGGTATTTGATAATTAATGGACACATGATTTTTCACAATGAATTCTTCGCTTTTTTTCTCAAAGTGTATGAAATATACGTTAGATCTTTTTTGAGCCAGAAATACCTAGCCTGACTGGCGTATGAATTTTCGAAAATATCACTAGAACTTAATATTTAATTGGCACATGATTTTTGACAGTGAATTTTCCGAGGATTTTCTTGACATTTATGAAAAAAAGTTAGATATTTTTTGAGTCAGAAATACCAAGCCTGACTGGCGTATGAATTTTCGAAAATATACCTAGAAGTTAACATTTAATTTGCACATGACTTTTGACAGTGAATTTTCCGAAGATTTTTATTGAAATTTATGAAAAATAAGATAGATATCTATTAAGCCAGAAATACCTAGCCTGACTGGCGTATAAATTCGGAAATATTTTCAAGAACTCGTTAATCAACTGTCACATGGTTTTTTCTCCTCGATAATTAATTGACGGTTGATTTTTTCGTCGCAAATGCTTTGAAAAAGTACAAAAGTTCTTAGGAAAAAAATAAGATCTTTCTTGAACGAGAAATATCTAGCCTTACTGGCGTATGAACTTCCGAAAATATTAGCAGATCTCATTTATAAATTCACAGATGATTTTAATACACCAATTGCTTGGAAAATTTCTAAAATTTCTACGAAAATCAGTGAGATTTTCCTGGAGCCAAAATTACCTGACCTGACGGGCGTAAAAATTTTTTAAAATTTTCACAGTATTTGATAATTAATGGACACATGATTTTTTACAATGAATTCTTCGCTTTTTTTCTCAACAAGTATAGAATATACGTTAGATCTTTTTTGAGTCAGAAATACCAAGTCTGACTGGCGTATGAATTTGGAAATATTTTTCCAGAACTCGCTAATCAACTGTCACATGGTTTTTTCTCCTCGATAATTAATTGACGGGGCATTTTTTCGTCGCAAATACTTTGAAAATGTACAAAAGTTCTTAGGAAATAAGTAAGATCTTTCGTGAACAAGAAATATCTAGCCTTACTGGTGTAAATATTTTAGAAAATTTTCAAAGAAGCTAATCATTTAGTGACACATGATTTTTGACACTGAATTTTTTGCCAATTTTTATAACATTATTAAGAAATAAGTTTAAACTTTTTTGAGTCAGAAATACCTAGCCTGACTGGCGTATGAACTTCCGGAAATAAGTGTGAAATCATAAAAAATCTATAAATAAAAAGGTCTGATAGGTCAGACTTGAACATGTTCCGTATCCAAGAAATTAGTATTAAATACCAGAGTATGATCTCGTGAAACTATTTCTTTCCTAACATATCAGTACTCTATAAGAAATCTTGCAGTGTGATCAGATCATAAAAAATAAAAAGAAAGGTCTGATGAGTCAGACTTGAACACGTTTCGTATCCAAAAAATTAGTATAAGATACCAGAGTATGATCTCGTTAGACCATTTCTTTCCTCAAATATTAGCACTCTATGAGGAATCTTGCAGGGCGATCAGATCATAATCATTTTAAAAATGAAAAGGCAGGTATGATAAATTAGACTTGACCACGTTCCATATACAAAAAATTACTATACTATTGTAGCCAGACTTTGATCCCACAAGACCATTTTAATCCACACATATCAGTACTCTATGAGAAATCTTGCAGTACGATTAGATCATAAAAATTTTATAAACGAAAAAAAAGGGTCTGATAGGTCTGACTTAGCCACGTTCCGTGTACAAAAAATAAGTGTGAAATCATAAAAATATAATAAAAATATAATAATCATAAATCTATGAATAAAAAGAAAGGTCTGATAGGTCAGACTTGAACACGTTCCGTGTCCAAGAAATTTGTTTCAAATACCAGAGTATGATCTCGTGAGACCATTTTAATCCACACATGTCGGTACTCTATGAGAAATCTTGCAGTACGATTAGATCATAAAAAATCTCTAAATGAAAAGAAAGGTCTGATAGGTCAGACTTGACCACGTTCCGTATACAAAAAATCACTATTTGTAACCAGAGTATGATCCCATACAACAATTTCTTTCCTTACATATCAGAACTCTATGAGAAATCTTGCAGTGTGATCAGATCATAAAAAATCTATAAATGAAAAGAAAGGTGGGATGGGTCAGACTTGAACACGTTCCGTATTCAAAAAATTAGTATTAGATATCACAGTATGATCTCGTGAGACCATTTCTTTCCTCCCATATCAGCACTCTATGAGAAATCTTGCAAGGCGATCAGATCACAATCATTCTAAAAATGAAAAGGCAGGAATGATAGGTATGACTTGACCACGTTCCGTATACAAAAAATCACTATTTGTAACCAGAGTATGATCCCATACAACAATTTCTTTCCTTACAGATCAGAACTCTATGAGAAATCTTGCAGTGCGATCAGATCATAAAAAATCTGTAAATGAAAAGAAAGGTCTGATAGGTCAGACTTGAACACGTTTCGTATCCAAAAAATTAGTTTTAAATACCAGAGTATGATCTCGTTAGACAATCTCTTTCCTCCTATATCAGCACTCTATGAGAAATCTTGCAGGGCGATCAGCTCATAATCATTCTAAAAATGAAAAGGCAGGTATGATAGGTCTGACTTGACCACGTTCCGTATACAAAAAATCACTATTTGTAACCAGAGTATGATCCCATACAACAATTTCTTTCCTTACAGATCAGAACTCTATGAGAAATATTGCAGTGTGATCAGATCATAAAAAATCTGTAAATAAAAAGAAAGGTGTGATGGGTCGGACTTGAACACGTTCCGTATTCAAAAAATTAGAGTATGATCTCGTGAGACCATTTCTTTCCTCCCATATCACCACTCTATGAGAAATCTTGCAGTGCGATCAGATCATAAAAAATCTCTAAATGAAAATAATGGTCTGATGGGTCAGACTTGACCACGTTCGGTTTACAAAAATCACTATTTGTAACCAGAGTTTGATCCCAAACAACAATTTCTTTCCTTACATATCAGAACTCTATGAGAAATCTTGCAGTGCGATCAGATCTTAAAAAATCTGTAAATAAAAAGAAAGGTGTGATGGGTCAGACTTGAACACGTTCCGTATCCAAAAAATAAGTATCAAATACCAGAGTATGATCTCGTGAGACCATTTCTTTCCTCCCATATCAGCACTCTATGAGAAATCTTGCAGTGCGATCAGATCATAAAAAATCTCTAAATGAAAAGAAAGGTCTAATAGGTCAGACTTGAACAAGTTCCGTATACAAAAATCACTATTTGTAACCAGAGTATGATCCTATACAACAATTTCTTTCCTCACATATCAGCACTCTATGAGAAATCTTGCAGTGCGATCAGATCATAAAAAATCTGTAAATAAAAAGAAAGGTGTGATGGGTCAGACTTGAACACGTTCCGTATCCAAAAAATTAGTATCAAATACCAGAGTATGATCTCGTGAGACCATTTCTTTCCTCCCATATCAGCACTCTATGAGAAATCTTGCAGTGCGATCAGATCATAAAAAATCTCTAGATGAAAAGAAAGGTCTGATGGGTCAGACTTGAACACGTTCCGTATCCAAAAAATTTGTTTCAAATACCAGAGTATGATCTCGTGAAACCATTTGTTTCCTCCTATATCAGCACTCTATGAGAAATCTTGCAATGCGATCAGATCATAAAAAATCTAAAAATAAAAAGAAAGGTGTGATGGGTCAGACTTGAACACGTTCCGTATCTAAAAAATTAGTATAAGATACCAGAGTATGATCTCGTGAAACCATGTCTTTCCTCCCATATCAGCACTCTATGAGAAATCTTGCAGTACGATCAGATCATAAAAAATCTCTAAATGAAAAGAAAGGTCTGATAGGTCAGACTTGAACACATTTCGTATCCAAAAAATAAGTTTGAAATACCAGCGTATGATCTCGTGAAACCATTTCTTTCCTCCTATATCAGCACTCTATGAGAAATCTTGCAGTGCGATCAGATCATAAAAAATTTAAAAATAAAAAGAAAGGTCTGATGGGTCAGACTTGAACACGTTCCGTATCCAAAAAATTAGTTTCAAATACCAGAGTATGATCTCGTGAAACTATTTCTTTCCTCCTATATCAGCACTCTATGAGAAATCTTGCAGTGCGATCAGATCATAAAAAATCTGTAAATAAAAAGAAAGGTGTGATGGGTCAGACTTGAACACGTTCCGTATCCAAAAAATTAGTATCAAATACCAGAGTATGATCTCGTGAGACCATTTCTTTCCTCCCATATCAGCACTCTATGAGAAATCTTGCAGTGCGATCAGATCATAAAAAATCTAAAAATAAAAAGAAAGATATGATGGGTCAGACTTGAACACGTTCCGTATCTAATAAAATAGTATAAGATACCAGGGTATGATCTCGTGAAACCATTTCTTTCCTCCCATATCAGCGTTCTATGAGAAATCTTGCAGTGCGATCAGATCATAAAAAATCTCTAAATGAAAAGAAAGGTCTGATAGGTCAGACTTGACCACGTTCCGTATACAAAAATCACTATTTGTAACCAGAGTATGATCCTATCCAACAATTTCTTTCCTTACATATCAGAACTCTATGAGAAATCTTGCAGTGCGATCAGATCATAAAAAATCTGTAAATAAAAAGAAAGGTGTAATGAGTCCGACTTGAACACGTTCCGTATCCAAAAAAATAGTATAAGATACGAGAGGATGATCTCGTGAAACCATTTCTTTCCTTCTATATCAGCACTCTATGAGAAATCTTGCAGTGCGATCAGATCATAAAAAATCTGTAAATGAAAAGAAAGGTCTGATAGGTCAGACTTGAACACGTTTTTATCCAAAAAATTAGTTTTAAATACCAGAGTATGATCTCGTTAGACAATCTCTTTCCTCCTATATCAGCACTCTATGAGAAATCTTGCAGGGCGATCAGCTCATAATCATTCTAAAAATGAAAAGGCAGGTATGATAGGTCTGACTTGACCACGTTCCGTATACAAAAAATCACTATTTGTAACCAGAGTATGATCCCATACAACAATTTCTTTCCTTACAGATCAGAACTCTATGAGAAATCTTGCAGTGCGATCAGATCATAAAAAATCTCTAAATGAAAATAAAGGTCTGATGGGTCAGACTTGACCACGTTCCGTTTACAAAAATCACTATTTGTAACCAGAGTTTGATCCCATACAACAATTTCTTTCCTTACATATCAGAACTCTATGAGAAATCTTGCAGTGCGATCAGATCTTAAAAAATCTGTAAATAAAAGAAAAGGGGTGATGGGTCAGACTTGAACACGTTCCGTATCCAAAAAATAAGTATCAAATACCAGAGTATGATCTCGTGAGACCATTTCTTTCCTCCCATATCAGCACTCTATGAGAAATCTTGCAGTGCGATCAGATCATAAAAAATCTCTAAATGAAAAGAAAGGTCTAATAGGTCAGACTTGACCACGTTCCGTATACAAAAATCACTATTTGTAACCAGAGTATGATCC
This sequence comes from Encarsia formosa, assembly GCA_038277355.1. Taxonomy (NCBI): domain Eukaryota; kingdom Metazoa; phylum Arthropoda; class Insecta; order Hymenoptera; family Aphelinidae; genus Encarsia; species Encarsia formosa. The sequence goes on along the minus strand of CM076188.1, from coordinate 48,425,553 downwards.
TATACAACAATTTCTCTCCTCACATATCAGAACTCTATGAGAAATCTTGCAGTGCGATCAGATCATAAAAAATCTGTAAATAAAAAGAAAGGTGTGATGGGTCAGACTTGAACACGTTCCGTATCCAAAAAATTAGTATCAAATACCAGAGTATGATCTCGTGAGACCATTTCTTTCCTCCCATATCAGCACTCTATGAGAAATCTTGCAGTGCGATCAGATCATAAATAATCTCTAAATGAAAAGAAAGGTCTGATGGGTCAGACTTGAACACGTTCCGTATCAAAAAAATTTGTTTCAAATACCAGAGTATGATCTCGTGAAACCATTTGTTTCCTCCTATATCAGCACTCTATGAGAAATCTTGCAATGCGATCAGATCATAAAAAATCTAAAAATAAAAAGAAAGGTGTGATGGGTCAGACTTGAACACGTTCCGTATCTAAAAAAATAGTATAAGATACCAGAGTATGATTTCGTGAAACCATTTCTTTCCTCCCATATCAGCACTCTATGAGAAATCTTGCAGTGCGATCAGATCATAAAAAATCTAAAAATAAAAAGAAAGGTCTGATGGGTCAGACTTGAACACGTTTCGTATCCAAAAAATTAGTATAAGATACCAGAGTATGATCTCGTAAAACCATTTCTTTCCTCCTATATATGCACTCTATGAGAAATCTTGCAGTGCGATCAGATCATAAAAAATCTCTAAATGAAAATAAAGGTCTGATGGGTCAGACTTGACCACGTTCCGTTTACAAAAATCACTATTTGTAACCAGAGTTGGATCCCATACAACAATTTCTTTCCTCCTATATATGCACTCTATGAGCAATCTTGCAGGGCGATCAGATCATAAAAAATCTGTAAGTAAAAAGAAAGGTGTGATAGGTCAGACTTGACCACGTTCCGTATACAAAAATCACTATTTGTAACCAGAGTATGAACCCATACAACAATTTCTTTCCTTACATATCAGAACTCTATGAGAAATCTTGCAGTGCGATCAGATCATAAAAAATCTAAAAATAAAAAGAAAGGTCTGATGGGTCAGACTTGAACACGTTCCGTATCTAAAAAAATAGTATAAGATACCAGAGTATGATTTCGTGAATCCATTTCTTTCCTCCCATATCAGCACTCTATGAGAAATCTTGCAGTGCGATCAGATCATAAAAAATCTAAAAATAAAAAGAAAGGTCTGATGGGTCAGACTTGAACACGTTCCGTATCTAAAAAAATAGTATAAGATACCAGAGTATGATTTCGTGAAACCATTTCTTTCCTCCTATATCAGCACTCTATGAGAAATCTTGCAGTGCGATCAGATCATAAAAAATCTAAAAATAAAAAGAAAGGTCTGATGGGTCAGACTTGAACACGTTTCGTATCCAAAAAATTAGTATAAGATACCAGAGTATGATCTCGTAAAACCATTTCTTTCCTCCTATATATGCACTCTATGAGAAATCTTGCAGTGCGATCAGATCATAAAAAATCTCTAAATGAAAATAAAGGTCTGATGGGTCAGACTTGACCACGTTCCGTTTACAAAAATCACTATTTGTAACCAGAGTTTGATCCCATACAACAATTTCTTTCCTTACATATCAAAACTCTATGAGAAATCTTGCAGTGCGATCAGATCATAAAAAATCTGTAAATAAAAAGAAAGGTGTGATGGGTCAGACTTGAACACGTTCCGTATCCAAAAAATTAGTATCAAATACCAGAGTATGATCTCGTGAGACCATTTCTTTCCTCCCATATCAGCACTCTATGAGAAATCTTGCAGTGCGATCAGATCAAAAAAAATCTAAAAATAAAAAGAAAGGTCTGATGGGTCAGACTTGAACACGTTCCGTATCTAAAAAAATAGTATAAGATACCAGAGTATGATTTCGTGAAACCATTTCTTTCCTCCTATATCAGCACTCTATGAGAAATCTTGCAGTGCGATCAGATCATAAAAAATCTAAAAATAAAAAGAAAGGTCTGATGGGTCAGACTTGAACACGTTTCGTATCCAAAAAATTAGTATAAGATACCAGAGTATGATCTCGTAAAACCATTTCTTTCCTCCTATATATGCACTCTATGAGAAATCTTGCAGTGCGATCAGATCATAAAAAATCTCTAAATGAAAATAAAGGTCTGATGGGTCAGACTTGACCACGTTCCGTTTACAAAAATCACTATTTGTAACCAGAGTTTGATCCCATAAAACAATTTCTTTCCTTACATATCAGAACTCTATGAGAAATCTTGCAGTGCGATCAGATCATAAAAAATCTGTAAATAAAAAGAAAGGTGTGATGGGTCAGACTTGAACACGTTCCGTATCCAAAAAATTAGTATCAAATACCAGAGTATGATCTCGTGAGACCATTTCTTTCCTCCCATATCAGCACTCTATGAGAAATCTTGCAGTGCGATCAGATCATAAAAAATCTCTAAATGAAAAGAAAGGTCTGATGGGTCAGACTTGAACACGTTCCGTATCAAAAAAATTTGTTTCAAATACCAGAGTATGATCTCGTGAAACCATTTGTTTCCTCCTATATCAGCACTCTATGAGAAATCTTGCAATGCGATCAGATCATAAAAAATCTAAAAATAAAAAGAAAGGTGTGATGGGTCAGACTTGAACACGTTCCGTATCTAAAAAAATAGTATAAGATACCAGAGTATGATCTCGTGAAACCATGTCTTTCCTCCCATATCAGCACTCTATGAGAAATCTTGCAGTACGATCAGATCATAAAAAATCTCTAAATGAAAAGAAAGGTCTGATAGGTCAGACTTGAACACATTTCGTATCCAAAAAATAAGTTTGAAATACCAGCGTATGATCTCGTGAAACCATTTCTTTCCTCCTGTATCAGCACTCTATGAGAAATCTTGCAGTGCGATCAGATCATAAAAAATTTAAAAATAAAAAGAAAGGTCTGATGGGTCAGACTTGAACACGTTCCGTATCCAAAAAATTAGTTTCAAATACCAGAGTATGATCTCGTGAAACTATTTCTTTCCTCCTATATCAGCACTCTATGAGAAATCTTGCAGTTTCATCAGATAATGAAAAATCTAAAAATAAAAATAAAGGTCTGATGGGTCAGACTTGAACACGTTCCGTATCCAAAAAATTAGTCTCAAATACCAGAGTATGATCTCGTGAAACCATTTCTTTTCTCCTATATCAGCACTCTATAAGAAATCTTGCAGTGCGATCAGATCATAAAAAATCTCTAAATGAAAAGAAAGGTCTGATAGGTCAGACTTGACCACGTTCCGTATACAAAAATCACTATTTGTAACCAGAGTATGATCCTATACAACAATTTCTTTCCTTACATATCAGAACTCTATGAGAAATCTTGCAGTGCGATCAGATCATAAAAAATCTGTAAATAAAAAGAAAGGTGTAATGAGTCCGACTTGAACACGTTCCGTATCCAAAAAAATAGTATAAGATATGAGAGGATGATCTCGTGAAACCATTTCTTTCCTTCTATATCAGCACTCTATGAGAAATCTTGCAGTGCGATCAGATCATGAAAAATCTCTAAATTAAAAGAAAGGTCTGATGGTTCAGACTTGAACACGTTTCGTATACAAAAAATTACTATTTGTAGCCAGACTTTGATCCCACAAGACCATTTTAGTCCACACATGTCAGCACTCTGTGACAAATCTTGCAGTGCGATCAGATCATAAAAAAACTCTAAAAGAAAAGAAGGGACTGATAGGTCAGACTTGACCACGTTCTGTATACAAAAAATCACTATTTGTAACCAGAGTAAGATCCCATACAACAATTTCTTTCCTTACATATCAGAACTCTATGAGAAATCTTGCAGTGCGATCAGATCATAAAAAATCTCTACATCAAAAGAAAGGTCTGATAGGTCAGACTTGAACACATTTCGTATCCAAAAAATAAGTTTGAAATACCAGCGTATGATCTCGTGAAACCATTTCTTTCCTCCTATATCAGCACTCTATGAGAAATCTTGCAGTGCGATCAGATCATAAAAAATCTCTAAATGAAAAGAAAGGTGTGATGGGTCAGACTTGAACACGTTCCGTATCTAAAAAAATAGTATAAGATACCAGAGTATGATCTCGTGAAACCATGTCTTTCCTCCCATATCAGCACTCTATGAGAAATCTTGCAGTACGATCAGATCATAAAAAATCTCTAAATGAAAAGAAAGGTCTGATAGGTCAGACTTGAACACATTTCGTATCCAAAAAATAAGTTTGAAATACCAGCGTATGATCTCGTGAAACCATTTCTTTCCTCCTGTATCAGCACTCTATGAGAAATCTTGCAGTGCGATCAGATCATAAAAAATTTAAAAATAAAAAGAAAGGTCTGATGGGTCAGACTTGAACACGTTCCGTATCCAAAAAATTAGTTTCAAATACCAGAGTATGATCTCGTGAAACTATTTCTTTCCTCCTATATCAGCACTCTATGAGAAATCTTGCAGTTTCATCAGATAATGAAAAATCTAAAAATAAAAATAAAGGTCTGATGGGTCAGACTTGAACACGTTCCGTATCCAAAAAATTAGTCTCAAATACCAGAGTATGATCTCGTGAAACCATTTCTTTTCTCCTATATCAGCACTATATAAGAAATCTTGCAGTGCGATCAGATCATAAAAAATCTCTAAATGAAAAGAAAGGTCTGATAGGTCAGACTTGACCACGTTCCGTATACAAAAATCACTATTTGTAACCAGAGTATGATCCTATACAACAATTTCTTTCCTTACATATCAGAACTCTATGAGAAATCTTGCAGTGCGATCAGATCATAAAAAATCTGTAAATAAAAAGAAAGGTGTAATGAGTCCGACTTGAACACGTTCCGTATCCAAAAAAATAGTATAAGATATGAGAGGATGATCTCGTGAAACCATTTCTTTCCTTCTATATCAGCACTCTATGAGAAATCTTGCAGTGCGATCAGATCATGAAAAATCTCTAAATTAAAAGAAAGGTCTGATGGTTCAGACTTGAACACGTTTCGTATACAAAAAATTACTATTTGTAGCCAGACTTTGATCCCACAAGACCATTTTAGTCCACACATGTCAGCACTCTGTGACAAATCTTGCAGTGCGATCAGATCATAAAAAAACTCTAAAAGAAAAGAAGGGTCTGATAGGTCAGACTTGACCACGTTCTGTATACAAAAAATCACTATTTGTAACCAGAGTAAGATCCCATACAACAATTTCTTTCCTTACATATCAGAACTCTATGAGAAATCTTGCAGTGCGATCAGATCATAAAAAATCTCTACATCAAAAGAAAGGTCTGATAGGTCAGACTTGAACACATTTCGTATCCAAAAAATAAGTTTGAAATACCAGCGTATGATCTCGTGAAACCATTTCTTTCCTCCTATATCAGCACTCTATGAGAAATCTTGCAGTGCGATCAGATCATAAAAAATCTCTAAATGAAAAGAAAGGTCTGATGGGTCAGACTTGAACACGTTTCGTATCCAAAAAATTAGTATAAGATACCAGAGTATGATCTCGTAAAACCATTTCTTTCCTCCTATATATGCACTCTATGAGCAATCTTGCAGGGCGATCAGATCATAAAAAATCTGTAAATAAAAAGAAAGGTGTGATAGGTCAGACTTGACCACGTTCCGTATACAAAAATCACTATTTGTAACCAGAGTATGAACCCATACAACAATTTCTTTCCTTACATATCAGAACTCTATGAGAAATCTTGCAGTGCGATCAGATCATAAAAAATCTGTAAATAAAAAGAAAGGTTTGATGGGTCAGACTTGAACACATTTCGTATCCAAAAAATAAGTTTGAAATACCAGCGTATGATCTCGTGAAACAATTTCTTTCCTCCTATATCAGCACTCTATGAGAAATCTTGCAGTGCGATCAGATCATAAAAAATCTAAAAATAAAAAGAAAGGTCTGATAGGTCAGACTTGACCACGTTCCGTATACAAAAATCACTATTTGTAACCAGAGTATGAACTCATACAACAATTTCTTTCCTTACATATCAGGACTCTATGAGAAATCTTGCAGTGCGATCAGATCATAAAAAATCTAAAAATAAAAAGAAAGGTCTGATGGGTCAGACTTGAACACGTTCCGTATCTAAAAAAATAGTATAAGATACCAGAGTATAATTTCGTGAATCCATTTCTTTCCTCCCATATCAGCACTCTATGAGAAATCTTGCAGTGCGATCAGATCATAAAAAATCTAAAAATAAAAAGAAAGGTCTGATGGGTCAGACTTGAACACGTTCCGTATCTAAAAAAATAGTATAAGATACCAGAGTATGATTTCGTGAAACCATTTCTTTCCTCCCATATCAGCACTCTATGAGAAATCTTGCAGTGCGATCAGATCATAAAAAATCTAAAAATAAAAAGAAAGGTCTGATGGGTCAGACTTGAACACGTTCCGTATCTAAAAATTTGTATAAGATACCAGAGTATGATCTCGTGAAACCATTTATTTCCTCCCATATCAGCACTCTATGAGAAATCTTGCAGGGCGATCAGATCATAAAAAATCTGTAAATAAAAAGAAAGGTGTGATAGGTCAGACTTGACCACGTTCCGTATACAAAAATCACTATTTGTAACCAGAGTATGAACCCATACAACAATTTCTTTCCTTACATATCAGAACTCTATGAGAAATCTTGCAGTGCGATCAGATCATAAAAAATCTGTAAATAAAAAGAAAGGTGTGATGGGTCAGACTTGAACACATTTCGTATCCAAATAATAAGTTTGAAATACCAGCGTATGATCTCGTGAAACCATTTCTTTCCTCCTATATCAGCACTCTATGAGAAATCTTGCAGTGCGATCAGATCATAAAAAATCTGTAAGTAAAAAGAAAGGTGTGATAGGTCAGACTTGACCACGTTCCGTATACAAAAATCACTATTTGTAACCAGAGTATGAACCCATACAACAATTTCTTTCCTTACATATCAGAACTCTATGAGAAATCTTGCAGTGCGATCAGATCATAAAAAATCTAAAAATAAAAAGAAAGGTCTGATGGGTCAGACTTGAACACGTTCCGTATCTAAAAAAATAGTATAAGATACCAGAGTATGATTTCGTGAATCCATTTCTTTCCTCCCATATCAGCACTCTATGAGAAATCTTGCAGTGCGATCAGATCATAAAAAATCTAAAAATAAAAAGAAAGGTCTGATGGGTCAGACTTGAACACGTTCCGTATCTAAAAAAATAGTATAAGATACCAGAGTATGATTTCGTGAAACCATTTCTTTCCTCCTATATCAGCACTCTATGAGAAATCTTGCAGTGCGATCAGATCATAAAAAATCTAAAAATAAAAAGAAAGGTCTGATGGGTCAGACTTGAACACGTTTCGTATCCAAAAAATTAGTATAAGATACCAGAGTATGATCTCGTAAAACCATTTCTTTCCTCCTATATATGCACTCTATGAGAAATCTTGCAGTGCGATCAGATCATAAAAAATCTCTAAATGAAAATAAAGGTCTGATGGGTCAGACTTGACCACGTTCCGTTTACAAAAATCACTATTTGTAACCAGAGTTTGATCCCATACAACAATTTCTTTCCTTACATATCAAAACTCTATGAGAAATCTTGCAGTGCGATCAGATCATAAAAAATCTGTAAATAAAAAGAAAGGTGTGATGGGTCAGACTTGAACACGTTCCGTATCCAAAAAATTAGTATCAAATACCAGAGTATGATCTCGTGAGACCATTTCTTTCCTCCCATATCAGCACTCTATGAGAAATCTTGCAGTGCGATCAGATCAAAAAAAATCTAAAAATAAAAAGAAAGGTCTGATGGGTCAGACTTGAACACGTTCCGTATCTAAAAAAATAGTATAAGATACCAGAGTATGATTTCGTGAAACCATTTCTTTCCTCCTATATCAGCACTCTATGAGAAATCTTGCAGTGCGATCAGATCATAAAAAATCTAAAAATAAAAAGAAAGGTCTGATGGGTCAGACTTGAACACGTTTCGTATCCAAAAAATTAGTATAAGATACCAGAGTATGATCTCGTAAAACCATTTCTTTCCTCCTATATATGCACTCTATGAGAAATCTTGCAGTGCGATCAGATCATAAAAAATCTCTAAATGAAAATAAAGGTCTGATGGGTCAGACTTGACCACGTTCCGTTTACAAAAATCACTATTTGTAACCAGAGTTTGATCCCATACAACAATTTCTTTCCTTACATATCAGAACTCTATGAGAAATCTTGCAGTGCGATCAGATCATAAAAAATCTGTAAATAAAAAGAAAGGTGTGATGGGTCAGACTTGAACACGTTCCGTATCCAAAAAATTAGTATCAAATACCAGAGTATGATCTCGTGAGACCATTTCTTTCCTCCCATATCAGCACTCTATGAGAAATCTTGCAGTGCGATCAGATCATAAAAAATCTCTAAATGAAAAGAAAGGTCTGATGGGTCAGACTTGAACACGTTCCGTATCAAAAAAATTTGTTTCAAATACCAGAGTATGATCTCGTGAAACCATTTGTTTCCTCCTATATCAGCACTCTATGAGAAATCTTGCAATGCGATCAGATCATAAAAAATCTAAAAATAAAAAGAAAGGTGTGATGGGTCAGACTTGAACACGTTCCGTATCTAAAAAAATAGTATAAGATACCAGAGTATGATCTCGTGAAACCATGTCTTTCCTCCCATATCAGCACTCTATGAGAAATCTTGCAGTACGATCAGATCATAAAAAATCTCTAAATGAAAAGAAAGGTCTGATAGGTCAGACTTGAACACATTTCGTATCCAAAAAATAAGTTTGAAATACCAGCGTATGATCTCGTGAAACCATTTCTTTCCTCCTGTATCAGCACTCTATGAGAAATCTTGCAGGGCGATCAGATCATAAAAAATCTGTAAATAAAAAGAAAGGTGTGATAGGTCAGACTTGACCACGTTCCGTATACAAAAATCACTATTTGTAACCAGAGTATGAACCCATACAACAATTTCTTTCCTTACATATCAGAACTCTATGAGAAATCTTGCAGTGCGATCAGATCATAAAAAATCTGTAAATAAAAAGAAAGGTGTGATGGGTCAGACTTGAACACATTTCGTATCCAAATAATAAGTTTGAAATACCAGCGTATGATCTCGTGAAACCATTTCTTTCCTCCTATATCAGCACTCTATGAGAAATCTTGCAGTGCGATCAGATCATAAAAAATCTGTAAGTAAAAAGAAAGGTGTGATAGGTCAGACTTGACCACGTTCCGTATACAAAAATCACTATTTGTAACCAGAGTATGAACCCATACAACAATTTCTTTCCTTACATATCAGAACTCTATGAGAAATCTTGCAGTGCGATCAGATCATAAAAAATCTAAAAATAAAAAGAAAGGTCTGATGGGTCAGACTTGAACACGTTCCGTATCTAAAAAAATAGTATAAGATACCAGAGTATGATTTCGTGAATCCATTTCTTTCCTCCCATATCAGCACTCTATGAGAAATCTTGCAGTGCGATCAGATCATAAAAAATCTAAAAATAAAAAGAAAGGTCTGATGGGTCAGACTTGAACACGTTCCGTATCTAAAAAAATAGTATAAGATACCAGAGTATGATTTCGTGAAACCATTTCTTTCCTCCTATATCAGCACTCTATGAGAAATCTTGCAGTGCGATCAGATCATAAAAAATCTAAAAATAAAAAGAAAGGTCTGATGGGTCAGACTTGAACACGTTTCGTATCCAAAAAATTAGTATAAGATACCAGAGTATGATCTCGTAAAACCATTTCTTTCCTCCTATATATGCACTCTATGAGAAATCTTGCAGTGCGATCAGATCATAAAAAATCTCTAAATGAAAATAAAGGTCTGATGGGTCAGACTTGACCACGTTCCGTTTACAAAAATCACTATTTGTAACCAGAGTTTGATCCCATACAACAATTTCTTTCCTTACATATCAAAACTCTATGAGAAATCTTGCAGTGCGATCAGATCATAAAAAATCTGTAAATAAAAAGAAAGGTGTGATGGGTCAGACTTGAACACGTTCCGTATCCAAAAAATTAGTATCAAATACCAGAGTATGATCTCGTGAGACCATTTCTTTCCTCCCATATCAGCACTCTATGAGAAATCTTGCAGTGCGATCAGATCAAAAAAAATCTAAAAATAAAAAGAAAGGTCTGATGGGTCAGACTTGAACACGTTCCGTATCTAAAAAAATAGTATAAGATACCAGAGTATGATTTCGTGAAACCATTTCTTTCCTCCTATATCAGCACTCTATGAGAAATCTTGCAGTGCGATCAGATCATAAAAAATCTAAAAATAAAAAGAAAGGTCTGATGGGTCAGACTTGAACACGTTTCGTATCCAAAAAATTAGTATAAGATACCAGAGTATGATCTCGTAAAACCATTTCTTTCCTCCTATATATGCACTCTATGAGAAATCTTGCAGTGCGATCAGATCATAAAAAATCTCTAAATGAAAATAAAGGTCTGATGGGTCAGACTTGACCACGTTCCGTTTACAAAAATCACTATTTGTAACCAGAGTTTGATCCCATACAACAATTTCTTTCCTTACATATCAGAACTCTATGAGAAATCTTGCAGTGCGATCAGATCATAAAAAATCTGTAAATAAAAAGAAAGGTGTGATGGGTCAGACTTGAACACGTTCCGTATCCAAAAAATTAGTATCAAATACCAGAGTATGATCTCGTGAGACCATTTCTTTCCTCCCATATCAGCACTCTATGAGAAATCTTGCAGTGCGATCAGATCATAAAAAATCTCTAAATGAAAAGAAAGGTCTGATGGGTCAGACTTGAACACGTTCCGTATCAAAAAAATTTGTTTCAAATACCAGAGTATGATCTCGTGAAACCATTTGTTTCCTCCTATATCAGCACTCTATGAGAAATCTTGCAATGCGATCAGATCATAAAAAATCTAAAAATAAAAAGAAAGGTGTGATGGGTCAGACTTGAACACGTTCCGTATCTAAAAAAATAGTATAAGATACCAGAGTATGATCTCGTGAAACCATGTCTTTCCTCCCATATCAGCACTCTATGAGAAATCTTGCAGTACGATCAGATCATAAAAAATCTCTAAATGAAAAGAAAGGTCTGATAGGTCAGACTTGAACACATTTCGTATCCAAAAAATAAGTTTGAAATACCAGCGTATGATCTCGTGAAACCATTTCTTTCCTCCTGTATCAGCACTCTATGAGAAATCTTGCAGTGCGATCAGATCATAAAAAATTTAAAAATAAAAAGAAAGGTCTGATGGGTCAGACTTGAACACGTTCCGTATCCAAAAAATTAGTTTCAAATACCAGAGTATGATCTCGTGAAACTATTTCTTTCCTCCTATATCAGCACTCTATGAGAAATCTTGCAGTTTCATCAGATAATGAAAAATCTAAAAATAAAAATAAAGGTCTGATGGGTCAGACTTGAACACGTTCCGTATCCAAAAAATTAGTCTCAAATACCAGAGTATGATCTCGTGAAACCATTTCTTTTCTCCTATATCAGCACTCTATAAGAAATCTTGCAGTGCGATCAGATCATAAAAAATCTCTAAATGAAAAGAAAGGTCTGATAGGTCAGACTTGACCACGTTCCGTATACAAAAATCACTATTTGTAACCAGAGTATGATCCTATACAACAATTTCTTTCCTTACATATCAGAACTCTATGAGAAATCTTGCAGTGCGAACAGATCATAAAAAATCTGTAAATAAAAAGAAAGGTGTAATGAGTCCGACTTGAACACGTTCCGTATCCAAAAAAATAGTATAAGATATGAGAGGATGATCTCGTGAAACCATTTCTTTCCTTCTATATCAGCACTCTATGAGAAATCTTGCAGTGCGATCAGATCATGAAAAATCTCTAAATTAAAAGAAAGGTCTGATGGTTCAGACTTGAACACGTTTCGTATACAAAAAATTACTATTTGTAGCCAGACTTTGATCCCACAAGACCATTTTAGTCCACACATGTCAGCACTCTGTGACAAATCTTGCAGTGCGATCAGATCATAAAAAAACTCTAAAAGAAAAGAAGGGTCTGATAGGTCAGACTTGACCACGTTCTGTATACAAAAAATCACTATTTGTAACCAGAGTAAGATCCCATACAACAATTTCTTTCCTTACATATCAGAACTCTATGAGAAATCTTGTAGTGCGATCAGATCATAAAAAATCTCTACATCAAAAGAAAGGTCTGATAGGTCAGACTTGAACACATTTCGTATCCAAAAAATAAGTTTGAAATACCAGCGTATGATCTCGTGAAACCATTTCTTTCCTCCTATATCAGCACTCTATGAGAAATCTTGCAGTGCGATCAGATCATAAAAAATCTCTAAATGAAAAGAAAGGTGTGATGGGTCAGACTTGAACACGTTCCGTATCTAAAAAAATAGTATAAGATACCAGAGTATGATCTCGTGAAACCATGTCTTTCCTCCCATATCAGCACTCTATGAGAAATCTTGCAGTACGATCAGATCATAAAAAATCTCTAAATGAAAAGAAAGGTCTGATAGGTCAGACTTGAACACATTTCGTATCCAAAAAATAAGTTTGAAATACCAGCGTATGATCTCGTGAAACCATTTCTTTCCTCCTGTATCAGCACTCTATGAGAAATCTTGCAGTGCGATCAGATCATAAAAAATTTAAAAATAAAAAGAAAGGTCTGATGGGTCAGACTTGAACACGTTCCGTATCCAAAAAATTAGTTTCAAATACCAGAGTATGATCTCGTGAAACTATTTCTTTCCTCCTATATCAGCACTCTATGAGAAATCTTGCAGTTTCATCAGATAATGAAAAATCTAAAAATAAAAATAAAGGTCTGATGGGTCAGACTTGAACACGTTCCGTATCCAAAAAATTAGTCTCAAATACCAGAGTATGATCTCGTGAAACCATTTCTTTTCTCCTATATCAGCACTCTATAAGAAATCTTGCAGTGCGATCAGATCATAAAAAATCTCTAAATGAAAAGAAAGGTCTGATAGGTCAGACTTGACCACGTTCCGTATACAAAAATCACTATTTGTAACCAGAGTATGATCCTATACAACAATTTCTTTCCTTACATATCAGAACTCTATGAGAAATCTTGCAGTGCGATCAGATCATAAAAAATCTGTAAATAAAAAGAAAGGTGTAATGAGTCCGACTTGAACACGTTCCGTATCCAAAAAAATAGTATAAGATATGAGAGGATGATCTCGTGAAACCATTTCTTTCCTTCTATATCAGCACTCTATGAGAAATCTTGCAGTGCGATCAGATCATGAAAAATCTCTAAATTAAAAGAAAGGTCTGATGGTTCAGACTTGAACACGTTTCGTATACAAAAAATTACTATTTGTAGCCAGACTTTGATCCCACAAGACCATTTTAGTCCACACATGTCAGCACTCTGTGACAAATCTTGCAGTGCGATCAGATCATAAAAAAACTCTAAAAGAAAAGAAGGGTCTGATAGGTCAGACTTGACCACGTTCTGTATACAAAAAATCACTATTTGTAACCAGAGTAAGATCCCATACAACAATTTCTTTCCTTACATATCAGAACTCTATGAGAAATCTTGCAGTGCGATCAGATCATAAAAAATCTCTACATCAAAAGAAAGGTCTGATAGGTCAGACTTGAACACATTTCGTATCCAAAAAATAAGTTTGAAATACCAGCGTATGATCTCGTGAAACCATTTCTTTCCTCCTATATCAGCACTCTATGAGAAATCTTGCAGTGCGATCAGATCATAAAAAATCTCTAAATGAAAAGAAAGGTCTGATGGGTCAGACTTGAACACGTTTCGTATCCAAAAAATTAGTATAAGATACCAGAGTATGATCTCGTAAAACCATTTCTTTCCTCCTATATATGCACTCTATGAGCAATCTTGCAGGGCGATCAGATCATAAAAAATCTGTAAATAAAAAGAAAGGTGTGATAGGTCAGACTTGACCACGTTCCGTATACAAAAATCACTATTTGTAACCAGAGTATGAACCCATACAACAATTTCTTTCCTTACATATCAGAACTCTATGAGAAATCTTGCAGTGCGATCAGATCATAAAAAATCTGTAAATAAAAAGAAAGGTTTGATGGGTCAGACTTGAACACATTTCGTATCCAAAAAATAAGTTTGAAATACCAGCGTATGATCTCGTGAAACAATTTCTTTCCTCCTATATCAGCACTCTATGAGAAATCTTGCAGTGCGATCAGATCATAAAAAATCTAAAAATAAAAAGAAAGGTCTGATAGGTCAGACTTGACCACGTTCCGTATACAAAAATCACTATTTGTAACCAGAGTATGAACTCATACAACAATTTCTTTCCTTACATATCAGGACTCTATGAGAAATCTTGCAGTGCGATCAGATCATAAAAAATCTAAAAATAAAAAGAAAGGTCTGATGGGTCAGACTTGAACACGTTCCGTATCTAAAAAAATAGTATAAGATACCAGAGTATAATTTCGTGAATCCATTTCTTTCCTCCCATATCAGCACTCTATGAGAAATCTTGCAGTGCGATCAGATCATAAAAAATCTAAAAATAAAAAGAAAGGTCTGATGGGTCAGACTTGAACACGTTCCGTATCTAAAAAAATAGTATAAGATACCAGAGTATGATTTCGTGAAACCATTTCTTTCCTCCCATATCAGCACTCTATGAGAAATCTTGCAGTGCGATCAGATCATAAAAAATCTAAAAATAAAAAGAAAGGTCTGATGAGTCAGACTTGAACACGTTCCGTATCTAAAAATTTGTATAAGATACCAGAGTATGATCTCGTGAAACCATTTATTTCCTCCCATATCAGCACTCTATGAGAAATCTTGCAGGGCGATCAGATCATAAAAAATCTGTAAATAAAAAGAAAGGTGTGATAGGTCAGACTTGACCACGTTCCGTATACAAAAATCACTATTTGTAACCAGAGTATGAACCCATACAACAATTTCTTTCCTTACATATCAGAACTCTATGAGAAATCTTGCAGTGCGATCAGATCATAAAAAATCTGTAAATAAAAAGAAAGGTGTGATGGGTCAGACTTGAACACGTTCCGTATCTAAAAAAATAGTATAAGATACCAGAGTATGATTTCGTGAAACCATTTCTTTCCTCCCATATCAGCACTCTATGAGAAATCTTGCAGTGCGATCAGATCATAAAAAATCTAAAAATAAAAAGAAAGGTCTGATGAGTCAGACTTGAACACGTTCCGTATCTAAAAATTTGTATAAGATACCAGAGTATGATCTCGTGAAACCATTTATTTCCTCCCATATCAGCACTCTATGAGAAATCTTGCAGGGCGATCAGATCATAAAAAATCTGTAAATAAAAAGAAAGGTGTGATAGGTCAGACTTGACCACGTTCCGTATACAAAAATCACTATTTGTAACCAGAGTATGAACCCATACAACAATTTCTTTCCTTACATATCAGAACTCTATGAGAAATCTTGCAGTGCGATCAGATCATAAAAAATCTGTAAATAAAAAGAAAGGTGTGATGGGTCAGACTTGAACACATTTCGTATCCAAATAATAAGTTTGAAATACCAGCGTATGATCTCGTGAAACCATTTCTTTCCTCCTATATCAGCACTCTATGAGAAATCTTGCAGTGCGATCAGATCATAAAAAATCTAAAAATAAAAAGAAAGGTCTGATAGGTCAGACTTGACCACGTTCCGTATACAAAAATCACTATTTGTAACCAGAGTATGAACCCATACAACAATTTCTTTCCTTACATATCAGAACTCTATGAGAAATCTTGCAGTGCGATCAGATCATAAAAAATCTAAAAATAAAAAGAAAGGTCTGATGGGTCAGACTTGAACACGTTCCGTATCTAAAAAAATAGTATAAGATACCAGAGTATGATTTCGTGAATCCATTTCTTTCCTCCCATATCAGCACTCTATGAGAAATCTTGCAGTGCGATCAGATCATAAAAAATCTAAAAATAAAAAGAAAGGTCTGATGGGTCAGACTTGAACACGTTCCGAATCTAAAAAAATAGTATAAGATACCAGAGTATGATTTCGTGAAACCATTTCTTTCCTCCCATATCAGCACTCTATGAGAAATCTTGCAGTGCGATCAGATCATAAAAAATCTAAAAATAAAAAGAAAGGTCTGATGGGTCAGACTTGAACACGTTCCGTATCTAAAAAAATAGTATAAGATACCAGAGTATGATCTCGTGAAACCATTTATTTCCTCCCATATCAGCACTCTATGAGAAATCTTGCAGTGCGATCAGAACTTAAAAAATCTCTAAATGAAAAGAAAGGTCTGATGGGTCAGACTTGAACACGTTCCTTATACAAAAATCACTATTTGTAATCAGAGTATGATCCCTTACAACAATTTCTTTCCTTACATATCAGAACTCTATGAGAAATCTTGCAGTGCGATCAGATCATCAAAAATCTCTAAATAAAAAGAAAGGTCTGATGGGTCAGACTTGAACACGTTCCGTATCCAAAAAATTAGTTTCAAATACCAGAGTATGATCTCGTGAAACTATTTCTTTCCTCCTATATCAGCACTCTATGAGAAATCTTGCAGTTCGATCAGATCATAAAAAATCTAAAAATAAAAAGAAAGGTCTGAGGGGTCAGACTTGAACACGTTCCGTATCCAAAAAATTAGTTTCAAATACCAGAGTATGATCTCGTGAAACCATTTCTTTCCTCCTATATCAGCACTCTATGAGAAATCTTGCAGTGCGATCAGATCATAAAAAATCTAAAAAAAAAAGAAAGGTCTGATGGGTCAGAATTGAACACGTTCCGTATCTAAATAAATAGTATAAAATACCAGAGTATGATCTCGTGAAACCATTTCTTTCCTCCCATATCAGCACTCTATGAGAAATCTTGCAGTGCGATCAGATCATAAAAAATCTCTAAATGAAAAGAAAGGTACGATAGGTCAGACTTGACCACGTTCCGTATACAAAAATCACTATTTGTAACCAGAGTATGATCCTATACAACAATTTCTTTCCTTACATATCAGAACTCTATGAGAAATCTTGCATTGCGATCAGATCATAAAAAATCTCTAAATGAAAAGAAAGGTCTGATGGGTGAGACTTGAACACGTTCCGTATCCAAAAAATTAGTTTCAAATACCAGAGTATGATCTCGTGAAACTATTTCTTTCCTCCTATATCAGCACTCTATGAGAAATCTTGCAGTCCGATCAGATCATAAAAAATCTAAAAATAAAAAGAAAGGTCTGATGGGTCAGACTTGAACACAATCCGTATCCAAAAAATTAGTTTCAAATACCAGAGTATGGTCTCGTGAAACCATTTCTTTCCTCCTATATCAGCACTCTATGAAAAATCTTGCAGTGCGATCAGATCATAAAAAATCTAAAAATAAAAAGAAATGTCTGATGGGTCAGACTTGAACACATTTCGTATCCAAAAAATAAGTTTGAAATACCAGAGTATGATCTCGTGAAACCATTTCTTTCCTCCCATATCAGCACTCTATGAGAAATCTTGCAGTACGATCAGATCATAAAAAATCTCTAAATGAAAAGAAAGGTCTGATGGGTGAGACTTGAACACGTTCCGTATCCAAAAAATTAGTTTCAAATACCAGAGTATGATCTCGTGAAACTATTTCTTTCCTTACATATCAGAACTCTATGAGAAATCTTGCATTGCGATCAGATCATAAAAAATCTCTAAATGAAAAGAAAGGTCTGTTGGGTGAGACTTGAACACGTTCCGTATCCAAAAAATTAGTTTCAAATACCAGAGTATGATCTCGTGAAACGATTTCTTTCCTCCCATATCAGCACTCTATGAAAAATCTTGCAGTGCGATCAGATCATAAGAAATCTAAAAATAAAAAGAAAGGTCTGATGGGTCAGACTTGAACACGTTCCGTATACAAAAATCACTATTTGTAACCAGAGTATGAACCCATACAACAAATTCTTTCCTTACATATCAGAACTCTATGAGAAATCTTGCAGTGCGATCAGATCATAAAAAATCTAAAAATAAAAAGAAAGGTCTGATGGGTCAGACTTGAACACGTTCCGTATCTAAAAAAATAGTATAAGATACCAGAGTATGATTTCGTGAAACCATTTCTTTTCTCCTATATCAGCACTCTATGAGAAATCTTGCAGTGCGATCAGATCATAAAAAATCTAAAAATAAAAAGAAAGGTCTGATGGGTCAGACTTGAACACGTTCCGTATCTAAAAAAAATAGTATAAGATACCAGAGTATGATTTCGTGAGACCATTTCTTTCCTCCCATATCAGCACTCTATGAGAAATCTTGCAGTGCGATCAGATCATAAAAAATCTAAAAATAAAAAGAAAGGTCTGATGGGTCAGACTTGAACACGTTCCGTATCTAAAAAAATAGTATAAGATACCAGAGTATGATCTCGTGAAACCATTTATTTCCTCCCATATCAGCACTCTATGAGAAATCTTGCAGTGCGATCAGAACTTAAAAAATCTCTAAATGAAAAGAAAGGTCTGATAGGTCAGACTTGACCACGTTCCGTATACAAAAATCACTATTTGTAACCAGAGTATGATCCTATACAACAATTTCTTTCCTTACATATCAGAACTCTATGAGAAATCTTGCAGTGCGATCAGATCATAAAAAATCTGTAAATAAAAAGAAAGGTGTGATGGGTCAGACTTGAACACGTTCCGTATCCAAAAAATTAGTATCAAATACCAGAGTTTGATCTCGTGAGACCATTTCTTTCCTCCCATATCAGCACTCTATGAGAAATCTTGCAGTGCGATCAGATCATCAAAAATCTGTAAATGAAAAGAAAGGTCTGATGGGTCAGACTTGAACACGTTCCGTATCCAAAAAAATTAGTTTCAAATACCAGAGTATGATCTCGTGAAACTATTTCTTTCCTCCTATATCAGCACTCTATGAGAAATCTTGCAGTCCGATCAGATCATAAAAAATCTCTAAATGAAAAGAAAGGTCTGATGGGTGAGACTTGAACACGTTCCGTATCCAAAAAATTAGTTTCAAATACCAGAGTATGATCTCGTGAAACTCTTTCTTTCCTCATATATCAGCACTCTATGAGAAATCTTGCAGTCCGATCAGATCATAAAAAATCTAAAAATAAAAAGAAAGGTCTGATATGTCAGATTTGAACACGTTCCGTATCTAAAAAAATAGTATAAGATACCAGAGTATGATCTCGTGAAACCATTTATTTCCTCCCATATCAGCACTCTATGAGAAATCTTGCAGTGCGATCAGAACTTAAAAAATCTCTAAATGAAAAGAAAGGTCTGATAGGTCAGACTTGACCACGTTCCGTATACAAAAATCACTATTTGTAACCAGAGTATGATCGTATACAACAATTTCTTTCCTTACATATCAGAACTCTATGAGAAATCTTGCAGTGCGATCAGATCATAAAAAATCTGTAAATAAAAAGAAAGGTGTGATGGGTCAGACTTGAACACGTTCCGTATTCAAAAAATTAGTATCAAATACCAGAGTATGATCTCGTGAGACCATTTCTTTCCTCCCATATCAGCACTCTATGAGAAATCTTGCAGTGCGATCAGATCATAAAAAATCTCTAAATGAAAAGAAAGGTACGATAGGTCAGACTTGACCACGTTCCGTATACAAAAATCACTATTTGTAACCAGAGTATGAACCTATACAACAATTTCTTTCCTTACATATCAGAACTCTATGAGAAATCTTGCAATGCGATCAGATCATAAAAAATCTCTAAATGAAAAGAAAGGTCTGATGGGTGAGACTTGAACACGTTCCGTATCCAAAAAATTAGTTTCAAATACCAGAGTATGATCTCGTGAAACTCTTTCTTTCCTCATATATCAGCACTCTATGAGAAATCTTGCAGTCCGATCAGATCATAAAAAATCTAAAAATAAAAAGAAAGGTCTGATATGTCAGATTTGAACACGTTCCGTATCCAAAAAATTAGTTTCAAATACCAGAGTATGATCTCGTGAAACCATTTCTTTCCTCCTATATCATCACTCTATGAAAAATCTTGCAGTGCGATCAGATCATAAAAAATCTAAAAATAAAAAGAAAGGTCTGATGGGTCAGACTTGAACACGTTCCGTATCTAAAAAAATAGTATAAGATACCAGAGTATGATCTCGTGAAACCATGTCTTTCCTCCCATATCAGCACTCTATGAGATATCTTGCAGTGCGATCAGAACTTAAAAAATCTCTAAATGAAAAGAAAGGTCTGATAGTTCAGACTTGACCACGTTCCGTATACAAAAATCACTATTTGTAACCAGAGTATGATCCTATACAACAATTTCTTTCCTTACATATCAGAACTCTATGAGAAATCTTGCATTGCGATCAGATCATAAAAAATCTCTAAATGAAAAGAAAGGTCTGATGGGTGAGACTTGAACACGTTCCGTATCCAAAAAATTAGTTTCAAATACCAGAGTATGATCTCGTGAAACTATTTCTTTCCTCCTATATCAGCACTCTATGAGAAATCTTGCAGTCCGATCAGATCATAAAAAATCTAAAAATAAAAAGAAAGGTCCGATGGGTCAGACTTGAACACGTTCCGAATCCAAAAAATTAGTTTCAAATACCAGAGTATGATCTCGTGAAACTATTCTTTCCTCCTATATCAGCACTCTATGAGAAATCTTGCAGTGCGATCAGATCATAAAAAATCTATAAATAAAAAGAAAGGTCTGATGGGTCAGACTTGAACACGTTCCGTATCCAAAAAATTAGTTTCAAATACCAGAGTATGATCTCGTGAAACCATTTCTTTCCTCCTATATCAGCACTCTATGAGAAATCTTGCAGTGCGATCAGATCATAAAAAATCTAAAAAAAAAAGAAAGGTCTGATGGGTCAGAATTGAACACGTTCCGTATCTAAATAAATAGTATAAAATACCAGAGTATGATCTCGTGAAACCATTTCTTTCCTCCCATATCAGCACTCTATGAGAAATCTTGCAGTGCGATCAGATCATAAAAAATCTCTAAATGAAAAGAAAGGTACGATAGGTCAGACTTGACCACGTTCCGTATACAAAAATCACTATTTGTAACCAGAGTATGATCCTATACAACAATTTCTTTCCTTACATATCAGAACTCTATGAGAAATCTTGCATTGCGATCAGATCATAAAAAATCTCTAAATGAAAAGAAAGGTCTGATGGGTGAGACTTGAACACGTTCCGTATCCAAAAAATTAGTTTCAAATACCAGAGTATGATCTCGTGAAACTATTTCTTTCCTCCTATATCAGCACTCTATGAGAAATCTTGCAGTCCGATCAGATCATAAAAAATCTAAAAATAAAAAGAAAGGTCTGATGGGTCAGACTTGAACACAATCCGTATCCAAAAAATTAGTTTCAAATACCAGAGTATGGTCTCGTGAAACCATTTCTTTCCTCCTATATCAGCACTCTATGAAAAATCTTGCAGTGCGATCAGATCATAAAAAATCTAAAAATAAAAAGAAATGTCTGATGGGTCAGACTTGAACACATTTCGTATCCAAAAAATAAGTTTGAAATACCAGAGTATGATCTCGTGAAACCATTTCTTTCCTCCCATATCAGCACTCTATGAGAAATCTTGCAGTACGATCAGATCATAAAAAATCTCTAAATGAAAAGAAAGGTCTGATGGGTGAGACTTGAACACGTTCCGTATCCAAAAAATTAGTTTCAAATACCAGAGTATGATCTCGTGAAACTATTTCTTTCCTTACATATCAGAACTCTATGAGAAATCTTGCATTGCGATCAGATCATAAAAAATCTCTAAATGAAAAGAAAGGTCTGTTGGGTGAGACTTGAACACGTTCCGTATCCAAAAAATTAGTTTCAAATACCAGAGTATGATCTCGTGAAACGATTTCTTTCCTCCCATATCAGCACTCTATGAAAAATCTTGCAGTGCGATCAGATCATAAGAAATCTAAAAATAAAAAGAAAGGTCTGATGGGTCAGACTTGAACACGTTCCGTATACAAAAATCACTATTTGTAACCAGAGTATGAACCCATACAACAAATTCTTTCCTTACATATCAGAACTCTATGAGAAATCTTGCAGTGCGATCAGATCATAAAAAATCTAAAAATAAAAAGAAAGGTCTGATGGGTCAGACTTGAACACGTTCCGTATCTAAAAAAATAGTATAAGATACCAGAGTATGATTTCGTGAAACCATTTCTTTTCTCCTATATCAGCACTCTATGAGAAATCTTGCAGTGCGATCAGATCATAAAAAATCTAAAAATAAAAAGAAAGGTCTGATGGGTCAGACTTGAACACGTTCCGTATCTAAAAAAAATAGTATAAGATACCAGAGTATGATTTCGTGAGACCATTTCTTTCCTCCCATATCAGCACTCTATGAGAAATCTTGCAGTGCGATCAGATCATAAAAAATCTAAAAATAAAAAGAAAGGTCTGATGGGTCAGACTTGAACACGTTCCGTATCTAAAAAAATAGTATAAGATACCAGAGTATGATCTCGTGAAACCATTTATTTCCTCCCATATCAGCACTCTATGAGAAATCTTGCAGTGCGATCAGAACTTAAAAAATCTCTAAATGAAAAGAAAGGTCTGATAGGTCAGACTTGACCACGTTCCGTATACAAAAATCACTATTTGTAACCAGAGTATGATCCTATACAACAATTTCTTTCCTTACATATCAGAACTCTATGAGAAATCTTGCAGTGCGATCAGATCATAAAAAATCTGTAAATAAAAAGAAAGGTGTGATGGGTCAGACTTGAACACGTTCCGTATCCAAAAAATTAGTATCAAATACCAGAGTTTGATCTCGTGAGACCATTTCTTTCCTCCCATATCAGCACTCTATGAGAAATCTTGCAGTGCGATCAGATCATCAAAAATCTGTAAATGAAAAGAAAGGTCTGATGGGTCAGACTTGAACACGTTCCGTATCCAAAAAAATTAGTTTCAAATACCAGAGTATGATCTCGTGAAACTATTTCTTTCCTCCTATATCAGCACTCTATGAGAAATCTTGCAGTCCGATCAGATCATAAAAAATCTCTAAATGAAAAGAAAGGTCTGATGGGTGAGACTTGAACACGTTCCGTATCCAAAAAATTAGTTTCAAATACCAGAGTATGATCTCGTGAAACTCTTTCTTTCCTCATATATCAGCACTCTATGAGAAATCTTGCAGTCCGATCAGATCATAAAAAATCTAAAAATAAAAAGAAAGGTCTGATATGTCAGATTTGAACACGTTCCGTATCTAAAAAAATAGTATAAGATACCAGAGTATGATCTCGTGAAACCATTTATTTCCTCCCATATCAGCACTCTATGAGAAATCTTGCAGTGCGATCAGAACTTAAAAAATCTCTAAATGAAAAGAAAGGTCTGATAGGTCAGACTTGACCACGTTCCGTATACAAAAATCACTATTTGTAACCAGAGTATGATCGTATACAACAATTTCTTTCCTTACATATCAGAACTCTATGAGAAATCTTGCAGTGCGATCAGATCATAAAAAATCTGTAAATAAAAAGAAAGGTGTGATGGGTCAGACTTGAACACGTTCCGTATTCAAAAAATTAGTATCAAATACCAGAGTATGATCTCGTGAGACCATTTCTTTCCTCCCATATCAGCACTCTATGAGAAATCTTGCAGTGCGATCAGATCATAAAAAATCTCTAAATGAAAAGAAAGGTACGATAGGTCAGACTTGACCACGTTCCGTATACAAAAATCACTATTTGTAACCAGAGTATGAACCTATACAACAATTTCTTTCCTTACATATCAGAACTCTATGAGAAATCTTGCAATGCGATCAGATCATAAAAAATCTCTAAATGAAAAGAAAGGTCTGATGGGTGAGACTTGAACACGTTCCGTATCCAAAAAATTAGTTTCAAATACCAGAGTATGATCTCGTGAAACTCTTTCTTTCCTCATATATCAGCACTCTATGAGAAATCTTGCAGTCCGATCAGATCATAAAAAATCTAAAAATAAAAAGAAAGGTCTGATATGTCAGATTTGAACACGTTCCGTATCCAAAAAATTAGTTTCAAATACCAGAGTATGATCTCGTGAAACCATTTCTTTCCTCCTATATCATCACTCTATGAAAAATCTTGCAGTGCGATCAGATCATAAAAAATCTAAAAATAAAAAGAAAGGTCTGATGGGTCAGACTTGAACACGTTCCGTATCTAAAAAAATAGTATAAGATACCAGAGTATGATCTCGTGAAACCATGTCTTTCCTCCCATATCAGCACTCTATGAGATATCTTGCAGTGCGATCAGAACTTAAAAAATCTCTAAATGAAAAGAAAGGTCTGATAGTTCAGACTTGACCACGTTCCGTATACAAAAATCACTATTTGTAACCAGAGTATGATCCTATACAACAATTTCTTTCCTTACATATCAGAACTCTATGAGAAATCTTGCATTGCGATCAGATCATAAAAAATCTCTAAATGAAAAGAAAGGTCTGATGGGTGAGACTTGAACACGTTCCGTATCCAAAAAATTAGTTTCAAATACCAGAGTATGATCTCGTGAAACTATTTCTTTCCTCCTATATCAGCACTCTATGAGAAATCTTGCAGTCCGATCAGATCATAAAAAATCTAAAAATAAAAAGAAAGGTCCGATGGGTCAGACTTGAACACGTTCCGAATCCAAAAAATTAGTTTCAAATACCAGAGTATGATCTCGTGAAACTATTCTTTCCTCCTATATCAGCACTCTATGAGAAATCTTGCAGTGCGATCAGATCATAAAAAATCTATAAATAAAAAGAAAGGTCTGATGGGTCAGACTTGAACACGTTCCGTATCCAAAAAATTAGTTTCAAATACCAGAGTATGATCTCGTGAGACCATTTCTTTCCTCCCATATCAGCACTCTATGAGAAATCTTGCAGTGCGATCAGATCATAAAAAATCCCTAATTGAAAAGAATGGTCTGATAGGTCAGACTTGACCACGTTCCGTATACAAAAATCACTATTTGTAACCAGAGTATGATCCTATACAACAATTTCTTTCCTTACATATCAGAACTCTATGAGAAATCTTGCAGTGCGATCAGATCATAAAAAATCTGTAAATAAAAAGAAAGGTGTGATGGGTCAGACTTGAACACGTTCCGTATCCAAAAAATTAGTATCAAATACCAGAGTATGATCTCGTGAGACCATTTCTTTCCTCCCATATCAGCACTCTATGAGAAATCTTGCAGGGCGATCAGATCATAATCATTCTAAAAATTAAAAGGCAGGTATGATAGGTCTGACTTGACCACGTTCCTCATACAAAAAATCACTTTTTGTAACCAGAGTATGATCCCATACAACAATTTCTTTCCTTACATATCAGAACTCTATGAGAAATCTTGCAGTGCGATCAGATCATAAAAAATCTATAAATAAAAAGAAAGGTGTGATGGGTCAGACTTGAACACGTTCCGTATCCAAAAAATTAGTTTCAAATACCAGAGTATGATCTCGTGAAACCATTTCTTTGCTTCTATATCAGCACTCTATGAGAAATCTTGCAGTGCGATCAGATCATAAAAAATCTATAAATAAAAAGAAAGGTCTGATGGGTCAGACTTGGACACGTTCCGTATCCAAAAAATTAGTTTCAAATACCAGAGTATGATCTCGTGAAACCATTTCTTTCCTCCTATATCAGCACTCTATGAGAAATCTTGCAGTGCGATCAGATCATAAAAAATCTCTAAATGAAAAGAAAGGTCTGATGGGTCAGACTTGAACACGTTCCGTATCCAAAAAATTAGTTTCAAATACCAGAGTATGATCTCGTGAAACTATTTCTTTCCTCCTATATCAGCACTCTATGAGAAATCTTGCAGTCCGATCAGATCATAAAAAATCTAAAAATAAAAAGAAAGGTCTGATGGGTCAGACTTGAACACGTTCCGTATCCAAAAAATTAGTTTCAAATACCAGAGTATGATCTCGTGAAACCATTTCTTTCCTCCTATATCAGCATTCTATGAGAAATCTTGCAGTGCGATCAGATCATAAAAAATCTCTAAATGAAAAGAAAGGTACGATAGGTCAGACTTGACCACGTTCCGTATACAAAAATCACTATTTGTAACCAGAGTATGATCCTATACAACAATTTCTTTCCTTACATATCAGAACTCTATGAGAAATCTTGCAGTGCGATCAGATCATAAAAAATCTGTAAATAAAAAGAAAGGTGTGATGGGTCAGACTTGACCACGTTCCGTATACAAAAATCACTATTTGTAACCAGAGTATGATCCTATACAACAATTTCTTTCCTTACATATCAGAACTCTATGAGAAATCTTGCAGTGCGATCAGATCATAATCATTCTAAAAATTAAAAGGCAGGTATGATAGGTCTGACTTGACCACGTTCCTCATACAAAAAATCACTTTTTGTAACCAGAGTATGATCCTATACAACAATTTCTTTCCTTACATATCAGAACTCTATGAGAAATCTTGCAGTGCGATCAGATCATAAAAAATCTATAAATAAAAAGAAAGGTGTGATGGGTCAGACTTGAACACGTTCCGTATCCAAAAAATTAGTTTCAAATACCAGAGTATGATCTCGTGAAACCATTTCTTTCCTTCTATATCAGCACTCTATGAGAAATCTTGCAGTGCGATCAGATCATAAAAAATCTATAAATGAAAAGAAAGGTCTGATGGGTCAGACTTGGACACGTTCCGTATCCAAAAAATTAGTTTCAAATACCAGAGTATGATCTCGTGAAACCATTTCTTTCCTCCTATATCAGCACTCTATGAGAAATCTTGCAGTGCGATCAGATCATAAAAAATCTCTAAATGAAAAGAAAGGTCTGATGGGTCAGACTTGAACACGTTCCGTATCCAAAAAATTAGTTTCAAATACCAGAGTATGATCTCGTGAAACCATTTCTTTCCTTCTATATCAGCACTCTATGAGAAATCTTGCAGTGCGATCAGATCATAAAAAATCTATAAATGAAAAGAAAGGTCTGATGGGTCAGACTTGGACACGTTCCGTATCCAAAAAATTAGTTTCAAATACCAGAGTATGATCTCGTGAAACCATTTCTTTCCTCCTATATCAGCACTCAATGAGAAATCTTGCAGTGCGATCAGATCATAAAAAATCTCTAAATGAAAAGAAAGGTCTGATGGGTCAGACTTGAACACGTTCCGTATCCAAAAAATTAGTTTCAAATACCAGAGTATGATCTCGTGAAACTATTTCTTTCCTCCTATATCAGCACTCTATGAGAAATCTTGCAGTCCGATCAGATCATAAAAAATCTAAAAATAAAAAGAAAGGTCTGATGGGTCAGACTTGAACACGTTCCGTATCCAAAAAATTAGTTTCAAATACCAGAGTATGATCTCGTGAAACCATTTCTTTCCTCCTATATCAGCATTCTATGAGAAATCTTGCAGTGCGATCAGATCATAAAAAATCTCTAAATGAAAAGAAAGGTACGATAGGTCAGACTTGACCACGTTCCGTATACAAAAATCACTATTTGTAACCAGAGTATGATCCTATACAACAATTTCTTTCCTTACATATCAGAACTCTATGAGAAATCTTGCAGTGCGATCAGATCATAAAAAATCTGTAAATAAAAAGAAAGGTGTGATGGGTCAGACTTGACCACATTCCGTATCCAAAAAATTAGTATCAAATACCAGAGTATGATCTCGTGAGACCATTTCTTTCCTCCCATATCAGCACTCTATGAGAAATCTTGCAGTGCGATCAGATCATAAAAAATCCCTAATTGAAAAGAAAGGTCTGATAGGTCAGACTTGACCACGTTCCGTATACAAAAATCACTATTTGTAACCAGAGTATGATCCTATACAACAATTTCTTTCCTTACATATCAGAACTCTATGAGAAATCTTGCAGTGCGATCAGATCATAAAAAATCTGTAAATAAAAAGAAAGGTGTGATGGGTCAGACTTGAACACGTTCCGTATCCAAAAAATTAGTTTCAAATACCAGAGTACGATCTCGTGGAACCATTTCTTTCCTCCTATATCAGCACTCTATGAGAAATCTTGCAGTGCGATCAGATCATAAAAGATCTAAAAATAAAAAGAAAGGTCTGATAGGTCAGACTTGAACACGTTCCGTATCCAAAAAATTAGTATAAGATACCAGAGTATGATCTCGTTAGACAATCTCTTTCCTCCTATATCAGCACTCTATGAGAAATCTTGCAGGGCGATCAGATCATAATCATTCTAAAAATTAAAAGGCAGGTATGATAGGTCTGACTTGACCACGTTCCTCATACAAAAAATCACTTTTTGTAACCAGAGTATGATCCCATACAACAATTTCTTTCCTTACATATCAGAACTCTATGAGAAATCTTGCAGTGCGATCAGATCATAAAAAATCTATAAATAAAAAGAAAGGTGTGATGGGTCAGACTTGAACACGTTCCGTATCCAAAAAATTAGTTTCAAATACCAGAGTATGATCTCGTGAAACCATTTCTTTCCTTCTATATCAGCACTCTATGAGAAATCTTGCAGTGCGATCAGATCATAAAAAATCTATAAATGAAAAGAAAGGTCTGATGGGTCAGACTTGGACACGTTCCGTATCCAAAAAATTAGTTTCAAATACCAGAGTATGATCTCGTGAAACCATTTCTTTCCTCCTATATCAGCACTCTATGAGAAATCTTGCAGTGCGATCAGATCATAAAAAATCTCTAAATGAAAAGAAAGGTCTGATGGGTCAGACTTGAACACGTTCCGTATCCAAAAAATTAGTTTCAAATACCAGAGTATGATCTCGTGAAACTATTTCTTTCCTCCTATATCAGCACTCTATGAGAAATCTTGCAGTCCGATCAGATCATAAAAAATCTAAAAATAAAAAGAAAGGTCTGATGGGTCAGACTTGAACACGTTCCGTATCCAAAAAATTAGTTTCAAATACCAGAGTATGATCTCGTGAAACCATTTCTTTCCTCCTATATCAGCATTCTATGAGAAATCTTGCAGTGCGATCAGATCATAAAAAATCTCTAAATGAAAAGAAAGGTACGATAGGTCAGACTTGACCACGTTCCGTATACAAAAATCACTATTTGTAACCAGAGTATGATCCTATACAACAATTTCTTTCCTTACATATCAGAACTCTATGAGAAATCTTGCAGTGCGATCAGATCATAAAAAATCTGTAAATAAAAAGAAAGGTGTGATGGGTCAGACTTGAACACGTTCCGTATCCAAAAAATTAGTATCAAATACCAGAGTATGATCTCGTGAGACCATTTCTTTCCTCCCATATCAGCACTCTATGAGAAATCTTGCAGTGCGATCAGATCATAAAAAATCCCTAATTGAAAAGAAAGGTCTGATAGGTCAGACTTGACCACGTTCCGTATACAAAAATCACTATTTGTAACCAGAGTATGATCCTATACAACAATTTCTTTCCTTACATATCAGAACTCTATGAGAAATCTTGCAGTGCGATCAGATCATAAAAAATCTGTAAATAAAAAGAAAGGTGTGATGGGTCAGACTTGAACACGTTCCGTATCCAAAAAATTAGTTTCAAATACCAGAGTACGATCTCGTGGAACCATTTCTTTCCTCCTATATCAGCACTCTATGAGAAATCTTGCAGTGCGATCAGATCATAAAAGATCTAAAAATAAAAAGGCAGGTATGATAGGTCTGACTTGACCACGTTCCTCATACAAAAAATCACTTTTTGTAACCAGAGTATGATCCCATACAACAATTTCTTTCCTTACATATCAGAACTCTATGAGAAATCTTGCAGTGCGATCAGATCATAAAAAATCTATAAATAAAAAGAAAGGTGTGATGGGTCAGACTTGAACACGTTCCGTATCCAAAAAATTAGTTTCAAATACCAGAGTATGATCTCGTGAAACCATTTCTTTCCTCCTATATCAGCACTCTATGAGAAATCTTGCAGTGCGATCAGATCATAAAAGATCTAAAAATAAAAAGAAAGGTCTGATAGGTCAGACTTGAACACGTTCCGTATCCAAAAAATTAGTATAAGATACCAGAGTATGATCTCGTGAAACCATTTCTTTCCTCCTATATCAGCACTCTATGAGAAATCTTGCAGTGCGATCAGATCATAAAAAATCTCTAAATGAAAAGAAAGGTCTGATGGGTCAGACTTGAACACGTTCCGTATCCAAAAAATTAGTTTCAAATACCAGAGTATGATCTCGTGAAACTATTTCTTTCCTCCTATATCAGCACTCTATGAGAAATCTTGCAGTCCGGTCAGATCATAAAAAATCTAAAAATAAAAAGAAAGGTCTGATAGGTCAGACTTGAACACGTTCCGTATACAAAAATCACTATTTGTAACCAGAGTATGATCCTATACAACAATTTCTTTCCTTACATATCAGAACTCTATGAGAAATCTTGCAGTGCGATCAGATCATAAAAAATCTGTAAATAAAAAGAAAGGTGTGATGGGTCAGACTTGAACACGTTCCGTATCCAAAAAATTAGTATCAAATACCAGAGTATGATCTCGTGAGACCATTTCTTTCCTCCCATATCAGCACTCTATGAGAAATCTTGCAGTGCGATCAGATCATAAAAAATCCCTAATTGAAAAGAAAGGTCTGATAGGTCAGACTTGACCACGTTCCGTATACAAAAATCACTATTTGTAACCAGAGTATGATCCTATACAACAATTTCTTTCCTTACATATCAGAACTCTATGAGAAATCTTGCAGTGCGATCAGATCATAAAAAATCTGTAAATAAAAAGAAAGGTGTGATGGGTCAGACTTGAACACGTTCCGTATCCAAAAAATTAGTTTCAAATACCAGAGTATGATCTCGTGAAACTATTTCTTTCCTCCTATATCAGCACTCTATGAGAAATCTTGCAGTCCGATCAGATCATAAAAAATCTAAAAATAAAAAGAAAGGTCTGATGGGTCAGACTTGAACACGTTCCGTATCCAAAAAATTAGTATTAAATACCAGAGTACGATCTCGTGGAACCATTTCTTTCCTCCTATATCAGCACTCTATGAGAAATCTTGCAGGGCGATCAGATCATAATCATTCTAAAAATTAAAAGGCAGGTATGATAGGTCTGACTTGACCACGTTCCTCATACAAAAAATCACTTTTTGTAACCAGAGTATGATCCCATACAACAATTTCTTTCCTTACCTATCAGAACTCTATGAGAAATCTTGCAGTGCGATCAGATCATAAAAAATCTATAAATAAAAAGAAAGGTGTGATGGGTCAGACTTGAACACGTTCCGTATCCAAAAAATTAGTTTCAAATACCAGAGTATGATCTCGTGAAACCATTTCTTTCCTTCTATATCAGCACTCTATGAGAAATCTTGCAGTGCGATCAGATCATAAAAAATCTATAAATGAAAAGAAAGGTCTGATGGGTCAGACTTGGACACGTTCCGTATCCAAAAAATTAGTTTCAAATACCAGAGTATGATCTCGTGAAACCATTTCTTTCCTCCTATATCAGCACTCTATGAGAAATCTTGCAGTGCGATCAGATCATAAAAAATCTCTAAATGAAAAGAAAGGTCTGATGGGTCAGACTTGAACACGTTCCGTATCCAAAAAATTAGTTTCAAATACCAGAGTATGATCTCGTGAAACTATTTCTTTCCTCCTATATCAGCACTCTATGAGAAATCTTGCAGTCCGATCAGATCATAAAAAATCTAAAAATAAAAAGAAAGGTCTGATGGGTCAGACTTGAACACGTTCCGTATCCAAAAAATTAGTTTCAAATACCAGAGTATGATCTCGTGAAACCATTTCTTTCCTCCTATATCAGCATTCTATGAGAAATCTTGCAGTGCGATCAGATCATAAAAAATCTCTAAATGAAAAGAAAGGTACGATAGGTCAGACTTGACCACGTTCCGTATACAAAAATCACTATTTGTAACCAGAGTATGATCCTATACAACAATTTCTTTCCTTACATATCAGAACTCTATGAGAAATCTTGCAGTGCGATCAGATCATAAAAAATCTGTAAATAAAAAGAAAGGTGTGATGGGTCAGACTTGAACACGTTCCGTATCCAAAAAATTAGTATCAAATACCAGAGTATGATCTCGTGAGACCATTTCTTTCCTCCCATATCAGCACTCTATGAAAAATCTTGCAGTGCGATCAGATCATAAAAAATCCCTAATTGAAAAGAAAGGTCTGATAGGTCAGACTTGACCACGTTCCGTATACAAAAATCACTATTTGTAACCAGAGTATGATCCTATACAACAATTTCTTTCCTTACATATCAGAACTCTATGAGAAATCTTGCAGTGCGATCAGATCATAAAAAATCTGTAAATAAAAAGAAAGGTGTGATGGGTCAGACTTGAACACGTTCCGTATCCAAAAAATTAGTTTCAAATACCAGAGTACGATCTCGTGGAACCATTTCTTTCCTCCTATATCAGCACTCTATGAGAAATCTTGCAGTGCGATCAGATCATAAAAGATCTAAAAATAAAAAGAAAGGTCTGATAGGTCAGACTTGAACACGTTCCGTATCCAAAAAATTAGTATAAGATACCAGAGTATGATCTCGTTAGACAATCTCTTTCCTCCTATATCAGCACTCTATGAGAAATCTTGCAGGGCGATCAGATCATAATCATTCTAAAAATTAAAAGGCAGGTATGATAGGTCTGACTTGACCACGTTCCTCATACAAAAAATCACTTTTTGTAACCAGAGTATGATCCCATACAACAATTTCTTTCCTTACATATCAGAACTCTATGAGAAATCTTGCAGTGCGATCAGATCATAAAAAATCTATAAATAAAAAGAAAGGTGTGATGGGTCAGACTTGAACACGTTCCGTATCCAAAAAATTAGTTTCAAATACCAGAGTATGATCTCGTGAAACCATTTCTTTCCTTCTATATCAGCACTCTATGAGAAATCTTGCAGTGCGATCAGATCATAAAAAATCTATAAATGAAAAGAAAGGTCTGATGGGTCAGACTTGGACACGTTCCGTATCCAAAAAATTAGTTTCAAATACCAGAGTATGATCTCGTGAAACCATTTCTTTCCTCCTATATCAGCACTCTATGAGAAATCTTGCAGTGCGATCAGATCATAAAAAATCTCTAAATGAAAAGAAAGGTCTGATGGGTCAGACTTGGACACGTTCCGTATCCAAAAAATTAGTTTCAAATACCAGAGTATGATCTCGTGAAACCATTTCTTTCCTCCTATATCAGCACTCTATGAGAAATCTTGCAGTGCGATCAGATCATAAAAAATCTCTAAATGAAAAGAAAGGTCTGATGGGTCAGACTTGAACACGTTCCGTATCCAAAAAATTAGTTTCAAATACCAGAGTATGATCTCGTGAAACTATTTCTTTCCTCCTATATCAGCACTCTATGAGAAATCTTGCAGTCCGATCAGATCATAAAAAATCTAAAAATAAAAAGAAAGGTCTGATGGGTCAGACTTGAACACGTTCCGTATACAAAAATCACTATTTGTAACCAGAGTATGATCCTATACAACAATTTCTTTCCTTACATATCAGAACTCTATGAGAAATCTTGCAGTGCGATCAGATCATAAAAAATCTGTAAATAAAAAGAAAGGTGTGATGGGTCAGACTTGAACACGTTCCGTATCCAAAAAATTAGTATCAAATACCAGAGTATGATCTCGTGAGACCATTTCTTTCCTCCCATATCAGCACTCTATGAGAAATCTTGCAGTGCGATCAGATCATAAAAAATCCCTAATTGAAAAGAAAGGTCTGATAGGTCAGACTTGACCACGTTCCGTATACAAAAATCACTATTTGTAACCAGAGTATGATCCTATACAACAATTTCTTTCCTTACATATCAGAACTCTATGAGAAATCTTGCAGTGCGATCAGATCATAAAAAATCTGTAAATAAAAAGAAAGGTGTGATGGGTCAGACTTGAACACGTTCCGTATCCAAAAAATTAGTTTCAAATACCAGAGTATGATCTCGTGAAACTATTTCTTTCCTCCTATATCAGCACTCTATGAGAAATCTTGCAGTCCGATCAGATCATAAAAAATCTAAAAATAAAAAGAAAGGTCTGATGGGTCAGACTTGAACACGTTCCGTATCCAAAAAATTAGTATTAAATACCAGAGTACGATCTCGTGGAACCATTTCTTTCCTCCTATATCAGCACTCTATGAGAAATCTTGCAGGGCGATCAGATCATAATCATTCTAAAAATTAAAAGGCAGGTATGATAGGTCTGACTTGACCACGTTCCTCATACAAAAAATCACTTTTTGTAACCAGAGTATGATCCCATACAACAATTTCTTTCCTTACCCATCAGAACTCTATGAGAAATCTTGCAGTGCGATCAGATCATAAAAAATCTATAAATAAAAAGAAAGGTGTGATGGGTCAGACTTGAACACGTTCCGTATCCAAAAAATTAGTTTCAAATACCAGAGTATGATCTCGTGAAACCATTTCTTTCCTTCTATATCAGCACTCTATGAGAAATCTTGCAGTGCGATCAGATCATAAAAAATCTATAAATGAAAAGAAAGGTCTGATGGGTCAGACTTGGACACGTTCCGTATCCAAAAAATTAGTTTCAAATACCAGAGTATGATCTCGTGAAACCATTTCTTTCCTCCTATATCAGCACTCTATGAGAAATCTTGCAGTGCGATCAGATCATCAAAAATCGAAAAATAAAAAGAAAGGTCTGATAGGTTAGACTTGACCACGTTCCGTTTACAAAAAATCACTATTTGTAGCCCGACTTTGATTCCACAAGACCTCTTTAATCCACACATGTCAGTACTCTATGAGAAATCTTTCAGTACGATTAGATCATAAAAATTTTATAAACAAAAAAAAGGGTCTGATATGCCTGACTTAGCCACGTTCCATATACAAAAACTAAGTGTTAAATCATAAAAAATCTAGCAACTGTCAAACATAAGATTTAGCATGATAATTCTTGTAAATCGGTAGCTGACCAAGTAGCTGATTATACGTGATCATACAAGAGTATGAAAAATCAGGATCCATGGATTCGATCTTTCTTAACAGTCTGATTAAGAAAACTCATAATTTACTTATTGACCTTCAAAAATATGTTCAGTTTTAAGATTAAATATCAGATTAACGAATTCGAACTTTAAAATTTGAAGCAAAAACGAGATATGAAGTAGGAGTATCTCTGTATACACTCGCGATCTGCAGACATCATTCAGGATTCTTCACTGTCAAATCTTTTCTTACTGTTCTATCATATCAGATAATCAAGATTACAAGAGTCACTGTCAAACATAAGATTTTGCATGCTGATTTATGTAAGCTGATAGCTGACTAAGATGCCGATGACACGGGATCATACACGAGTATGAAAAATCAGGATCCATCGATTCGATCTTTCTTAACAGTCCGATTGAGAAAACTTATAAATTACTTATTGACCTTCAAAAATATGTTCATACTTAAGATTAAATATCAGATTAACGAATTCGAACTATGAAATTTGAAGCCAAAACGAGACATGAAGTAGGAGTATCTGTGTATACATTAGCGATCTGTAGACTGCTCGCTGTTGTATTTCGTCAGAAAATCCAGATTACAAGAGCAACTGTCAAACATATGGATTTAGCATGCTGATTCATGTAAATTAGTGGCTGATCAAGCAGCTGACAATACGGGATCATACTAGAGTATGAAAAGTCAGTTTTCTTGGATTCGATCTTTCTAAACAGTACGATTCAGAAAACTCATAAATTACTTATTGACCTTCGAAAATCTGTTGATACTCAAGATTGAATAGCAGATAAACGAATTCGAGCTAGTAAAATCGGAACCAAAACGAGATATAAAGTAGGAGTATCTCTGTATACACTTGCGATCTCTAGACATCAGTTACGATACTTCAATGTCAAATGTTTTCTTGCCTTTGTATTTTGGCAAATAATCCAGATTACAAGAGTAACTGTCAAACATAAAATTTGGCATGCTCATTCATGTAAGTTGGTAGCTAATTAAAATACTGCTTACACTCGATCATACAAGAGTATGAAAAATCAGGTTCCTTAGGGTGATGGCACAAACTCTGTAGATGCGCCTCATCCACCGTCTGCCGATCCACGCTCCTCACTTAAGCCAGCAGAAACTGTAGCGATAGACGGTGGACGTCGGTGCCGCATCCACCGTCAACTATCTATCGCTACAGTTTCTGCTAGGATTAGGTGGGGAGCGCGGACCGATAGGGGGTAGATGCGGAGCATCTCCAATGTTTGTGTCATTGCGCTTCGATGAGATTTTTCCATACAGTCCGATAGAGAAAACTCGAATATTACTTTTCAATCTTCGAAAATATGTTTATATCTAAGCTGGAATATCAGATTAACGAATTCGAGCTAGAAATTTAGAAGCCAAAACGAGATATGAAGTAGGAGTATCTCTGTATATCTCTGTGTACTATTTCAGATAAACAAGATTACAAAAGCATCTTTAAAATATGCAGTTTTGCGTAGCAAGCTCAATTGTTTCAGCTGGTAACTGCATCAGAAGCATGTAATAATTTGACATCTATGGCAGTTCAACAACTGTACTTTTAGTAAACCGACTGTT
This sequence comes from Encarsia formosa, assembly GCA_038277355.1. Classification (NCBI taxonomy): domain Eukaryota; kingdom Metazoa; phylum Arthropoda; class Insecta; order Hymenoptera; family Aphelinidae; genus Encarsia; species Encarsia formosa. Next base: position 48,388,634 of record CM076188.1, on the reverse strand, counting down.
TTTCTAACCTAAGGCTGTTAAACATTCTGAAAACTTTGTCAGTATGACTAATTATAAAGAATTTTTCTCATTGACATGTAAATAAAAAATTCATAGAGTCAAATTTAGTTAGTTACTCAAGCTTTATTTAGTCTTATTATAGAATTGCTAGTTTTTTCTGTTTCCAAAATATTTTCTTAATTTCTGAGTTGTCATAAAACGTCAACCGAAATTAAAAACATAGCCAAAAAACGGCTGTTTATTATTGTTCGTTAGGATAGACCAACAAATAATTGTTTATTTATTATAGAATTTCTCGCAAGCTGACAACTGTATGAGAAAACCTCTTTAATTCGTGTAATGCTTTCAATCCATCAGAACGCATCAATGACTCATGATTATAAAATTTTGTCGTTGCAGGTTATGAAATTAATACTAGAATAGTCGACTGCTGAGTTATTGAAATGACAGCTGATCAAGCAGCAAATTATACGCGTTTGGACTAGAGTATGAAAAATTATACTATCACAGTTCTTACCGTAAAACCGGAATTTTGACTCTTGTTTTCGATTTTTATGCGAGAAAATATATTTTGAAACCCGTGCACAACGTTACCAGGGTTCTGTAACGAACTTTGGGCCACGCTTCACTTTAGCTTGGTGGCTTCAAACCATCCCAATGACTTTTGCGCTTCGGTGTTGAAAGATATTATTAACTATTTTAAGGCTGTTAAGCATTTAGAAAAAATTTTCGATGCAACCAATCATTAAATAATTCAGTTAATGATGCGAAAATAGTTATTTTATACTGTCACAGTTGGTTAGTTTCTTAAGCATCAGGCAGTCTCATAATGGAATTTAATGAGATCCGACAACCGTAAGAGAAAACCTCTTTAATTGGTGGATTGTCTTTAACCCATAAGAACGTATCATATGATTATGAAATTTAATTTTTGCAGGTTATGAAAGAAACATTTTAATGGGCGACTGCTGATATCTGAAGTCGGTATCTGAACAAGGAGCTAATTACACGCGTTCAGACAAGAGTATGAAAAGTCGGTTTCAATGGGTTATATGTTTTCAATCTATTTGATTTTTTAATCTAACCGAATTACTTATTAACCTTTGAATATCTTGACCTAGCTCTGATTAATATTCAATTTAACGAAAGGCGAGTTAGGAAGCTTGAAAACAAAATGAGATTTGATGTAGGAGTATCTATGTGTATAACAGAAAGTCTACAAACTTGATCTGATAAAAATATGTCAAATCTGTTATTTTTGCAGTACTTCGGCAGATGAAGCAGATTACGAAAGTAATGATGGAATTTTTTCGTTATAAGCTCATTTCTCATCTCTTCATCGCATTAGGGGCTTCTTACTTTATGATGTTCATAGAAATACGGTAACTGCACAAATAGAAAATTGACAATTTAACTAGTTTAAAGACATGAGACTTTATCAAAGTTCGTTATGAAATATTCTATGAAAATTTCATAATGAACTTTGAGAAAAACATATCGAGCAACTGGATAGTTAGTGAAGCTTCTTACAATTTCAGCATCCTATTTTTCGATAGACAAGAGTATGAATTTTTTTTCAATGTGTTTGAAGTCTCTAAACTGTCTGATTTTGAAATCTCCTTTCATTAATCATTGACTTTTTGATGTTTTAAAGTTTCTGCGATTGATTGCCGACTGAACGAAAGGGAAGTTAGGAAATTTTTGAGACAAGATGAGATTTGACTTTAGAGTTTCTTTGAGTAAACATAACAACGAGGTTAAAGTTGTCAAATTTTTATTTGCATGATGAATTTTTTGTCACATAAGTTCATTACTAACTATAACTGCATTTTCCGGAGAGCAACAAGCTTTCTTCGTTGTAGAAGTGTTACTGTCTGAGTAACACCATAATGATATTCATAACTGAAAATTTTTATCATGCTAAGGTAAGGCATTGAGAGAAGATTAAGCTGCTGTTGAGCTGGTAAAACTTTACTCTCCGCGACATATTATACGTGATCAGACAACTGAATGAGAAATATTTTCTAACTAAGAATGATACTGGAGTATGAATAACTTATGGTCGGTTGTTTCTTTATAAAGCATTATTTTAAAGATTTTGTAGCTTTAAAATTCGACTTATATCTTTACCTATAAATATTGGCTCCAGCTAGATTAAAATAGATTATAGAACAGAAATCATTATTTAAATATGATTTAAAAAAAAAAATTGCCTACCTGCCATTGAACAAAAATTTATGAATCACCACAAAATATTTTCTATGACGTACCAGAAATATTTCTGGGACGTCCCAGAAAATGAAGTTTTATATATATAAAGTCCCAGAAATGTCCCAGAAAACGAAAGTCCCAGAAATAAGTAAAGTATGTAGATATATATATATGTTTAAATATATGTAATGTGCACTAACCGGACATTTCATATATACGACCGGCACTATCCGGACATTTCAACACTATCCGGACAGTCAGGATAGTGTTTGGTCCCATTTTTTCCGAGACCAAATAAAAATGAGTTCCAGGAATTGGGTGATGGGTTATTTGGGATGGGTTATTTTGGTTGAACCGCGCAAACCTAGAAAATTTTTTTATTGATGGGTTATTTTGGAAAAAAAAATAAAAAAAGAAGGGTTATTTGGTTTTTTTGAATACGTGGGTGGATTGCGCGTGATTTGCGCTTTAAGAGGGTGTATTATTGCTTTAGTAATTTATCATGCGGTATGTACAGTGAGCCATATTAGATAGATATATATATATATATTTATATATCTAATGTCTAAAGGCTATATAGTAGAAAGGATGCTATATTCTCGGCCTTATTAGATACTATATACACATATTTATATAGTATATATACATATCTAATATGGCTTAGAATATAGCAACTCTTTTTCCATAGATATGTATATATTAGATATGGTCTAGCAACCCTTCTACTATAGATATGTATATATCTAATATAGGCCATATTAGATACTATATATACACATATTTGTATAGTATATATATCTTGGTGTCGGATTTTTGGGTCGCTTTTATGGGTCGGATTTTTGGGTCACTTTTTTGGGTCGGTTTTTTGTATCGTTTTTTACAGATTCACTCCTCATATAAAAAGCTTCGCTTCAATAAAAAATCAGCTCAATTTAATGAATCAGTAACTGATGATCTCCCAATTTTTAAAACCGTATCGTCCTTGGCACTAACAAGGAGAGGACCAGACATTTGGGTCATAGATTTGGCTAAAACTTGGTATATGGGCTCCAAATATGCCAAAAAGAAACCTCCAAGTGTCAGTTTCTCTGAATGGGCCTTTTGAAGTCATGTTCCCTCTACACCCCATGTTGAAAAATCAGCATTTTATCAGCATTTTACAATAAAAAGCTATTTTTGACCGGATTTTCAAAAAAATATTGCTCAGACCCTATTACACTTACAGAATTCCGGAACCTCGCATTTTTTTTGTCTTTCCCAGTACTTTCTGGAAAAAATTATTTGAGATTTTTTTTTTCATGTATTAGAGCATGTAAAATGAGATATTTAAAATGAAAAAATGATGAAAAATATCTTACTTTTACTTAGTCTAATACATGAAAAAAAAATCTCATATAATTTTTTCCAGAAAGTACTTGGAAAGACGAAAAAAGTGCGAGGTTGCGGAATTCTGTAAGTGTAATAGGGTCTGAGCAATATTTTTCTGAAAATCAGGTCAAAAACAGCTTTTTATTGTAAAATGCTGATAAAATGCTGATTTTTCAACATGGGGTGTAGAGAGAACATGACTTTAAAAGGCCCATTCAGAGAAACCGACACTTGGAGGTTTCTTTTCGGCATATTTGGAGCCCATATACCAAGTTTTAGCCAAATCCATGACCCAAATGTCTGGTCCTCTCCTTGTAAGTACAATGAATATGTAATCAATTTTCCCCCAAACCTTAAATATCAATAATCTAGAACGTAGAGTTCAGTATATAAGTAATGATAAATCATCCTCTAAGCCTTAAACCTGTAAAACCCTTAGTGTCAACATCTGTTAACAATCGGTTCATTACTCCTGAAGCCGCTTCACAAATTGAAACCTCGCTAGCATTCTGTGCCGTGGTTATGAGACTTCCAGGCTTACAGATGATTGATCATTCACCATCGTAACGAAGCTTTTAGTCATCTAATGTTTTGGCGATAATAGAGGAGATAGTATAGACAAGCAATTTCTGAAAAACCGATTTTTTCACATTGTCTTATAATACAACATCTAAAGATCATTGTGTCAAAATTTTATGACGATCAGAGCAAAACTCTAGCAGCAACAGATGCTTCACTCAAATACCTTCAAACGCGTCAGGGAGAAACTTTTTAACTTAAAACGCGTTTTTATCGAAACTTCTTTTTTGATTACGGTGACAGCTTTAACTCAAAAGCCAATGATACGATAATTTTCTAATTTTGCACACAGTTTTTATACGTAAAAATCGCATGGATGACAACTCGTGTTTGAAAATTTTTTTATTTTGACAAAATGGCAACTCAGAAATGGTGAATTTTTTGGGTCTACGACAAAATGTCATAGCGACAAAATATCCGCAACAAAATGTCCAACGACTAAATACCGAACGACGAAATACCCGCGACAAAATAACCGCGACACAACATCCATCTTACAAGGAGATGGTTTGACCTTTGGGACCAGAATTTTCATGAAACTTTACACAAAGTTTTTATTCGTTATAAAAACATGACCTTCAGTGTTCTTTTCCCAGAATGGGCTTTTTTTCACCTACTTCCCATATACAGTAGTGATCAAAATTATAAGGCACCCCCTAAAATTCGCTTGTTTCAAGTTAATATTTTGACTTTGTGCAAGCCTGCACGTGTTTAAATATTTTAGTATTCATCTCTAAAATTTTTTTTGTTCAAAACAAGTTCAGTACTTGAAAAAAAAACGTTTACTTTATATTAATTCGTCTTTCCAATCAATTTTTATCCTCTTTTAAGCTTAAAATGACTTTTTTTTTAAAACAGCTAAATTTAGTTCTTTTATGATCTAGATAGTGTTCTGTAAAATTTCTATAAACACCTAAGTGAATAATATATTTTTTTCGCGTTTCTCCGATGTTCAAGTTTATCGAAAAAAATTTTCAAGCTGATTAATAGAAAAATTTTCAAGCCACAAAGAAAAAATACATTTTTTTAAACTTGAAAAAACATTGATTTTTTGTACTTTAACATTGTTTTTCGCTTAAATTTGCTTTTTTTTATTAATTTGGGAGGTAAAAATTATATTAAACTGATATTTGATGAATTTTAAACTAATTCAATTTATTATGAATCAAAATCTTACAGAGAATTTTAAAAAAATATGTTAAAAAACAGTTTTTCTAATACAGTTAAATTTCACAAAAATAACTTCAATTTGTATTTAATTGATTACAAGCAATATACTTATCGAATTGACTTTTTCATTAATTTTAATGATTTTTTAATTAATATTCAGTTAGAAGTTTCAGAGAGTTTATTCAACTTGAAGTAATTTTTCAAATTCATAGAATTCGAATGCCAGTAGCGATAATTGTTCGACTGGTAAAGAATTTATCTACATTACCGACCGAGCAGTCATTATTGATAAATTAGTTTTTTAAATGTTTATAAGCTTGCATAACTTTCATCATGGGAAGAAAAGCAGTTTCTGATAAAATTAAGTGGCAGATTATAGGATTGTTGAAAGAAGGAAAAAATCAGAGTCAAATTTCAAAAATATTCAAAGTTAGTAGGTGTTGCGTTCAAAACACCATTAAGACGTATGAAAGCACGAAATCCGTAAAAGTGAAAAGTGGCGCTGGCAGGCCAAGAATAACAAGTAACCGGATTGATCGAATTATTATTAAAAAGGCAAAGAATAATCGTGCAGTTACAGCAAACAATATCAAAAACCAAATAAATGAAGAACTTAATGTAAAAGTGTCTCGAGTAACAGTTAATAGACGTTTGCTTGAGAAGAACATGAAATCTGCTGTCGCAACTCGTAAGCCTCTTCTAACTGCAAAAAACCGAAAAGCTAGGTATGAATGGTGCAAAGACAAGCTATCATGGACAGTTGAAAAATGGAATTTAGTTCTTTTTAGCGATGAATCTAGCTTCCAACTTTTTTCAAACAGACCAAAGCGAATAAGACGTACTAGCAGTGAAAAATACAATCCTGATTGCCATGCTCCAAGTGTGCAGAAAGGTGGTGGATCAATTATGGTTTGGGGTTGCCTGTCAGGAAAAGGAAAAGGAGAACTTCAATTTGTGCAAGGTACAGTGAACAGCGAAAAATACATCGAGACTATGGAAAATTTTATGCTTCCATCAAAAACAAAGGTTTATGGAATCAAATCAAAGAAAACGATGCAATGGTTTAATGATAATAAAATACCTATACTAGATTGGCCAGCACGTTCTCCAGATTTTAATATAATTGAGAATGCTTGGGATCAAATAGAGATAATGATCAAAGACAAAGGCCTGAGAAATTTGGAAGATTTAAAACGAGAGTTTGCTGTAGCCTGGCAAAAATTGAGTCTCAGTTACTGTAAAAAACTTGCAGAATCTATGGTCCGAAGAGTTCGCGCTTGCTTCAAGGCTAAAGGAGGATCAACTAAGTACTAAAGAAGGGTAAACTAATTACTAAATATATAAAAAACATATTATATTAAATAATAAAAATGAATATAATAATTATTTCTAAAAATAAATTAATACTATTACTTGTAATCAATTAAATACAAATTGAAGTTATTTTTGTGAAATTTAACTGTATTAGAAAAACTGTTTTTTAACATATTTTTTTAAAATTCTCTGTAAGATTAGTAGTATAGACAGGCCGGTTTCAAGCCACCTGGCGATCCCTACCTTACCGACCGAGGGTTCGTGTCCGTGCTAAGTTACCGACCGAGGGTTCGTGTCCATGCTAAGTTGTCCTTGCACACCTGGCAGATCCCTACCTTACCGACCGAGGGTTCGTGTCCGTGCTAAGTTACCGACCGAGGGTTCGCGTCCGTGCTAAGTTACCGACCGAGGGTTCGTGTCCGTGCTAAGTCGGTAAGGCAGATTCCTTCTTTACCGATCAACTGAGTTGTGTCAAATGACCCCGATAATGCTGAGTTCTACATTACCGACGGTCGGTAATTCAGATCAGGGTTATTCCCTTAATGGCTTAGTTTTTCTGAATCTGCTTTGCTGACTGTCTTATCTATTTACCATCAGTCGGTAAAGCAGTTTATTGAAACTATTTGAAACCTTTTGATTCTTTTTGAAACCCTTTTGATACTTTATAATACCCTTTCGAAACTATTTGAAACCCTTTTGATACTTTTTGAAACCCTTTTGATACTATTTGAAACCCTTTTGATACTATTTGAAACCTTTTTGATACTTTTCGAAACCCTTTTGAGACTATTTGAGACCCTTTTGATACTTTTCGAAACCCTTTTGATTCTTTTTGAAACCCTTTCGAAACTATTTGAAACCCTTTCGAAACTATTGGAAACCCTTTCGAAACTATTTGAAACCCTTTTGATACTTTATGATACCCTTTCGAAACTATTTGAAACCCTTTTGATACTTTATGATACCCTTTTGATACTATTTGAAACCCTTTTGATACTATTTGATACCCTTTTGATACTATTTGATACCCTTTTGATACTATTTGAAACCCTTTCGAAACTATTTGAAACCCTTTCGAAACTATTTGAAACCCTTTTGATTCTTTTTGAAACCCTTTTGATACTTTATGATACCCTTTTGATACTATTTGAAACCCTTTCGAAACTATTTGAAACCCTTTTGATACTATTTGATACCCTTTTGATACTATTTGAAACCCTTTTGATACTATTTGAAACCCTTTCGAAACTATTTGAAACCCTTTTAATATTTTTGAAACTCTTTGAAACTAATTGATTGAACGATAAGGAGTCTGAAATAAAAACAATATGAAATTTATTTTATTAAATTTATTTTGCGATGGGTACAGTAAATCATAATTATGCAATTACAGTAGAATATATTTATTATTATTTTCTAGAAAAAAATGTTAAGCTTGATTTAAAATCTTGATTACAATCGGATGTTGCTGAGTACGGTTAAAGCTCTATCAAATTTTTATCATCCTTTTTCTTTTCTTCTTTTCCTTGTCTCTTTTAAAAGCTTTATTTTCATAGTTATTTTTTTCTTGGAGCTTTTTGCTCGGAATAACTTTTCCAAGCAGAAGTTTTGTCGTCTTCAAGACGCTCGTACACTGAAAAACCTTGCTCCCAACAAGGTAGGTGGCGCCGCTGCGCCAAAAATGCGGAGCGGCGCGGCGCATTTTCACATCCCCTGCAACCAAATATTTCGGTAGCGTGCAACTGAAAATTTGAAAATCTGCCAGTCTGGACCAGTCTTGGAAACTATCTCTGGCGGCTGGGCGGTTTTACGGCGTCGATGAGTTAAAAGACTTAATGATAGTTTAACGGTCATTAAACAATTTTTTTTTAATGTTTAGTGGAAAAGGTGATTTTCTCTCTCGGCGTCGCGAAAACGTTACAACGCTTTGTAAATTAACAAAAACAAATTAGTTTTTTGAATTTTTAACGTTAAAACAGTTATGTGAAAAATAATATTACTGCATAATTTAAATATAATGTAATGTTTGTGAGAAATATTTATCGAAAAAAAATTTAAGTACATACACCATCAAATTATTTTTGTAAGTAATTTTTTAACATAATTTTTAGAATGTGTGACTATAATTTTAACACGGCTAAATTTAATTTTTAGGGTTAGTTTATGTACCATGGATCAGAATAATTCATTAAATTTGAGTCAAAAAAATCCAAGATTGATTATTGAAAATGCAGTCTTATTCTTAACTATTCAGTTGTACGCTTTAAGTATATCGAGGTCAAATATTTAGAAAATAATTGAAATTTTTTCAAATTTTATAACAAATACATACGTCCCTTTTTTAAAAGACCGCTTTAATGAAAGTTTATTTCAAGCCATCGATGATATTGTTCAGAAAGAAATACATCATATATTATTAAAATACAATGATCCATTTAAAAATTATAGCACAGAAAAAAACGATTGAGTTTATATAAACAATTTGGTTTGTATTCAGACCCGATTGAGTGCGAGATTAAACAAGTAGAAGTAACAAAAAAAAAAAAAAGGTAGTATACTGAAAAATACTGATAAAAGTTATGTACTTTTTCGAATATCTTTGGCAGAATCTTTGAAAAGATTATTAAGCATCGATGGATTATTCAAGCAAATGTTAAGTTACATTGAATTTTTGCAGAACGAAAAAAATTTACTAATAAATTTTATTCAAGGAGAATTGTGGAAAGAACAATTAAAAAATTTTACAAAGTCTGGTGTGAACGTTATTGTATTACCACTCTTTGCATATTTTGACGATTTAGAACTTGGTAATGCTTTAGGTGGTCATGCAGGCATCAATCAAATTGGTGCGGTTTATGCATGGATTCCTTGCTTACCTCCATGGTTTGCTTAAAAATTGGAAAGTATAATTTATTCAGATATTTTTCATTCTAGTGATAGAAAAACATTCGGAAATTATGCAGTTTTTAAAAATTTTATTGCCGATTTGCGTAACTTATACGAGAATGGTATTGAAGTTACTGTTGATAATGTCACGTATAAAATATATTTCATTACAAGTTTGATCTTAGAAGATAATCTAGGCGTCAATAGTATTTTTGGATTTTCCTCTTCGTTTTCTAAAACACATTTTTGTCGATTATGTTATATTGCAAACGTTCAACATTTATGTAAAGAAGATGAATCAATTCTCCGTACAATCGAACAGTATGAAAAAGATGCTTCGGACCAAGATAGTTTTCAAAATACTGGTGTAAATGAAAAATGCATTTTTAACGTTTTAGATTTTTTTCACATTTTAAAAAATTACACTTTTGATATTATGCACGACTTGTTCGAGGGTGTTTGCAGCTATGTCTTAGCCAAGTTGTTAATCCAATTTATCGAAATTGATGAATTTTTTACTGAAGAATATTTTAACTTTGTACTGCAATCACACAATTTTTCCTCTGAATCTGGAAGTATTCCAACGCGTATTAAAATGGATTATTTAAAAAAAAAATAAAAAACTAAAAATGTCTGCATCAGAAACTTTGTTCATGTGCACTTATTTTGGGGCACTGATAGGAGATCAAATTCCTAGAAATAATGTGCACTGGAAACTATACCTAAAACTTCGAGATATTGTTGGAATTGTAACTGCTCCTTTTCACACAAGAGCAGATCTCGCTAGATTAAATGATACAATTAGAGAACATCATGAACTTTACATTGAATTGTTTGGTCACTTGACTGCCAAATTTCATTTTTTATTGCACTACTACAGAGCGTCTTTAAGAAATGGCCCTTTAATGAAAACATCATCGATGAGGTTTGAATCATTTCATACGGTTATCAAAGGATCAATAGATGCCTCATGTACTCATAAAAAATCCATTAAAAGTGTCGCAATCAGACTGCAGTTGAGTATGATGAATCAACATTTTTTAAAGTATGAAGACTTGACAATTCAATACGGTTTAATACTTAAAAGTAATTTGTTCAAAGATAATATTTATTAAGCTTCAAATGCAATTGAGTATAAATCTGTGACTGTAAACGGGATCAAATATTGTAAAGGCACTATTATCATGACTAAAATAACTGATGATTACATTGAATTTGGAAAAATTGAGAACGTCTTCGTTGTAGAAGGGATTATTCAATTTAACTATGTTTTGTATCAGTCCCAATATTTCGATGAACATTTTTTTTGCTTACAATGTACAATCCCTGCAAACTACAGACTATATTGATTATAATTCAATTTCAGACAAAATACCATGTTTGTTGTTTGTAATCGAGAACAGAGATTATATTGTAACCAAGCATATTTTGTGAAAAAAATTGTTAATATCGTAATTCGAAGAAATTGTATATAACTTGGAAATAAATTTTTTTTTTTTTTAATTTTATTTCGAAATTTGTTTATTCTAGTTTATCATTTTTTATTACAATAGGGTTGGCAATACTAGTAATATTGTTTCTGAAAGTATTCGATTTTTAATGAATTTAAAAATTTTTTTTAGAATTTTTAAGGCTAAGTTTATCAAGAAAAAAATTAGGAAAAGTTTTTGAAACTACGGGATTATGACGTCCTCGTACCGAAATTACATTGACAGTATATCTATATATATTGAAATTTATTCAATTTTAAGGAGGCTTGGCAGCGTAGGGGTCGTACCTAGCGGGGGCCCTTGCGGGTGCATGAAATTGAAAATAAGAAAAAAAGTATTTTTTTTATATATTTTTATTAGTAAGTGATTATTTATCATTTTTAAACATATTAAAACAAAATTTAAGATAAAAAATTTTTAAAAACGTTGAAAAATTGCATGTTTTGAAGGTTATGTACCGCAATTTTCTATTTTTCTTGTGAATTAGTCCGATAATCTTAAATTTTTATAATTTTAAAATAATCTTCAAATTTTTATCTTGAAAATGACACCTGACTCGTAGTAAACTTGTGGATTTTGATGATTTGCCAAATTTTTAAATGTTTTTTTCCATAAGAGCCCATGTTAAAAAAAAAAAATTCTAAACTGATTTTTTTCTCGAAAACGAGTCCGACAACCATTGTTGTGTTAAATAGGAAAGTTGTTTGTCTTACTTCAAGGAATCTACAGGAATTTTTTGGGTTCTTACTTTTGGATTTTGAAAAAACTGCCAAGCCTCCTTAAATGCTTGTAAATCCTGCAATTTTGGTTTTTTTGAAAAAATAAAAAATACGTGTCGATTATTTTTCGACACTCTAGCCAAACGAACAACAAAAAATCATAAATTTTAAATATTTGCCAACCCTATAGACTAACTGTTACAGTTTTGAACCAACCCAAAGAAGAAATAAATAAAAAAGGAAATAAATAAACTATTTTCAAATATTTTCAGCTTTATTAAATAATTAATAAAAATAAATTTTTAAATACTCAAAAAGTACTCAAGCTCTTGAACTTAAAATCTACTCAATCACTTTAAATCAAATACATAATCAATCTCTTTAACTTAAAATTACGAAATTGAAGATCACATACTGAAAAAATGTACAGCATATAAGAATTTTTTCAGATAATTATTTTTTTCTAATACTCAACACTTACATATTATTACGCATATTAGTTTTTTAAGTAATTTTTATCATTTGAGTAGATATTTAAAATTAATACAAATTGGATATCTCTTAATACTATTTTGCATTAGCCGCAATAATTTTTTTTTTTTTTTTAGTTTTAATATTGTATGACACCTACCCTAAATACTCTCTCACACAGCCTCTATAAAATATCCTATATTGCATATTAATTGCATTGCGAGTACTACTTTTTGGCAAAAATATTACTTTTTATCAGAAACCCTCAACTTTTGTGTCATCTATGATGACAATAAAAAACTTATCAATAAATAATTTATAAAAAATTCAATAAAGAAACAGTAATCATTTAAAGTTTAGAAAAATCACTTTAAGCAGCTTCAAACTGCTGGAGTAATGCCATTTCAGTTTCTGGAATATGGCTATCACCAGATATCACAATAATTATATCTTGTTCAGGAGGAACACTTTTGGTATGAGTTTCAGAAGTGCTTGTCACTTTTTTCTTAGTAAGTTCATCAAACCTTTCGGTAATGTTGCTTAGTTGAATATTAAACTCTTTCACGGGAACAGTTGGGGAAGAACCTTGTTTTGAGTCCTTGATAGAATAAACGTAGTTTTGCAAGAATCCCCATACGTTAGGGCAAGTACGAGGATATTCCATCTTTGTGACCCATATTAATTTAAACAAGAAGTCAACTGCATCAATCACAGATTTAAAATTGATAACTGATTTATCAATGATTACATGAACACACGTGATGGTATCAAGTTTTTGGCCACAAATGGCAATGTATGGCTGAGGAGCATTAAAATGATTATTATTTTCAACGTAAATCTGATTAGTGAGGTTCAGTAAAGATGTGTGCTCCTGTCAAATACAAATATTACCTAATTAAATTAAGAAAAAAGGATTTTTTTGAAAATAATTGTAAATTTTAAAATGTCAATACCACAACGTGGAGAACAAATCCTTGAACCGTTGCTTCCGTAGTAGGTCGGTAAGCGGAAGTTGATGATTTTCTAGCAGGACCCAACATCAGAGGTAATAAAATGCATCCCATAAGTGCCTGACACTCAGCTGAAAAATTTTATTAAATATGTTTGTTTTAAACATGATCATGTAAATATTTAGAAGAAATTAAATAATAAAAATTATACATACTATCATTCTCCAAATCTTTTCTAGTAACTGGTAGACTTTTGATGCATGAGTACGTTTTAACAGGTGACTCTACAGGTTTATTATTATTCAGCTCCTTCAAAGGTGCTCTTTTTTTGTACCAGCTGACGTTTTCCTACTAATTTTTCCATCGGCCTTTGTTTCTTCTTGAAAAATCACTAGTTTTATAATTTTTTTTTTTAATGTTTAGTGGAAAAGGTGATTTATTAGTGTTACTTTATTATAAAATTAATTAGTGTAATTTTTAATTAGTGTATTAATTTTATGAATGGTTCATTGTGTGTGATTTCGTGAAAAAAAAAAAAACATGGATCTTGAGCGTAAGTACATACAAATTTTTTGATAATCTCTGGACTCGAGTCCTTTTAATGTAGAAATATATACTGTAAAAGTGATGTTGATCATCCTCTACATTTTTAGCATAAAAATTTTTTTAATTTTTTCACTTGGTGCAAGACAGCTGCCCTTTTTTATTTCTAGCACACCACACTTCGATTGTAAATATCCAAAGGACTCTTTTTACTGTCCTAGTGGAGGTTCACCCAATAAACTTATTATCTCTAAATTGCAATCGTAGAGAAATGCTTAAAATTTTTAATAACTAATTGATTCAGAATATTTATGGTTTTAAATTTTGTTACTTCGGCTTCCAACGGGAATATTTACTAATTTTTACAGTAATTTTGCCGATAAAAATAACTAACAATTTTCATTAGAAAAACTTAAATTATTGTCAATTTTTATTTTAATTTTACCGTAAACTTTTTTTTATTTACAGATGAAGGTGACTTGGAATCGGTTATCGATGGCTTTTACAAAGCACGTAAGTATTTTGCAAACATTATTATTTGAAACCGAGTTTACAGTATTTAAAAAAAAAAACAAATAAATAATATTGCAGCTGCTACAAATTTAAACCTTTATAAAGTGCTCCGACAGGATCCGTTAGGAAAGATGCATTTATACAATTACGCCAAAACACAGGATCTCTCAACTTCCCGAGCCGCTTTGGCATGGGCTATTATTTTAATTGAGCTAAGAGATAAGCCGTTTATAAAAAATGGGCTTAAGTAAGTCATACAGTTTTTTTTTTTTTTTTTTTTTTTTTATGTAATAATTTATTTTAGTTATTTTTAAATTTAATAGTAATAAATTGTATTTTTAGGATCACTGCAGACCGAATGGTGGAAATTGCATATGATTTAATCAAAATTTTTCCAATGGAAGTTGACTTTACGCTTTATTACCAAAGATTTTGTAGTAGTACTGATGATAATGGAATCAGACATCAGAAAAAAGCTAGTGGATATTTGGCTACAGCACTTGAAAGTTTTAAAACTGATGCAGGCAGGTGCGGTTTGAGGGCGTGCTTCCATTCTGAAGATCCGAAGGACAGAACTCCAAGAAAAAGTACAAACTACTATCAAATTATCATGATAATTATTGTAAATTATACAGCGTCCAAAGATTAAAAAATTTTTTTTTATACTTCCGGTTTCGAGCAAATAGACCTCACAGTTATCGAAAAGATAATAGAACCAATAAATGAGGAGCACATTGAAATCATTTGGAAGAAATCTTTTGGTTGGCGAGTTCAAAAAACGAAAGGATTGCTGTGGCCGACGACTTATCCTGTTTTGACCCTAGATTCTTTGGGAAAAATTTTGGTAAGTTCTTGAGAAATCTGTACAGTTGTACTGAGTATTTAATATACTTTCTTTTATTCTCTGTTTAAAGCCCGATAATATATATCCCATGAACAATATCCTCATTTCAGAAATCTTATATTGAATTGATGTACAAATTTTTTTCGTATTTTTTTAACATTAATGATTTTTCAATTAAACATCTTCTTTTTTAGATTGATCACGATTTCAAGGAGGCCGTCAAAGAGTTAAAAGATGTAAAAGATGATTTAAAAAGAACATGGCTTGAATGGACAAAAAAAATTATAAAACTAGTGATTTTTCAAGAAGAAACAAAGGCCGATGGAAAAATTAGTAGGAAAACGTCAGCTGGTACAAAAAAAGAGCACCTTTGAAGGAGCTGAATAATAATAAACCTGTAGAGTCACCTGTTAAAACGTACTCATGCATCAAAAGTCTACCAGTTACTAGAAAAGATTTGGAGAATGATAGTATGTATAATTTTTATTATTTAATTTCTTCTAAATATTTACATGATCATGTTTAAAACAAACATATTTAATAAAATTTTTCAGCTGAGTGTCAGGCACTTATGGGATGCATTTTATTACCTCTGATGTTGGGTCCTGCTAGAAAATCATCAACTTCCGCTTACCGACCTACTACGGAAGCAACGGTTCAAGGATTTGTTCTCCACGTTGTGGTATTGACATTTTAAAATTTACAATTATTTTCAAAAAAATCCTTTTTTCTTAATTTAATTAGGTAATATTTGTATTTGACAGGAGCACACATCTTTACTGAACCTCACTAATCAGATTTACGTTGAAAATAATAATCATTTTAATGCTCCTCAGCCATACATTGCCATTTGTGGCCAAAAACTTGATACCATCACGTGTGTTCATGTAATCATTGATAAATCAGTTATCAATTTTAAATCTGTGATTGATGCAGTTGACTTCTTGTTTAAATTAATATGGGTCACAAAGATGGAATATCCTCGTACTTGCCCTAACGTATGGGGATTCTTGCAAAACTACGTTTATTCTATCAAGGACTCAAAACAAGGTTCTTCCCCAACTGTTCCCGTGAAAGAGTTTAATATTCAACTAAGCAACATTACCGAAAGGTTTGATGAACTTACTAAGAAAAAAGTGACAAGCACTTCTGAAACTCATACCAAAAGTGTTCCTCCTGAACAAGATATAATTATTGTGATATCTGGTGATAGCCATATTCCAGAAACTGAAATGGCATTACTCCAGCAGTTTGAAGCTGCTTAAAGTGATTTTTCTAAACTTTAAATGATTACTGTTTCTTTATTGAATTTTTTATAAATTATTTATTGATAAGTTTTTTATTGTCATCATAGATGACACAAAAGTTGAGGGTTTCTGATAAAAAGTAATATTTTTGCCAAAAAGTAGTACTCGCAATGCAATTAATATGCAATATAGGATATTTTATAGAGGCTGTGTGAGAGAGTATTTAGGGTAGGTGTCATACAATATTAAAACTAAAAAAAAAAAAAAATTATTGCGGCTAATGCAAAATAGTATTAAGAGATATCCAATTTGTATTAATTTTAAATATCTACTCAAATGATAAAAATTACTTAAAAAACTAATATGCGTAATAATATGTAAGTGTTGAGTATTAGAAAAAAATAATTATCTGAAAAAATTCTTATATGCTGTACATTTTTTCAGTATGTGATCTTCAATTTCGTAATTTTAAGTTAAAGAGATTGATTATGTATTTGATTTAAAGTGATTGAGTAGATTTTAAGTTCAAGAGCTTGAGTACTTTTTGAGTATTTAAAAATTTATTTTTATTAATTATTTAATAAAGCTGAAAATATTTGAAAATAGTTTATTTATTTCCTTTTTTATTTATTTCTTCTTTGGGTTGGTTCAAAACTGTAACAGTTAGTCTATAGGGTTGGCAAATATTTAAAATTTATGATTTTTTGTTGTTCGTTTGGCTAGAGTGTCGAAAAATAATCGACACGTATTTTTTATTTTTTCAAAAAAACCAAAATTGCAGGATTTACAAGCATTTAAGGAGGCTTGGCAGTTTTTTCAAAATCCAAAAGTAAGAACCCAAAAAATTCCTGTAGATTCCTTGAAGTAAGACAAACAACTTTCCTATTTAACACAACAATGGTTGTCGGACTCGTTTTCGAGAAAAAAATCAGTTTAGAATTTTTTTTTTTTAACATGGGCTCTTATGGAAAAAAACATTTAAAAATTTGGCAAATCATCAAAATCCACAAGTTTACTACGAGTCAGGTGTCATTTTCAAGATAAAAATTTGAAGATTATTTTAAAATTATAAAAATTTAAGATTATCGGACTAATTCACAAGAAAAATAGAAAATTGCGGTACATAACCTTCAAAACATGCAATTTTTCAACGTTTTTAAAAATTTTTTATCTTAAATTTTGTTTTAATATGTTTAAAAATGATAAATAATCACTTACTAATAAAAATATATAAAAAAAATACTTTTTTTTTTATTTTCAATTTCATGCACCCGCAAGGGCCCCCGCTAGGTACGACCCCTACGCTGCCAAGCCTCCTTAAAATTGAATAAATTTCAATATATATAGATATACTGTCAATGTAATTTCGGTACGAGGACGTCATAATCCCGTAGTTTCAAAAACTTTTCCTAATTTTTTTCTTGATAAACTTAGCCTTAAAAATTCTAAAAAAAATTTTTAAATTCATTAAAAATCGAATACTTTCAGAAACAATATTACTAGTATTGCCAACCCTATTGTAATAAAAAATGATAAACTAGAATAAACAAATTTCGAAATAAAATTAAAAAAAAAAAAAATTTATTTCCAAGTTATATACAATTTCTTCGAATTACGATATTAACAATTTTTTTCACAAAATATGCTTGGTTACAATATAATCCCTGTTCTCGATTACAAACAACAAACATGGTATTTTGTCTGAAATTGAATTATAATCAATATAGTCTGTAGTTTGCAGGGATTGTACATTGTAAGCAAAAAAAATGTTCATCGAAATATTGGGACTGATACAAAACATAGTTAAATTGAATAATCCCTTCTACAACGAAGACGTTCTCAATTTTTCCAAATTCAATGTAATCATCAGTTATTTTAGTCATGATAATAGTGCCTTTACAATATTTGATCCCGTTTACAGTCACAGATTTATACTCAATTGCATTTGAAGCTAAATAAATATTATCTTTGAACAAATTACTTTTAAGTATTAAACCGTATTGAATTGTCAAGTCTTCATACTTTAAAAAATGTTGATTCATCATACTCAACTGCAGTCTGATTGCGACACTTTTAATGGATTTTTTATGAGTACATGAGGCATCTATTGATCCTTTGATAACCGTATGAAATGATTCAAACCTCATCGATGATGTTTTCATTAAAGGGCCATTTCTTAAAGACGCTCTGTAGTAGTGCAATAAAAAATGAAATTTGGCAGTCAAGTGACCAAACAATTCAATGTAAAGTTCATGATGTTCTCTAATTGTATCATTTAATCTAGCGAGATCTGCTCTTGTGTGAAAAGGAGCAGTTACAATTCCAACAATATCTCGAAGTTTTAGGTATAGTTTCCAGTGCACATTATTTCTAGGAATTTGATCTCCTATCAGTGCCCCAAAATAAGTGCACATGAACAAAGTTTCTGATGCAGACATTTTTAGTTTTTTATTTTTTTTTTAAATAATCCATTTTAATACGCGTTGGAATACTTCCAGATTCAGAGGAAAAATTGTGTGATTGCAGTACAAAGTTAAAATATTCTTCAGTAAAAAATTCATCAATTTCGATAAATTGGATTAACAACTTGGCTAAGACATAGCTGCAAACACCCTCGAACAAGTCGTGCATAATATCAAAAGTGTAATTTTTTAAAATGTGAAAAAAATCTAAAACGTTAAAAATGCATTTTTCATTTACACCAGTATTTTGAAAACTATCTTGGTCCGAAGCATCTTTTTCATACTGTTCGATTGTACGGAGAATTGATTCATCTTCTTTACATAAATGTTGAACGTTTGCTGGATCAATATAACATAATCGACAAAAATGTGTTTTAGAAAACGAAGAGGAAAATCCAAAAATACTATTGACGCCTAGATTATCTTCTAAGATCAAACTTGTAATGAAATATATTTTATACGTGACATTATCAACAGTAACTTCAATACCATTCTCGTATAAGTTACGCAAATCGGCAATAAAATTTTTAAAAACTGCATAATTTCCGAATGTTTTTCTATCACTAGAATGAAAAATATCTGAATAAATTATACTTTCCAATTTTTAAGCAAACCATGGAGGTAAGCAAGGAATCCATGCATAAACCGCACCAATTTGATTGATGCCTGCATGACCACCTAAAGCATTACCAAGTTCTAAATCGTCAAAATATGCAAAGAGTGGTAATACAATAACGTTCACACCAGACTTTGTAAAATTTTTTAATTGTTCTTTCCACAATTCTCCTTGAATAAAATTTATTAGTAAATTTTTTTCGTTCTGCAAAAATTCAATGTAACTTAACATTTGCTTGAATAATCCATCGATGCTTAATAATCTTTTCAAAGATTCTGCCAAAGATATTCGAAAAAGTACATAACTTTTATCAGTATTTTTCAGTATACTACCTTTTTTTTTTTTGTTACTTCTACTTGTTTAATCTCGCACTCAATCGGGTCTGAATACAAACCAAATTGTTTATATAAACTCAATCGTTTTTTTCTGTGCTATAATTTTTAAATGGATCATTGTATTTTAATAATATATGATGTATTTCTTTCTGAACAATATCATCGATGGCTTGAAATAAACTTTCATCAAAGCGGTCTTTTAAAAAAGGGACGTATGTATTTGTTATAAAATTTGAAAAAATTTCAATTATTTTCTAAATATTTGACCTCGATATACTTAAAGCGTACAACTGAATAGTTAAGAATAAGACTGCATTTTCAATAATCAATCTTGGATTTTTTTGACTCAAATTTAATGAATTATTCTGATCCATGGTACATAAACTAACCCTAAAAATTAAATTTAGCCGTGTTAAAATTATAGTCACACATTCTAAAAATTATGTTAAAAAATTACTTACAAAAATAATTTGATGGTGTATGTACTTAAATTTTTTTTCGATAAATATTTCTCACAAACATTACATTATATTTAAATTATGCAGTAATATTATTTTTCATATAACTGTTTTAACGTTAAAAATTCAAAAAACTAATTTGTTTTTGTTAATTTACAAAGCGTTGTAACGTTTTCGCGACGCCGAGAGAGAAAATCACCTTTTCCACTAAACATTAAAAAAAAATTGTTTAATGACCGTTAAACTATCATTAAGTCTTTTAACTCATCGACGCCGTAAAACCGCCCAGCCGCCAGAGATAGTTTCCAAGACTGGTCCAGACTGGCAGATTTTCAAATTTTCAGTTGCACGCTACCGAAATATTTGGTTGCAGGGGATGTGAAAATGCGCCGCGCCGCTCCGCATTTTTGGCGCAGCGGCGCCACCTACCTTGTTGGGAGCAAGGTTTTTCAGTGTACGAGCGTCTTGAAGACGACAAAACTTCTGCTTGGAAAAGTTATTCCGAGCAAAAAGCTCCAAGAAAAAAATAACTATGAAAATAAAGCTTTTAAAAGAGACAAGGAAAAGAAGAAAAGAAAAAGGATGATAAAAATTTGATAGAGCTTTAACCGTACTCAGCAACATCCGATTGTAATCAAGATTTTAAATCAAGCTTAACATTTTTTTCTAGAAAATAATAATAAATATATTCTACTGTAATTGCATAATTATGATTTACTGTACCCATCGCAAAATAAATTTAATAAAATAAATTTCATATTGTTTTTATTTCAGACTCCTTATCGTTCAATCAATTAGTTTCAAAGAGTTTCAAAAATATTAAAAGGGTTTCAAATAGTTTCGAAAGGGTTTCAAATAGTATCAAAAGGGTTTCAAATAGTATCAAAAGGGTATCAAATAGTATCAAAAGGGTTTCAAATAGTTTCGAAAGGGTTTCAAATAGTATCAAAAGGGTATCATAAAGTATCAAAAGGGTTTCAAAAAGAATCAAAAGGGTTTCAAATAGTTTCGAAAGGGTTTCAAATAGTTTCGAAAGGGTTTCAAATAGTATCAAAAGGGTATCAAATAGTATCAAAAGGGTATCAAATAGTATCAAAAGGGTTTCAAATAGTATCAAAAGGGTATCATAAAGTATCAAAAGGGTTTCAAATAGTTTCGAAAGGGTATCATAAAGTATCAAAAGGGTTTCAAATAGTTTCGAAAGGGTTTCCAATAGTTTCGAAAGGGTTTCAAATAGTTTCGAAAGGGTTTCAAATAGTTTCGAAAGGGTTTCAAAAAGAATCAAAAGGGTTTCGAAAAGTATCAAAAGGGTCTCAAATAGTCTCAAAAGGGTTTCGAAAAGTATCAAAAAGGTTTCAAATAGTATCAAAAGGGTTTCAAATAGTATCAAAAGGGTTTCAAAAAGTATCAAAAGGGTTTCAAATAGTTTCGAAAGGGTTTCAAATAGTTTCGAAAGGGTTTCAAAAAGAATCAAAAGGTTTCAAACAGTATCAAAAGGGTTTCGAAAAGTATCAAAAGGGTTTCAAATAGTCTCAAAAGGGTTTCAAATAGTTTCGAAAGGGTTTCAAATAGTATCAAAAGGGTATCAAATAGTATCAAAAGGGTATCAAATAGTATCAAAAGGGTTTCAAATAGTATCAAAAGGGTATCATAAAGTATCAAAAGGGTTTCAAATAGTTTCGAAAGGGTATCATAAAGTATCAAAAGGGTTTCAAATAGTTTCGAAAGGGTTTCCAATAGTTTCGAAAGGGTTTCAAATAGTTTCGAAAGGGTTTCAAATAGTTTCGAAAGGGTTTCAAAAAGAATCAAAAGGTTTCAAACAGTATCAAAAGGGTTTCGAAAAGTATCAAAAGGGTTTCAAATAGTCTCAAAAGGGTTTCGAAAAGTATCAAAAAGGTTTCAAATAGTATCAAAAGGGTTTCAAATAGTATCAAAAGGGTTTCAAAAAGTATCAAAAGGGTTTCAAATAGTTTCGAAAGGGTATTATAAAGTATCAAAAGGGTTTCAAAAAGAATCAAAAGGTTTCAAATAGTTTCAATAAACTGCTTTACCGACTGATGGTAAATAGATAAGACAGTCAGCAAAGCAGATTCAGAAAAACTAAGCCATTAAGGGAATAACCCTGATCTGAATTACCGACCGTCGGTAATGTAGAACTCAGCATTATCGGGGTCATTTGACACAACTCAGTTGATCGGTAAAGAAGGAATCTGCCTTACCGACTTAGCACGGACACGAACCCTCGGTCGGTAACTTAGCACGGACGCGAACCCTCGGTCGGTAACTTAGCACGGACACGAACCCTCGGTCGGTAAGGTAGGGATCTGCCAGGTGTGCAAGGACAACTTAGCACGGACACGAACCCTCGGTCGGTAACTTAGCACGGACACGAACCCTCGGTCGGTAAGGTAGGGATCGCCAGGTGGCTTGAAACCGGCCTGTCTATACTACTAAGATTTTGATTCATAATAAATTGAATTAGTTTAAAATTCATCAAATATCAGTTTAATATAATTTTTACCTCCCAAATTAATAAATAAAAGCAAATTTAAGCGAAAAACAATGTTAAAGTACAAAAAATCAATGTTTTTTCAAGTTTAAAAAAATGTATTTTTTCTTTGTGGCTTGAAAATTTTTCTATTAATCAGCTTGAAAATTTTTTTCGATAAACTTGAACATCAGAGAAACGCGAAAAAAAATATATTATTCACTTAGGTGTTTATAGAAATTTTACAGAACACTATCTAGATCATAAAAGAACTAAATTTAGCTGTTTTTAAAAAAAAGTCATTTTAAGCTTAAAAGAGGATTAAAATTTATTGGAAAGACGAATTAATATAAAGTAAACGTTTTTTTTTCAAGTACTGAACTAGTTTTGAACAAAAAAAATTTTAGAGATGATTACTAAAATATTTAAACACGTGCAGGCATGCACAAAGTCAAAATATTAACTTGAAACAGACGAATTTTCGGGGGTGCCTTATAATTTTGATCACTACTGTAACCCCTGTGTTGAAAAGTAGGCTGTTTCCTATAAAAAGCCGTTTTTGGGCTCATTTTCAAAAAATTCTTCCTTGTACCGTATTGCACTTAGAAATATCTGGAACCTTGCATTTTTTTCGTTTTCCTAAGTACTTTTGAAAAAAAAATATTTAAAAAATTTTTTAAATGGCTTTAACTATAAAAAATTAAGATTTTTAAAGTCAATTTTTAGTATAGTTGGGTTACAATATACATGGACAAGATCATTCAAAAAATTTTTTTATTATTTTTTTTTCAAAAGTACTTAGAAAAACAAAAAAAATGCGAGGTTCCAGATATTTCTAAGTGCAATACGCTCGAAGGAGGAATTTTTTGAAAATGAGGCCAAAAACGGCTTTTTATAGGAAACAGCCTACTTTTTAACACAGGGGTTATATGGGAAGTAGGTGAAAAAGGACCATTCTGGGAAAAGAACACTAAATGCCATGTTTTTATGATGAATAAAAACTTTGTGCAAAGTTTCATGAAAATCCAGGTCCCCAAGGTCAAACCATCTCCTTGTTAGTTAAATAATAAATATAAGTTTAAATTTGAATATAAAGTTATTTATTTATATTTTTTAAATTTACGTAGTAGGAAAGCAGGAAGAATAATTAATTTTATATTTTATAACTAACCCAATGATAATTTATTAAATTATAGTAAAAAAAAAAAAAAAAAAAAAAAATTCAACATTAATAAAAAGACATAGAACAAAAAATTTAGTTTTTGTACAGTTAAAAAAATACTATTAGTAAATAACAATAAATATGATAACTATTTCTCCCCGAACTAAATTTTAAATATAAAAAAGAGTGGGAGTATTTGGAAATAGTAGAGAGAAAAGGGAGCGGGAATTTTTGAAAATTTTAAATAGGTAAATAAGTAGATATTTTTTGATTTTTTGCTGCAGTTATTTTGTCGTTAGGATATTTTGTCGTGGGTACTTTGTCAATCGGATAAAATGTCGCGGTTATTTTGTCGTTTGAATGATTTGTCGTTGGAAATTTTGTCGCCTGAATATTTTATCGCGGCTATTTTGTCGCCAAGATATTTTGTCCCGCACCCAATTTTTTCGGTCAAATCTATGAATTTTCGAAAAAATTTCATAAAAATGTCAACCCCGAGAGAATCTTACAGTTAAACTACGACTTTAAAAATTTTTATGTAAAAAATAGAATCTACCTGATTTTTTTTTTTTAAATTGTCAAAAAAGTGCTTTCTTTATCCGTTTTACTATACTGTCCTCTTAATCGGTTATTTACGAAGTCAATACACTTATAATTAGAAAAAAAAGTTAATCCTCAGGATTTTGAGGGTTGTCTAGATGATTAATCATACATGGAATTCCCAGGTCATGTACAGAGCCCAAGATTTTTAAGGTAAAGGGTCGGGAGACAAGATCGATTCCATTTCATATTACCCAGGACTTGAGCTGACTCATGTGTGATCGTCTCTAAAACCGTGAGTTGTTGCCAGGTTGCAGTAGCTTGGGTATTTGTAGTATCTATAGTTGCTTTTGAGACTGTTTGGTTGGGATCATTAAATCTTTTAAAATATCCTCAAGGATTTGGAAAAGTAGAAGCTTGCAGGATTTTGAAAGGTTTTATATTACTGACAAAGCTTTTTGTAGCACTGTAAAAGATTTTTAAACTTATTAATTTGCTTTTAAAACAAAAATTTGTGCCACAGATTTTTTAATTTTCAACTGCTCTCGGGGGTACTGAATTGTAGTAACTTTTTAATCTTCAAATCTTTCAACCTACCCTCGAGGCTATAGGAGTGTAGTAGTTTAAGAAATTATTAATTCATTTTAAATTGAATTTATCAATTTTAGAAATTTTCTCACGGGTGGGTGGCTATGCTCCTAAAGTGGGAATGTTTGTATGAAATATGCCTGGATCGTCAGTATAAAGTCACATTTTAACTATTATTGTTATCCACTAGGCAATACAAAGTTGTTTAATAATAAAAAGTAAGAAATTTATTCTTCGACCCTGACTAAGAGGTGGTCGCACTGAGAAAGATAAATAAATAGCGGTCCCGTAGTCAGAGGCGAGTCGGTGAGCCCAGTAGCGTAATGGTTAACGCACCGACCGCGAAATCAGGTGATCCAGGTTCGATCCCTGGCTGGGTAAACCAAAATTTTTTTATCTTTCTCAATTTAATTATTGGGTGGGTAGGTATCTATTTAAAAATTCATTTTTAATTGAATTTATCAATTTTAGAAATTTTCTCACGGTTGGGTGGCTATGCTCCTACAGTGGGAATGTTTGTATGAAATATGCCTGGATCGTCAGTATAAAGTCACATTTTAACTATTATTGTTATCCATTAGGCAATACAAAGTTGTTTAATAATAAAAAGTAAGAAATTTATTCTTCGACCCTGACTGAGAGGTGGTCGCATTGAGAAAGATAAATAAATAGCGGTCCCGTAGTCAGAGGCAAGTCGGTGAGCCCGGTAGCGTAATGGTTAACGCACCGACCGCGAAATCAGGTGATCCAGGTTCAATCCCTGGCTGGGTAAACCAAAATTTTTTTATCTTTCTCAATTTAATTATTGGGTGGGTGGGTATCTATTTGAAAATTCATTTTTAATTGAATTTATCAGTTTTAGAAATTTTCTCACGGGTGGGTGGCTATGCTCCTAAAGTGGGAATGTTTGTATGAAATATGCCTGGATCGTCAATATAAAGTCACATTTTAACTATAATTATTAATTTCGTTAACTACCCCCAATGTTACAAGGTCGTTTTATATAAATCTGCATTTGAACTTATTGGATTACAGTTTGAAAGATCTTTAAGTTTTTTACTACCCTCTAGGTCAGGGGATTGTCACAGAAGCCATTTTTCAAATTATAAGTTTGGGTTTATTTTCCCTCAGCTTATACCAGTTGAAACCCTTGGCTTTACTTACTTAAGGTTTGAAGAATAATTAATAGTGTATTTATTGAACTCGGCACTAAGGTTTAAACAGATTTAAGGCTTGGCGAATAATTAATTATATATTTATTGAACCCTGCACCCAGGGTTATAGGGGTGACAGGCTTAAAGAATAATCAATTGTGTATTTATTGAACTGGATTGCCGAACCACGATTTTTGTGGGAAGAGGCGGGGCGTAGTGGTGATGGCCTCCGCGGTGAAAAATTTTTAAAGAATGACTTGCCTACAGAGGCACTGATTAATTAAGAAGTGAGTTAGAATTTACCTACGCTGTGGTACATGGTCGCTTTCAGTTGTATTGCAGAGCTGCATAAGCGCGTTTACATTGTTCATGCACATTTTGCATGATCTTTCCCACCTTAGGTAAATCATTTTTAATATTTTTAAGGGTATAAATAAGATATCCACATCTTCTCAAAAGAATTTTCGAGGCACTTTCATTTTAACTTTTCTAATCTGCGTCTTAACTGCAAGCAGAAAAAATAATACACGTCCTTAATGTGGTGCGAACAATGAAATATTGACAAGCTCGCGAGTCTGCAATGGCGATGCAGCAGCAGCGGCGCCACCTACACTGCTGATGCAACTCTGTACACTCAGAGAACTGCAGCATAACAGCTAAGGCGCTGACTCAACAGTTAAGTCGGCCCGCGTTAACTATTAGTAATCGGGGGAAAACTGCATCAATTAACGCACCCATCTTAACACTTAATGCGCGAAGTGCCTGCCATATATATATATATATATATATATATATATATATATATATATATACTCACCACGCGCGCCTCACATGTTTAATTTGCGCGGGATTGTGAAATACGTTTGTTTATGTGATATATTAATTTTTGTGATGATTTGACGTTAATTCAATTACATCTTCTTTAATTTCAACATGTCTAGTTGGAATTTTTATCACAATTACAAATAATGTGTAATGTGTGGGGTGTGTGCAGGTATTATGATCAGCTGCTGTAAAATACAACACAACTAATAGTTTTTGCATAAATAAATTAAAATGGACAAGTTGCTAACTGAGTGGAGGTTAGAAAATTTGGTTCCAAACTTTTTGTGTGAGTATATGATAGTTACAATTATATTTTAGTAGTTATCAAATTATCAGTGGAAAGAGAGGTTATGTATAGAAATTAGTTTTTTTCAAGTACTTGATTAAAAATTTTCTTTCCAATTGTTTTCAATAGCTGAATAATAATACATCTTTCTATTTCCTTTCCTCACAGCAAATTGTATTACCAATGTAAACACGCTTAAAAAATTATTAACCAAAGAAAATGATTTGAACCGATTCATACCAAATGTAAATATAAAGTGAAAATTAGAAGAGAACGCTAGTTCTTATGTATGATTGATTTAAAAAATATATTATTTTTGTATAATAAAACTATATTTTTTATAAAATCATCATCAATCAGAAAAGGCTAAATTTGAATATGTAATTACAGTTCTCAAAAAATAGTCTAGAATTAAATAAACCAACCCAAAATGAATCACTGGAAATAGCAGCCTTATCACTTGATGACAATATTAGTTTTGCAAGTGAACACAACGCTGAACATATAATTGGAGATGATCAATCTCTTGAGTATACAGTTGATCCAGAAACTCATGAACTGATTCGAGTGGCTGATGTAGTGCATGTAAAAAGAGTTTGTCTGGACGGCACCTTCTGCGCAGAAACTTACATGCCTAATTAAAATTTCCACGCACGCGCAAACTTAAGTCCTCCACGTACGCGCAACCTAAGATATTCCGCGTATACGCAAACTAATTTCTCCGCGTACGCGTAAACTGAATTTTCTCTCCACGTACGCGCAAAGAACCCTTGTACGCTTTCGCGGACTCTAAATTTTGAATTAACTCCAATATCCTGTCACAAATATTTTTCCTAGGTTTATGTGGAAAAAAACTTTCACGGTAAATCCAATAACCTATTTCAATTACTTTACATTCAATAACCCATACTAAATAACCCACCATGGTTGAGATGGATACTATGTACGCTTTAGATCAAATAATCCATGCTAAATAACCCTTTTAGGCTCCTGCAGACATAAAATTTCATGTCATAGGATTTGTCCGGAAATCCAATGAACCATCAAAAATAATGTTCCTAAGCTAACGTGAAAACAAATTTTACTAATTCTATCTTAAATTCAATAACCCATTCGAAATAACCCTCCTAGGCTTATGTGAAGACTTATTCTTACCGTAAATCCATTTGTGCATTATTTACAATAAACTGGGGTTTTTCATGCCGTCAGGCTTTTTTCCCTCAAACACAGTACTTTTATTTTTATGAATTTGATGTGTCAATCCTTTCCCATTTCGAGAAACGAGGATTTTCCTGACTGAAAGGTTTTTAACTATACAGATCCAATAACCCATCCAAAGTAACCCTCCGATGCTTACGTGGAAACTAACTGTCACTTTATATCTGATAACCTATTTCAAATGACCCTCCTAGCATTATGAGAAAACTAAGTTTTACCTTAAATTCAATAAACTATCCCAAATCACCCTTATAAGGTCATATGGACATTTGTTGGAAAAGGATCCTACTTGAGAAGAAGTTGTGTCCTTATGTACAAGCGTATGAAGGTTATTTAGCATGATTTATTATATCTAAGGAGTCGAATCTTGTTCATATCAACCGTGGCAAGTTATTTGGCATGAGTTGTTGGATGTAAAGTAGTCTTGTACATACGAACACAACTTCTTTTCAAGTAGGATCTTTATCCCACAAATGTCTACGTGACCTTATGAGGGTTATTTGGGATAGTTTATTGAATTAAAGGTAATAGTAACTAACCACGTAAGCCTACGAGGGTTATTGAGGGTCGGTTTAGAATTTAAGGTTAAAGTTAGTTTCCACATAAGCCTCGGAGGGTGACGTAGATGGGTTATCGAATTTAAGGTAAAGTTTGTTTTCACGTAAATTATAAGTCTTATTTTGGCATGGATAATTGGATTTAAAACATAAGTATTGTCAACTGCGGAGGGTCATTTGTGATGCGATATTGAATGTAAGGTAAAAGTGGGAGCGTGACAAAACGTCAGATCGACAAAATGTCAGACAACAAAACTTTAAAAACATTTTATTTTTTATCATTTGATGTTTAGTTTTAGATTTACAAACTATCTACGTGACAAAAATCAAAATAAAGGTCTTGAATTTGTAAACATTGTTCTAGGTACTGTTGACATTTATATCCTTTTCGTTTACATGTATCCCCTAGGAGGGTTATTTGGGAAGGGTTATTGGTTTAAAGGCTAAACCTTATTTGCATGTAAACCTAGAAGGGTTATTTAAAAAGAGTTATTGGTTTAAAGGCTAAACCTAGTTTCCACGTAAACCTTGGAGGGTTATTGGAGAAGGATTATTGGTTTGAAGGCTAAAACTAGGAGGGTTTTTTTTTTAATTTGAAAAAGGTTTATATTGGCTTTGGAACGTATATATTTATATATAGTTATTATGTCGATCTGACGTTTTGACGTTTTGACGTTTTGTCGGGGACCCGGTAAAAGTTAGTTTTCTCATAATGCTAGGAGGGTCATTTAAAATGGGTTATTGGATAAAACGTGGAAGTTAGTTTCCACCTGAGTCTCGAACGGTTATTTGGGATAGTTTATTGGATTTACGGTAAGAATTAGTCTCTACATAAGCCTAAGAGGGTTATTCTGGATGGGTTATTGAATTTAAGGTAAAATTAGTTTCCACGTAAGCCTAAGAGGGTTGTCATGAATGGGTTATTATTGCCTATGGGTAAATTTCGTTTTCACGTAAGCTTAGGAACATTATTTTTGATGGGTCATTAGATTTCCGGGTAGATCCTATGAGATGAAATTTAATGTCCGCAAGAGCCCAGAAGAGTTATTTAGCATGGATTATTTGATCTAAGGCGTACATAGTGTCCGTCTCAACCATTGTGGGTTATTTGGTATGGGTCATTGCATGTAAATAATTGAAATAGGTTATTGGATATAACGTGAAAGTTATTTTCCACGTAAGCCTAGGAAAAATATTTGTGATAGGATATAGGAGTTAATTCAAAATTTAGAGAGCGCGAAAGCGTACAAGGCTTCTTTGCACGTACGTGGAGAAAAAATTAAATCTACGTGTACACGGAAAATTTAATTAGTGCTTACGTGGAAAAAAAATTCAGTTTGCGCGTACGCAGAGGACTTAAGTTTGCGCGTACCCAGAAATTTTAGTTAGGCATGTAAGTTTCCGCGTACGCGGAAGGTGCTGTCCACACAAACTTTTAAAAAAAAGCTAAAATTATCAGATCTGAAAATTTTGAATATCTTAGAGCCTTTGAAGACCATGTCATAAGAAAGGAGTGAGTAAATTTTTACAACTCAGGTGGATCTTTTGATTCTAGTCACCAGCATCACATAGTTGATATTTTGTCTTGTAGTTTATTAAAAATATATGAAGAGTAAGTTAATTTCTTATAATTTTTAGGTGAATTGTAAAAAATTTTTTGAATTTAGATATTTATTTTTTTTCAGAGATCTGCATCACACAGAAGTAGAGCTAGTAGCAGAAAAGTTTTGTGAAAAGTTTTCACAAAACTTTTTTTTACATACTACATTAAACTTCTTGAAAAACGTAAGTTCCATGCAAGTGGTAAACTTTAGAATAAATATGCAAATCATAGGAGAGCTTTAAAAGATCTTAGAAGAAATAACATAATACTTGTCAAACCAGTCAAACAAACATTTGATCTTCACGGAAAGACGGTGGCAGTCAAAAAATAGTGCTTTAGATAGATCAAAGAATATGAGTGACCGTCACTATCTTTTCAGTGCCAAGCACTGATTTTTTGATGCCGCGTACCGATTTTGGGATGCAAGGTTAAAATTTTTCCAGGTTCATGAGGCAAGCGCCGTCGATAAGGAAGTTAACCCTTTTAAGGTTATAAGTTGTTTTATTTTAATTCGTCACAAACCAGACACTTTTTTTATTTTTCAAATGTTTTTTCATAAATTTTCAACTTAAATTAAAGGAACATTAAATATAATTACGAGGAAACAAAATAAAATAAAAAACTTCATCGAGTCAACTTTTCTATTACTAGCAGACGCCACAATAGAGTTTTTAGTTAAAAAAATACGAGTGACCGTCACTATCCTTTCAGTGACAAGCACTGATTTTTTTATGCCGTGCTCTGATTTTTTGAAGCTAACCTCAAAATTCACTGGTAAAGGCGATGACACGAACTCGCGGCATGCGGGATATCCTGCGTCCCGTGTCCCGCGTTTTGCTTTCCAAATACGCAAGCCGCGGGACGCAGGACGCGGTACGCAGGATTTCCCGCATCCCGCGAGTTCGTGCCATCGTCTTAACCCACCAAATTTTATAGATAGAGCCGTCTTATCAGCCGAGCAGCCTCCACTGTGAGAAATAAATGAGTACAGCAATTCTCTGTGATCAGAACTCCTACAATTCACTCACGAAACAAACAAACAAACAACCTCTCCAATATGCAGGGAATTGTCGAACCCCAGGGACCGTCTGTTCACTCAGAGAGAGAAAAATATGTTTTCAGAGGAAGTAATGTTCTCTCAACAGAATGACAACTGGATCGAGCAAGTTGAAGAAAAAGATGATGTAAAAATAATTTTCGAAAGAGTGGGGGGAGCTCAAAAAATGAATTTAAACAGAAATTCTCTTGACTCGAAACCCATTCTAATCATAGACCTCGATCGATATGAACCTACTTCGAAAAAACCCTGCATATAAGCTGCCTATTGTATCGACTTCAAAAGTAAGCATAGTTCAAACCTTGCGAATTGTCCACCTAAAATTTCGTGAATTGTTCAAAATTTACACAGATAATTTGTAAGATTCTTGGTCCGTCAAGTGGACAATTGGCGAGGTTCCACTATTGTTTATAGACATATTTTATAATCATCTATATTATTATAGCTTAAAAGGCTGATTAAAAAAAAATTTTTGTTACAGAAAAGATGGATTCCTCTCGTTCAAATCTGGTTGGTGAAGTGATTCTTTCACCCAAGAAATAGTTAACAGATTTGTACGTCTCAACGCAGTACAAAGTGACCGCTTTTCGAGAAGTAAAAACAAAGCTTGGTCCTCAAGTGGTCGTATTGCTGGATAAAGAGTTTCAGGTTTTCCTTCAGCATAGATTTCAGAACCTTTTTAAGCAGGAACTGAAGCTTCCTTTTGGATTTAAAAAATGCTGCTGAAAATTCTAAGCTGTTTTTGTTTGTCTAGGTGATGGTAAACTAAAATTTACTGATGACAATGAAAATGTAATGCGACATGTGTACTTGAAAATAAAAATTTTTTTTACCAACCTAAGAGCTAAAAATCTTTTTATTTAACAAATCTTTTTTGTGTATCCAAGTTTTCTCATTTATCCCGTTTCATTTGACATAAACCATATCATTTTTCTTTTGAGAACTACTTCAACCCAATAAATATCAGGACAATCAGTCTTCATCATTTCTTCTTCGTAAAAACCGTTAACAATGGGTTGTTTAATACTGTCTTTCAACTTATATGTAGGAGGAAACGTTTTATTTATATTCGTCAACGTATATATTCTATTACAGTTAGGAAACGACTCCTTTCTCGAAAATTTTTTTAACTTTGCTGATTTTAACTTTATTGTTGATTTGAAAGTTTGGTATTCTTTCAACTTTTATTTTATTCAATCTTTGTAAAATTAAAGATACATTTGAAGCATGAACTTCTTTTAATTTTATACCTATAGTACAATGCATGCGATTATTATAAGAATCTATTAAATCTTGTAAGAATATCTAAATACTTATAGTTACCATTGAGACTGAATCCAAGCCATTTATTACTTTTTAATGTACGATTGAACTCTTTTACAGGTCGAAACTTTGACACCCGTGTACGTGGAGTACATATTTATTTTATACTTATTCATAAGATCTTGAAAATGTTTCTTGTAAAATACTTTTACGAATTCAATGTAAAAATTAGGCATCGAAGAATTAATTTCTTTCAACACCGATTCTATGGAATTTGATACGTCCAAACCACTTTTGGTTTTAACTGCACGCGCCATTTTTGAAAATCAATCGATCACTTTAAGTAAATAACGCATCCCTTTATTTTCTCTCGAATAGGGTTGCATCTCTTTCAAATCAGCTTAAAGCGTGTCCAAAGGACATACCATTTTGGCTTTGCTACGAAGAAAGTTTATTCGTGCAGGATGATGAATCTCATTGACGATTCTCTCTCTCCATTTTCTAAAATTTGCTTGATCGCATTTTAAAGGCAACAATCCAATCGGATATTTCTTTTTTTAACCATTTTATATGCCGATGGTTTTGGGAAGTCAGGAGAAGAATCGGTTTGCATTTTTGGTGTTTCCGATACTTTCTGAACACGGAACTACTATTAGTTTAAAAAAATTCATGTTGACAGCCGAGGTATGACAGCTGTCAACACTCGAATGTCAAAATTTCGGACAAAAAAATATACTACCATAATCTCCGTTCAATTTCATGATGAAAGTATAGAAATGTTTTTTTTTTGCTGAAACACCCCCTTTTTGAGTAAAACATCAACAAAGATTGAAACTTTGGACTCTACTCAAGTAAAGATTCGTACTCCAGGCCAATGAGGATGGATGACTTTTTTACAATTGTAATGAGGTTTTTTGAAGTTGTTTTTCTCGCTGATCATGAATCTGTCATTAGTTTTGAAAAATACTTATTGACAGCCGAGATATGACAGCTGTCAACACTTGAATGTCAAAATTTCGGACAAAAAAATAACTACCATCATCTACGCTCAATATTTTTTTTAAGTGAAAAAAAATTTTTAATGTAAAAAAGGAACTAATTATTTCCAGAATCTTTGACATTTAGGTATTGACAGCTGTCGTATCCCAACTATCAATACGATGTTTTCAAAACGAATGACAGATTAATGATCAGCGAGCAAAACAACTTCAAAAAACCCCATTACAATTATAAAAAAGTCATCCATCTTCATCGGCCTGGAGTACAAATCTTTACTTGAGTAGAGTCCGAAGTTTCAATCTTTGTTCATGTTTTACTCAAAAAGGGAGTGTTTTAGCAAAAAAAAAAAACATTTCTATACTTTCATCATGAAATTGAACGGAGATTATGGTAGTGTATTTTTTTGTCCGAAATTTTGACATTCGAGTGTTGACAGCTGTCATATCTCGGCTGTCAACATGAATTTTTTTAAACTAATAGTAGTTCCGTGTTCAGAAAGTATCGGAAACACCAAAAATGCAAACCGTTTCTTTTCCTGGCTTCCCAAAATCTTCGGCCTGTAAAAGGGTTAAGCCTTGCTTGATCGCGTTTTAAAGGCAACAATCTAATCGGATATTTCTTTTTTTAAAAGTAAAATATCTCAAAAAATTATGATTCACATTTTCAAGTTTATAAATATTAACGTTATAATTTGGTGTCCATGTAGGTGAACAGTATAACAATTTCGGGAGCACTAAAGTTTTATATAAATATAAAAAAGGTTTCAGGTTTTTTGAAATTACTCGATGATTTAATAATAAATATCAACGACTTCTTAGCTCTATAACATCAAATTGCATGCCAAAATCAAGTTTATCATCAAAAATAACGCCCAATTCAAAATATTTTTGATTAACTGACACGGGATCGTCGTAAAACCACTTGGAGATGTCGTCAGGCAGGCGTTCAAAATACCCGGATGCGGCCAAGCGCCAAGCGCTTGAACTTCACCGCCAAGACATAAGCCGCGAGCTGGGGCCCCCCGCGCTAACCATCTGGTCATGGATCAGGACCTCCAAGGGTAGCAATACAAGTCACGACACAACAACCGTCGTGGCAGCAGCAACAACATCAGTGCCGAGGCCCAGACCAGTTGGTCGCAGAGAAGTCCCCGTCATCGACAGCAGCCCCAGTAGCAGCGAGACCAGCTTCGCCGCCCGGACTCCGTCCTCTGCCAAACTACCAACTCCACTGGTACAGCTGAGAAGGGCTGAGCGTCTCCGACAAGAGGCCACCAGATCCAAGGTCTCGTCAGCGCATAAGGAGGCTACACCACCATCCAGGGGTCAGCAGAGGACGCGGAGGACAATACTCCGGCACATGGAGACACGCGTCACCGGAAAGCGGCAACTACCACCGCCAACACTGCAGAAGTCATCGTCATCGACGCCCGCAACCACCAGCCCAGCCATCGCCACCTTGAGACTCCCCACAACACCCGTGGGGGTGGGGCCGGACAGTCAGACCGGCCACACTGCATCGCCATCCCTTTGGTGTCTCACACTGCCGTCGACGGACACCACCAACACGGTCACGACGTGCACGATGACGACGACGATCAATACGAGCCCAGCGATGTCAGCGACGCTCCACTTGCCACCGACACCGTAGTTCGCCATCAAGTTACCACCACCTTCAAAGGTGGCAACACCTGAGGGCACATCGGTGGCCGGGGGTGCACGAAGGAATGCTCCTAGTATCCCACCATCATCACCGAAGTGGAGCACGACGTCGAGAAGGTCTAGCAGGGGAGGAGGTAGCAGCAATAACATCAGCAACGCTGTATCTCCCAATTTTTTGTCGCATAATATTTTTGACTGTCTCGGTGTCTGCCACCGTGACACTGATACTTCTTACCATTTCAGAGACGTGCCACAATCCCGCGTTGATGTTCCGGGAGACCTCCCTACTGGCTCTCCTGATGCGAAGGGTGGCGCTGGAAGAGAATCGGCTCCTACACCGGGTGCGGCTCTTGGACCAGAATTCCCTGTGGACGGAGTTCCACCACCAACTTTTTTTCTCATACCCCGTGGGGCAGGAGCCCCGCTCCACCTGACTCTCTCACCACATTAACTCTGGAGGACTCAGTTGAACGCCCAATTCGGACCCAGAATGCCCCTCGCCAATGTAGCCAGCGCAGGGATCGTAATCGTGGTCCATCAGAGAACCAGGGAGCGTTCGTTGAACTGGCAAATCTAGCGCGGGATGCCCTTCAGCTGGAGGAGGCTGCACTTCAAGCTGCTGTATTTTTGTCCAGGATGACAAGTCGGGAAGGTTGACATACCCACCACCGGAGGCGCCTCGTCCGCAGTCGACGGGGGCTAAGGAGATCCGGATACCATGAAGATTTAACGCCAGCCACACAAGACCAGCTGGCTTCCGAGGAGATCCCAGGTCATGATAGGATGGCTTGGGTGGAGAGGTCTAAGCGCATCCAGGCTCTCTACCGTTTCAACCGCAAGAAAGTGGTTCAGGAAGTGCTAGGTGGTCCTTCCTGGCACTCTGAAATACCAGTGCAGGAAGTTGAAGAGCACTTCCAACAGATACATTCTGTGAGAGAGCCTGGTGGTGAATTGCCCCCTCTGTTCAATGCCGACGAGCCCAGTGCCGAAAGCTGTGCCAGCCTGTGTTGCCCATTCGGATCCGACGAAGTCGCAAAAATGCTCCGAGGTATGTGTAACTCATCCCCGGGGCCTGACGTTACGTACGTGGATCTAAGGAAAGCTGACCCGGGCTGTCACGTACTAACGGCTCTTTTCAATGCTTGCCTTAGATTTGGCGCAGTACCACAGTGCTGGAAAAACTCCGACATTGTGTTGCTTTTTAAGAAAGGCGCGAGGGACCAAATCGGGAACTGGTGGCCCATTGCGATGGATGATACTACCCCCAAACTCCTCTCCTCACGTGTCGCCGACCGCCTCACCTGCTGGGCCATGGCTAACAAGAGAATAAGCGCGTCACAGAAAGGCTTCTTCCCGTTTGAGGGATGCCATGAACACAATCTTATCTTGCAAGAAATTCTGCGCGACGCGAAGTCCGAAGGGAGGGAAGTTGTGGTTGCGTGGCTGGACTTCACCAATGCATTTGGCCCGGTCCCCCACGCTTCTATCTTCAGTGTTTTCGAGCAGCATTGGGTCCCGGAGCCGGTTAGGAAGCTGACCGCATCAGCGTATGATGGCGCGACCACCTGCGTCAGGACAGCGGACGGCATCACTAAGCCCATATCCATTGACTCGGGCGTGAAGTAAGGATGTCCCATGAGCCCGATAGTTTTTAACCTCACTCTGGAGCCTGTTATTAGGGCAGTTGCGGCTTCAGGTGTGGGCTACAAACTTTTGGGAGAGGTTTTCACAGACTGCGACTATGCAGATGACATGGGTCTCATTGCGGACTCGCCCGAGGCAATGAGAATCCTCCTGAGATCTGCAGAGGACGCTGCTGTGGCTGTTGGCCTCACCTTCAGCCTTGCGAAATTTGTCACCCTACACCTGAAAGGCAGGGGTGTCGATGCAGACAAGAGAACGCAGTCCAGCATATAGGGTGAGGTGATGCGCGCCCTAGACCGTGGCAAAGCTTACAAACATTTGGGCAACCCAATGGGATTTCAAGTCAAGCAGACGCCGTACACCACTATAGAAGAGCTGTCGGTGGACATCCGTGCGGTCGACGATTCACTGCTGGCCCCTTAGCAGAAACTTGAGACAGTGGCTACCTTTATGCTGCCATGAATGGAGTTTTGTCTAAGGGGGTTGGATGTGAGAAAAGGTCCTCTCGGGGAGGCCGACAGGAAGTTGAAAAGAATTGCCAAGAGATGGATGAATCTCTCCCGACGTGCGAGCGCCGGATTGGTCTTTCTCCCTCCATACATAGGGGGCAGAGGGCTTTTGCCTCTCGCAGACATGGCCGACATCCTTACCATCGTTCATGCCTTTAAGCTCTAAGGACACAAGCATGGCTAAGTTGCAGAAGACTGTAGCTAAACGAGTGGGCCACTCCGCCGACGAGCATGACATGACAAACTATCTGTCGGGCTCCCTAGAGGGTGAATTCGCTTGACCATCAAGAGGTTCCTCACTTTGGTCGAGAGCCAGAAACGTGATCAGACCGATGTCCCCTGCCTTGGATGTGAAAAAGAGGTGGACTGCTGAGCGTGCTGAACTCTCATTGGAGTGCCGGCGCCCGAGCAACAGGGAGGACAATGACGTCATCATCATCTCACCCATGGCTCGCGGACAGGTCGTACGAAGACTGAGGGCCGCACTGGTGAGGCACTACGAGAAAAGAGTTCTTGCCAAGCCAGATCAAGGCAAGGTGTTCGAGGTAACCGGCCGGAGTACGGTGAGCAATCACTTCCTCCGCACCGGCAGCCTCACCCGCTTCACTGACTGGCGTTTTGTCCACCGAGCTCGCCTGGGGGTAGTGTGTTTACATGCTACCATGCGATGGAAAGCTCCTGGACTGGGCAGGCAATGCAGGAAATGCGGTGACTTTCACACACTGCCTCATGTGCTCCAGCACTGCGACGTACACTCTGACGCTCACACCAAACGCCACGACGCCATCCTGGACAGGCTCGTCAAGGCAAGTAATGTTCCTGGGGGAATCAGAGTGAATCGAGCTATCAGAGGTGTCAACGAGGAGTTCGCCAGACTGCGGCACGATCTGGTGATCCAAAATGAGATCGAGAGAAAGATCACGATCGTTGATGTGGCCGTGCCATTCGAGAACCGGATGGAGGGGTTCTGTGAAGCAAGAACGGAGAATCTTACTCAGTACTGCCCGCTTGCTGAGAACCTACAACGGCAAGGCTACACAGTCGTAGTGGAAGCGTTCGTCGTCGGCGCCCTTGGCGGCTGGGATCCAGGCAACGAGCGGGTGATGGGACTCCTCAACATTAGCCTATTTTATGCGTGGATGATGAGGAGGCTCATAATCAGCGATGCAATTAATGGTCCCGGTACATTTACGTAGAGCACCTTTCGGGGGTCAGGTAATATTGACTGTGATTATTAAGTAGCTTGTTCTGCTGTTTTTCTTCTTTTATCTTATTTTTTATTTCTCGTGAATAAGCCTGGCCCAATTAAAGGGCGCCCTTTCTTAATGTGATGTATGTTGCGTTTTATTCTGTATTGTTGCTATTAATAATTACTTATTCTATGTTGTGTTTACGAAATCTATATTTATTTATTATATATTATGTTTATTGATTGCACTGCAGATTGACTCAGTTGCTTAGCAACTACCTGACTGTGATCCCCGACTATCAGCTGTGATCATCACATTGTAAATGTATGACTATGTATATTGTATTTTTATATGTTTATTTATATATGTATTATAGCAAATCAACTGTGATAAAAACATTGTGAGATTTATGCTATTAAGTACCTAGTGCGAATGGATTATTGATTGGAAGAAAACCTCAGTGACATTTACACGCATGTAATCTGTACTCTCCTTCGGGGGGGAAGTTTTTTTTTCAATAAATTATAAGTTTATCATCAAAAATAACGCCCAGATCTTAAATACAATGTACTCTCTCAACGTCACAGTCATTAATTTTATAATCAAATTCAATCCAAGATCTCAAGCTCCAGAATGAAATAATCTTACATACAAAAATATTCAATTCAAGTTTATTTCTCACAGACCAACTAATAATTTTATCCAAATCTCTTTGTAATCTTGTACAATCTGTTACATTTAAAATCTTGAAGAATAGTTCAATATCATCAGTACCCTAACATGATTTGGATCAGTGGCCAAGTCATTTATAAACAAAATAGAAAGAAAAGGGCCCGAATGGACAAGGGCCCCTGAGGAACCCCAGATGATACATTATAACAATCTTATAGATGACCTTTAACTTTAATTCTTTGACTT
Source organism: Encarsia formosa (assembly GCA_038277355.1). Taxonomy (NCBI): domain Eukaryota; kingdom Metazoa; phylum Arthropoda; class Insecta; order Hymenoptera; family Aphelinidae; genus Encarsia; species Encarsia formosa. Next base: position 48,348,796 of record CM076188.1, on the reverse strand, counting down.
CTATTTGTTAAGTAGGAGGTAAACCATTTAATTAGTTCACCTCCAATGCCATGAGACATTAATTTATGTGATGGCAATTTAATATTTACTCTATCAAAAGCCTTAGAATAATCTAAACATAAAGAAACAGCCTGAGCATTTTCAGATAATGCCTTAAATATATAATCATTATATATTATTAAATTAGTCAACGTAGATCGATTCTTCATAAATCTATGCTACTCCTTAACTATTTTATGTGAAAGTAAAGATGATAATTTATTAGTAACCACAGCAACTTAGCAACAGAACCCATAATAGAAATAGGCCTATAATTTGCAACATCCCTCCTATCGCCATTTTTGAACACAGGAGTCACAAATAATAATTTCCATCTATATCCAAATTATCAAAACTAGTATCCTAATCTATCTGATTAAATTTATGATTAAATTCAGAATAATTTGCTTTATAATAATCAAATTTACATCGCTTATGAGGTAAAATATCAGTAATATTATTATTTAATTTATAAAATAAAGGATAATGATTACGCTTTTCAATTTTTACCAGATGATCCGTCGATTGTATAAGTTTTAGATCACCATCCTTTAATGAAAAAAATAGTAAATCCAGAGTATATTCTTTCTGTTCCAGTTCAGGATAATATTGAAAAATATCCAGATTTGCACAGCAATTCAAAGTAATATTCAAATTTTCCAAAATAACTGAATCATTTCTAAAATAAGTTGCATTTAAAGATTCACAATTCATCCAATTTTTTTTTGATAAATTAAAATCACCAGAAATTATAAGTTCATGTTCAGGGTATTCATTTTTTGGATATTTAATTACTTTTTTATGGTTTTTATATAATCGTTATCAGATCTTGGGGGAATATAAACTGTTCCAATTGCTCGTTAGCGAATGGACTGTATGTATGATGGTGCTCGTGCTTGTATGAAATAAATTAAAGAATCGAGATTAATTATATAAAAAATCAAAGTAATACGTTTATTCAATTAAAGCAACAAAAATTAGTAGTTTTAAACAATAAAAAGTCAGTTTTTAGGTTTTGATTAAATTTCAAGTTATTAGCAGTTTGACAGCTGCGACGAGAGTGAAGTCGTCTTCGCTGGCGTCGGACGTTGGCGACGAAGAACAATGGAATCTTGTAGTCGAATTTCGAACATTCCGCCCACCATCGTCTCATCCTTGAAACGATTTTCATGATTGCGGCTGAGGAACATTAGGCGCTGTCGAATCGTCCAGCCTTTCGAGGATGACCAGCTTCTGGATATGACGCCGGAAGGTAGAATAGGCAGTACAGACGGTGTACTCTCTGGTTTCGCCAACCTTAGGATGATGCACCTTGACGATACGTCCAAGTGGCCATTTGGCAGGTGGTGTCAACTCATTTTTGACCAGGACCAAATCGCCGACTTTGAGGGGCTTGGTCGCTCGTTGCCATTTTGGCCGTTGTTGCAGTGAGGTGATGTATTTAGCAGACCAACGGTCCCAAAAACGTTGAGCCATCTGGGTGGTTATTTGCCATTGACGACTGGCTGGAATTTTGTCATTGTTTCGGTCTGGCTCAAGAACTAAAAATGACGAACGCAAAATTAAGAAATGAGCAGGTGACAAAGCGTCTAAATCTGAAAGATCGTCAGTTAGAGCAAGAAGCGGTCGAGAATTCAGACACGCTTCAATTTTACAAAGTAAGGTAGTCAGTTCAATAAAAGTAAGTAAAGTGTCACCCATTACTCTTCGAAGATGGTGTTTTACTGACTTTACTGCAGCTTCCCAGTAACCACCTGTGTGTGGGGCAGCAAGAAGATTGAAACTCCACGTCGTGCCATCGTTGGCTAAGACTTTTGCGATTTCCTTTCATTGGGATGAGGTTTCGTTGAACATCTCTCGTAAATCTTCGTCGGCTCCAACGAAGTTTGAGCCACAGTCGTTATAAAGCTGTCGGCAGTGGCCTCGACGTGACGAGAAATGTTGAAATGCAGCAATGAAGGCTGCAGAAGCCGTGTAGTCTTCGACTGGCTCCAAATGAACAGCTTGAGTACTAAAACAGATAAAAAGTGCGATATAACCCTTACACGTACCTTTTCCTCTGTGTTTGGTTATTCACATCGAAATTGGGCCTGCATAGTTAACGCCAGAGCATTCGAACGGAAAGTTCGGCCTCAATCGTGCGGCTGGAAGATTGCCCATCAGTTGACTGATTGTTTCAGCTGCGTATCTTCTGCACTTCTTGCATCTGTGTATCACAGCCTTGACAGCGCTCCGACCTTTGGGTATCCAGTACTGTCGACGTATGATGCCAAGAGTCAGCTGTGTTCCACCATGCAAAGTTCTTTCGTGAACGTCCCAGATGACGAGTTCAGCGAAGAAACTTTCACTTGAAAGTATCAGTGGGTGCTTTGCGTCGTAGTCCAACAAAGCGTTGTGTAAACGACCACCATCTCGGAGTAGATTGTTGTCTAAATATGGATTCAAACTTATTAAAGGGCTTTTCACCTCTTTACCTTTGATTAGTTGGTTAATCTCATCAGGAAATTGAGCTCGCTGATGCAGATATATCCACAGCAATCGAGAGTTTTCAGTTTCCACCGGCAAAACTAGATATTGCCATTTTGATTTAAAAAAAGCCTGAAAATCAATAAATTTGAATTTAAAAATTCTCAGTTTTGAGTTTACTAATGAAATCCTTTGCTCAGGAAGTTCTTCAAGGCGTTTGATCGATCGTGACCGACTATAAAGTCCTGGAAGACCCCGACTTTGAAAGTATCGGCTGGAGAACACGTTGTTCAAGTTTGTAAATGAATTTCAAAACAAATGACGTGATCCTGAGTAACTTGAACAAAGAAGAATATTGACAAGAAAGATTCCAAACTTCGGGCATCTTTTTCAGTGTCAAATGAGCACTCGGAAAGGCTGAGGCATTCTCGAATGCAGGACCTCGATCGGTTTATGAGCGGATAAGTATTCAGGCAGAGTTGACCATGGGGAGGAAGAATCTCTGAGCCAACTTGGACCTCGCCACCGCAACTGACAACTCTCAAGTTGTTCAGGAGATATGCTTCTAGAGGCCATATCTGCTGGATTGTCTTTCGATCGGACGTGATGCCAATGAGCATCTGAAACAAACGCACCTATATCCACACAACGAGTGGCAACATGAGTTTTCCACCTTGAAGGATGGTCTCGAAGCCAATACAACACATCCCTAGAGTCGGACCAAAGATGTATTGAATCAATCTTGATTGGCATTATGCTACGATAATGACTGACTAGATCAGCAAGCATGTGAGCTGCGTTGAGCTCTAATCTGGGTATGGTCATGTATGGGTATGGTTGAGTAACGTTGATTTGAGATGATTCAACACATCTCAAGTAGATGACAGCACCATAAGCATGCTCTGAGGCGTCTGTAAAACCATGAATTTTGCAAAAATCAAGGTTAGGTGACCAATTCATGTATCTGGGAATACGAATGGCATTAATGGATGAAAGCTTACTACGCCAATTTAACCATTGATCGCTAAGATCTCTTGGAAGAGGATCGTCCCAATCACTCTTCAATAGCCACAGAACATGAATAAAAATCTTAGCACAGACTACGACAGGGGCTAACCAACCCATAGGATCAAAAATCCTGGCAATTTGCGACATGACTACTCTTTTTGTCAATACAGCTGCATTGACAGAGCGATCAATTTTTTTTTTTTTTTTTTATTTATTATCATCAACGGACACTAGGTATCCTTTTACAAACATAACTTAACAAAAATAGAGTATGGTAATTTGACAGAAATATAAAGTATAATATAATAAGTTAATTTAAATTCGAGTCGTCTACAATTTGATGGTTAAGTATATCTATAAACGAAGGATTTACAATTCATTTTATATTGACTTATATTTTCACAATTTCTCAATTCAATCGGTGAAGTATTCCACTCTCTTCTCATTCTATTTATCACAGCAAAAAATTCAAAATCTGTAGATGATTTTCTTTCCACTAAGGATCTAAGATTTCTGATATCAACATACACAGAGCGATACACAAATAGGTCATTAATAGCATCAATATTAATAAAACCTCCCAAGATCTTAAAAGTGAGAAATAAATCATTATATAAATGCTGGGATTTGATAGAACAAACATCAAATCTCTTCGCAATAACACTATAATCATGGTTAAAAAAATTCATAGGAGTCCCTGCTTTGAAAGACAAGTAACGAAGAAATTTATGATTCACTTTCTCAAGCTTATTAATATTGCTTTCATAGCAGGGAGGCCAAATTTGAGAACAATAGAGCAGGTGGGGCAAAACTATAGTTCTATAAAGATACAAAAATGTTTCAGGCTTTTTGAACTGCGTAGTAGATCTAACAATTAAGTTCAACATTTTCATGGCTTTAGAAACTACTGATTCAAGTTGCAAATCAAATTTCAATTTAGAATCAAAAATAACTCCAAGATCAACAATAGAATCAACATTTTCTAGCAAAATATCATTGAGATCGTAATTACTGTTAAATTTAAGTTTAGTCTTACAAAAAGAGATGCATTTACATTTAAATAGATTCAATTTAAGTTTGTTGGTATTAGACCAAGTGTAAATAGAGTTCAGGTCACTTTGTAATTTATTGTAGTCATCAAAGAGTACAATAAAATAACTTCACATCATCAGCAAATATCACTAAATTAGCATATCTCAAAACATGCACTAGGTCATTTATAAACAAAAGAAATAAAAATGGCCCCAAATGGGACCCTTGAGGGATACCAGAAGTGACCTCAATAGGATCAGACAAATGACCTTTCACTTTAACTTGATGAGTTCTTCCAGTAAGATAAGAAGATAGCCATAATAGAAGGTTATCAGGTGTACCTAAAAGATGTAGTTTATTCAATAAAATATTCTTATCAACACTATCGAAGGCCTTACTGAAGTCTAGATAAATAGAATCTACTTGAGATCCTTTCGAGATATTACTAAAAATGTAATCACTGTACACTAGCAAATTCGTCAAAGTAGATTTCCCTTTCATGAATCCATGTTGTTTCGATGTTATGTGATGACCAAGTAATGTATTCAATTTATCAGCCATAATTGCATCAAAGAGCTTAGCAATAGAGCCCATTATAGAAATGGGTCTGTAATTGACGATGTCCCGTTTATCACCAGCCTTAAATACCGGGGTTACGTAGGAAAGTTTCCAGAGAGAAGGTACAATACCAGACGTTAACGATAATATTTTTAAAGGTTCAACCAACGAAGTATTACATCCGTTTAGAAAGTTAGTCGGCAGGTTGTCCGACGTAATGGTGCAGCTATCATTCAGGTTTTTAAGTGCCGAGATTATATCTTCATTATCGATTAAAATAGATTTAGCCGGATCACTAGTTGAATTAACCAAGTTTATATTTTGAAAACTGTTGTCGTTACACTCCGTATAGACTGATTTAAAATGATTTGCAAAGAGATGACTAATATCGGCAGGAACAGATGCATTATCACTTTGAAGAAACATGTCATTTGGTATTTCATTAGATTTGCTTAAACTATTTATGTGATTCCAAAAATGTTTAACATTCTTAGAAGATCTTCTTTCAATATTATCTCTATGTTTTTCTTTATCAATCCTAGATTGACGGATGCACTGTGCTCTAAGTTTTTTAAAAGTTATTTCATCATCTAAACAACCCGATTGAAGCATAATCTTGTGACTCTTCTTTTTACTTATAATTAATCCAATAAGTTTTTTAGAATACCATGTTGGATATGAAATGTTTACTTTCCTCTTCCTAGGCACATATTTTCTACATATAGTATCTAAAGTTTCATAAAATTTAGTTACGGCAGAGTTCATATCTAAATTACCAAGAGTTATTCTCCAGTTAATTCTATCTATCTCACTTATTATAGCAGCATAATTTGCTTTATTAAAATCATAGCAATATAATTCAGATTTAATGTTGATACTGGTTAAATTTTTAAATTGGAAAAATAATGGATAGTGATTGAGTTTTTCAATTTTAGTTAAAGAATCAGGTGATTGTATAATATTCAAAATAAGTGATTGTGAAGCAAATAGTAAATCTAACGTATAACCTTTCTCTTCATGAATAGGATAATGTTGTAGAAGACCAGCATTAGCATAACACTTCTCAGTAGTAATTACATTTTTCAAAATATTGGCACAATTACCATAATATTTGGCTTGCAAATATTCCCCATTTAACCAAATAGTATTAGGTAGATTTAAATCACCCACTACAACAAAGTCACATTCAGAAAATTTGGTTTTCAGTCTTTTCACAGTCTTCTTATGAGTTATATAATAACTATTATCACTGTTAGGTGAAATGTAAACGCCACCGACAATTAAACTAAGATTATTAAGTTTAATTTTAATAAATAACTGTTCGCAATTTGAAATATTGTAATTTACTAACTTGACTAGGTCCAATTGACTACACTGAAGAGAATTATCAACAGCAATAAGTATACCTCCCCCGGGTGGAGGGTTAGAATAATTATGTCTATCTCTCCTGAAAATAGTATAACCGGTAAGACCAATTTCACCATCTAATATATCAGGATGTAGAGAAGTTTCAGTCAGTATAATAATCTGTGGTTTCGGACTAATAATGTTAATATTATTTCCAATATCACTAAGTTTAGTACGTAGACCATTAACATTTTGGTAATAAAAAGTGGGTGTCGTTGATGATAATGAACTCTATGATGAATTTAGTAAATTTGAGTTTAACTCAGCTGCAGAATTAACCTTTCTTTTAACTATAGTAGGAAAACCCTTTTGAAAAACAACAGTTTGTTGATCATCAGCTGGATGTGATAGGTTATATTCATTAACTTTAAATTTAAGTTTATATTGTTCTCTCTGTATTTTGGTATGATCTTCATTCACTTTAATACCACTTGGAAGTTTTCTCCAATTTTTGAGAATTTCAATAACATCAGATCTATCACTTAATACCAATTTTATACTTCTATTAACACCAGCTGCTTTCATACTGAGTCTAAAAAATTGTGCGACATTAAGATCAGTATTTATTTTAATTTGCTTTAGAGTATCAATAATCTTCAGACGGTCAGTCGAATTCCCATCTTGATCTTCAGACTCAATGATATTATGAATGATAATATTATTCCTATTCTGATTTCTTAAGTTAATTTCTCTGTAAAGATTTTGAAAATTTTCAAGAGCAGGTAAGTTATTAACATTACTAATTTCAGGCAAAGTAGCCGAGTGATTTGAGTCTTTCAACAAAGTTAGTTCAGTATCAACAGTTTCCAACCTATTCTGAATATCAGTAAATTAAGCAGTAGAAGATTTTTAACACAGAGATTTCATTCTGAAAATTAGTAATTTGCTTGTCGATGTTCAAACTCAGTTGTCCTAGATTATTATTAAACTTTTTTGTGAAAGAATCAAAATCAACTTTTCAGGTATATTTCTCATGAATTTCAGCCTTCATAGTTGCAAATTCACTATTAATCTCAGATTTAATTTCACACTTAAAAAAATCTAACTTAGTATCCAATTCATTCAATAGCTCAGATTTATTTTTATCCAATTTTTTAAGAATTTCATCAAATTTAGAATAAGTTTTATCCAAGAATTCATTAGAAGATAGATCATTAACCTTACTTTCCAGATCAGTCAAAGTATTTCTTAATTCCAGAAGTTCAGCCGGATTATTATTGTTTACACAATATTTGCACTTGAAATATAATGATTTTGAATTTTTAAGCTCCAAACACCTTATCTCAGTAGAGGTTACTTCAGTACAAACTGCAATTGCATGAAATAGGTTATTGCACGCTTTGCAATAAGCAATACCAAACTTAGGATCAGTAAAGGGCTTCTGGCAAGAGAAACAAGAACTCATCTTGAGAATAAAAACACCTATTATTTCAACAATAAAATAATTCCACTTAATTGATCAATATCATAAAATACTTAAATAACTTCACGGGAGCAAAAAGATTTCGTGTACACTCAACCACGTGTAGCAGACGACTGAATTTTGAAAACAAAATAATCCTCACGATTTCTCCACCCAATTCCAAGAACTGTGGAGGGATTGCTCGATTCTAACCAAGAATCTGGGTCAGTTGCGAGAACATCAGATGGTAACCATTCTAATAATCGTGGATCGTTATCTTGCCATTTACTCAAGGGGAAACCGCCCATCATGAGCAAATTTATTAAAGATTTTTGTTTAGACAAGGCTTCCTCTATTGTGGATGCACCCGACAAAGAGTCGTCCATGTAAGTCTCTTCATCAACAACTTCAGCTCCTTCAGGATACTGATGACGGTAATCCTTAGCTAACTGTAGTAGAACAACTATTGCTATAAAAGCAGAGCAACCCATGCCGTAAGTAGCAGTCGATAAATAATGCGTATGTACATGTTTTTTATCTGAGTCACGCCACAAACTGGCTTGGAACGGTTGATCTTTGATTGCAACCTTTATTTGTCTGTACATTTTGACAATGTCAGCGATAAAAACATAGAGATATATGCGCCATCTGCAAATGATATCGAGCAACTCAGGCAACAAGTTTGGACCTGTGTGGAGGAAGTCATTCAATGAATTACCAGTCGAGGTTTTACACGAAGCATTAAAAACTGTTCGAAGCTTAGTAGAAACACTTTTTTCTTTAAGTACGCCATGATGTGGTAGGTAGTACCTAGCCGAATCAAGAGTCTCACTATCAGTAGACAAAATACGATGCATGTGCCCAAAGTCTTCATACTTTTGCCTGAACTTAACATAAAGATCTTTAAAACGTGAATCTTTCTCAAACCTCTTTTCCATTCTATACAAAATCTGAGTAGCAGAGTTAAAAGATGACCCTAACTGAGCGAGGGTAGGCTGAGCAGAATTTTTAAATGGTAGCCTGACGATGTAACGACCAAAAGAATCCCGAGAGTGAGTGGTATTGAAATGATCTACACACTCTTGTTCCTCAGGGGTGAACAACCGCTTTTTGGGAATTCTTCCTGCCGCGAAAAATTCTGCACAGCTTTGTTCAAATCGTCCTCTACTGCACAATGCAACAAAACGAGGTTTGAGGTTAAAGGCTGATCGACTGATGGAACTGCACCCATCAGTATCCATCCCAAAGTCGATTTGATAGCCACAGGCTGACCGATGTCACCCTTAACGATTTCATCGAGCTGAATTTGAGCATAAACGTTTGCGTCTAAAAGAACGTCGATCTGAGAGCTAGTTCTAAATTCTGAAGGTACGAGAATGAAACAGCCCAACTTACTTTAGGAGGCGAGTAAGCAGTGACTTTGGGAGCAATCAAGGCTTCTACCTCGTAAGAGTAGCTCGATTGAAAATGTGGCTGAATTCTGAACCGAGTGGATTTCTTGGCAGTGAAAACTGCTTGTCCACCTGCACCAGTCACTGGTAAGTTCACAGTTTTACTCTGCAACCTTAACTGTTGACAAACAATTTCCGAAACGATAGAAGTCTGAGAGCAGTTATCAAGTAAAGCTCGAGCTAAGAACCTAAAGCCGTTAGGTGCCACGATAATTACACGTGAAGTAGCGAGTAAAACACCTTTTCTACAACACTGATTGCCTGATACTGGAGTCACGAGACAATTATTTGTCTGACTTTCTGGAAAGAGAGACTCAGACTTGTTAGTTGATGTCGATGACGAAGGCTCTGTTTGCACAAAAGAAGCTGGAGGTTTCTCATTGAAATGAAAGAGGCTATGATACCTGCCTTTGCACTGACGACAAGTATAAGTTGAAGGACACTTATTCAAGAAGTGATCTCCTAAACAGTTAAAACAAAGTTTCCTTGATTCAACGAAACTCTTCCGATCGACAGTTGTTTTATTCTTAAAAGAATCGCATCTTGGAAGGTAATGTGATTGACCACACAATGGACAAGGAGGTACCTTGTTACCCTTTGATGAATTCTTGTTTGATTGAGTTTGAGTAAAATTAACAGAGGGGTTAATACTCTCTTTGTTACCTTTGCTTGTGTGACTAGATGATGATTGCTTGTCAGCCACACTAGAACTGATGCTACCTTCAATTGACTCTAAAGTCATGATCTGAGTATGGAGAAACTCTTTGATTTTGGCCACAGTAGGCATGGTAGCTGTATTGCCTTGGAATTTCTCCCAATATTTACGAATGTTACCGTCGAAACGACTCGCTGTAATAAAAACTAAGAGATCGTCTCATTGATCAGTGGGTCGACCTAAGGATTGAAGTGAATCAATAGGGTCGAAAGTCTCTTGCAAAATCCGCTTGAGCTCTGATGACGACTCTGACTTAGCGGGTTTGACTGCGAAGAGCTCAGCCAAATACAGATTAATAACCCTACGTTCGTTCTCGTACTTCTCTGTCAGCTTTTCCCAAGCTTTCGGATAATTATCATCCGTCAATGGTAAGTTTTTTACCATAGCAAGAGCTTCATCTTTGAGATGAGTCCTAAGGTAAAAAAACTTGACCACATTAGGAACATCGTTCTTTCGATGAATCATAGCCCTATACACATCGCGAAAATTTTCCCACTCCGAATATTTCCCTAAAAAGCTGGGAATATCGATCTTTAGAAGGAATTGAGAAAAACTATGAATGTCCTGATTGACAGTGTGATCATGATTGCCTTGAGTGGCATTGAGAGCTCGAGTGGCTTGATTCTCATCCAAAGTAAAAAAGAAATCTTTGTAATCACCTTTTCTGTCGTAATGAGAATCGGTGATTGCATCAAACAATCTTGAGGAGAAATAGTTGTGATTTGGAGGAGGTTTCAATCCGAGAATTTTCGAATGAATTGATGAAGCTTGAGCGTACAGCGTCTCTAGCTCCTCTAAACGAGATTGACCCTTACCTCGAGTCATTTTATCTTGGCCTTTCTTTCTGAAATTCTCAAAGGAACTGGCAATCCTTGAGTGGAGAGTTTGCTGAGCAGCAACGTAATCTTCCATGTTGAATAAATGAGATTGTCACAATAGAATGTCAAAATAGTGGGGTTAAAATAATTTTCTGTTTAACACTCAGTAGCGTGGAACGGCGAAGGCCCACTAACAACTCAGGTTAACTTATTATTTTACCTGACCACTAACCTAATGAGAGAGCTAGATCTCAAAATTTTAACTTGAAAACGATCATGGGTTCAAGTTGAAAAATGCGTAAAAGAGGTACTTTTAACGATTGAAAAAGAAAGACTAAATATCGAAAGAAAGTAACTTGGTTAAAAAAAAGAATTTTTTCACCAACTGAATCAAGAGTTTCGAAGATTGTCCCGTGTGGCGAGAGATACTCCGGAAACATCCGATTTTAGCAGCTGAAGAAAAACGGAGGACGACGCTGACAGCCGAAATCGAACCGTAGGCTGGATGACAATGATGATCCAAAAGCCAAGTTACCTAGTTCGAAAACTTCCCAATGGAATTAGTAAAGCACTCAAAAAAATATTCTCGAATGAATAACAATATTGAAAAATTTCTAGTTCAAAACGAAAATAAATCATCCATACCTCTTGAACTATTTTTCTTAACCTTACTAAACAAACGAGGTTATTTAGATCGAAAAAGAAAAGAACTTAAAAAAGGAAAAAAATATCAAAAAATCAAGCGACCTGAGTTTTGTTCCACGGATTTTTAAGAGCGCTCGCAGATGATGACTTCGAAGCTCTTTCCGCTTGTAGGAACGATGACTCGAACGGCAGATCTCTCGAAGAACGCAGAGTAGATAATTCACCAAACCATCAAAGAATTGATTTTTCAATTAATCTCGATGACACCAGTAGATCCGACGAGGAAGGACCAAAATGTTCGTTAGCGAATGGACTGTATGTATGATGGTGCTCGTGCTTGTATGAAATAAATTAAAGAATCGAGATTAATTATATGAAAAATCAAAGTAATACGTTTATTCAATTAAAGCAACAAAAATTAGTAGTTTTAAACAACAAAAAGTCAGTTGTTAGGTTTTGATTAAATTTCAAGTTATTAGCAGTTTGACAGCTGTGACGTGAGTGAAGTCGTCTTCGCTGGCGTCGGACATTGGCGACGAAGAACAATGGAATCTTGTTGTCGAATTTCGATCACCAATAATGTAAATTTTATTATCTGATATCAATTCTACGAATAATTGTTCAACTGACTCATCAGATACTGAAGATATATCAATTCTTCTTGTGAAAAATAATTTTTCAGCAGCAATTAAAATTCCACTACCAGCAGTAGCTCCACTATCAGCATAAGAATACCTATTTCTTCAACAAATATTATAATTTTTTAAACCCAACAATTTATTATTAAAATCACATGTTTCAGTCAGTATCTAATAACACTGGGTTTTGGTGTTAAAAAAGGTAAATTTAGATTAAACTCATTAAACTATCTACCGTAATTTTTCTCATGCAGTATTCATTGACAAGTAAATAGCTTAACATCGTTCTTCAGTTCAACCAAATTTCAAGTCTTTAATTTAGTTAATGAATCTAGCTCTTCCTCAATACCTTTTCACCATCGTTGATTCTTCAGTGCATCGTTGATGGAGATATCTTCTACTTAATCAATAATATCAAAATTTGTTTTCTTTTTGTTTATTGGATATTCGAAGAGTTTTCCAAATCGATCAGGCTTGGACCGGGTGCAACTCTGTCTCACAAGAGCATCAAGAAAAACTATAAGATGAGCGAAAGTGGGTACTTTCTCTTGTTAAGAGATGGCGACTGAGAGCGGACGAAACTCTTCTCGACGACCACGATGCGCGTGTGTCACTAGATTGACTTTGGACTGCATCAATCGGAAAACAGATTTTATTGCAAAATATATAAAAAATAATTCAAGTTCAAACATTGTCTTTATCGTCCAATATAATTTCAAACAACCACCCACTCATAAATAGACAGGTGGCACTTTTTTTTCTAAATTACCTTTCCTGGATGAATTTTTTTCCAAAAATCAATCAAGTAAATTAATTTTTAACTTAAGTTATCTTTCTAAAAATTTTTTTGTAGCTACTCAAAATGAATATTTAAAACACCCGTTTGATACTTTAGCCTGGTGTATTTATCAAGGTTTTTTATCTTTAAATTGACTTGTAGTGTCCGTTATAATCGTATGTAATGTACGTCACTTCAACAAAAGTTAAACAATATAACTTGTTTAGTATTTATTTAAAAGTAAGAAAATTTATAAGTTTAAATTATTATTTTGACTTGGCTTTTATGTATGATTGTCCAAGTGTAATGTCCATCACAAACAAACACTCTTAAATTTTATTATTTTTTTTAGATTTTATTTCTATGAGCGCAGGATTTGGAAATAATATTCTTGAAAAAATGCCCAACATTCATCGCAAACCACTTGATCAACTTTTACCAATGGTATCTGATAAGGCTTTGGATCTAATTAAAAATTTAATCGTACTTAATCCAAATAATCGCTTGACTGCTATAGAAGCTCTGGAACACCCTTATGTTGAAAGGTACAATTCATAATTTTTTAAATTATAAAAAATCTTAGTTATTAGTTATTATACCAATTTTTCCCTGTTTGCTATGGGGGTGACTATAGCGCCCCTTCGGTTTTATGTAAAGCGCGGAAAAAGCACTAAGTGTTGGTGTTTTTATAACCATTCCTTTCACTACCCGGATGACCATAAACAAGTCACTCGCTTCTCTTAACGTTGTTAGCTAAATATTTTACCCGATCGGAGCAGAAGTGTGGAAGCACCTGATTCCAAGCTGTCCCAACGCATGCGGGCGCTGCTGCTGCTGCTGTTGTTGTCGATGTCTGTGCGATGACCAGTGCTACTTGATCGACAAATTTTCAACTTACTTCTACTTACTCCTACCAATTCAATTCCTTCTGTTTACTACTTACTAACTAACTCGTGTGTCTTTCACTCGCCTTTTCATAGTACCCCAGTCAGAAATGGATAAGTTGATAAGTCTCCCTCTCATTGGTTTTACCTTATCTGCCTTACCACTCTACCCCTTTAATTCGAAACGCTACTTGATTATCACGTAATGTACCCCTCACAAGACTTATCGCACGTTCCCTACAGACCAATAGAAAAAAAACGGCACTGGAGGAGGGTGGGGCGCAACTGGCGTTTGTTTGTGTGCAGTTACGTGAGACGACATACACCTACTTCTTGAGGCACGTTTTCAGTCATCGATGTTGGTGCCGTTCCTATAAAAGACTGCATGTCGTGTGCCAGTAAGAAGGATGATGCTACTGTAACGTTACTTTCAGATACTATAAGTGCTCAAAACTCGTCAATTGTCACTGTTGAGAGAATTCCTTCATCTAATGAGGAAATATTCAAAGCACTACTAATGGAGTTCAGGGGCTTCAAAACCTCGATGAATGAGCGTTTCGATAATTTTGGCAAACAACTGTTGGGAATTGAAGCTATTTCTTGGCTGATTCATCGCATTGACGATGCTGAAGCAGAGCTTGAGGAAGTTAAACGAGAACTGGCAGAGATCAAGCAGCGACTGTAGCTACAAAAAGAGCTGTCTACTTCTCAGGACAACCCCGAGTTGCAAAGTCTTTAACCTTGAAAAGAAGAACTCTGAATCGTCAACACGACTCTCTCAGATGACCACTGCACGACTCTCACACAATACCACTGATGTGGTCATTGGTAGCCTAACCGTACCACCCGGAGCTCCCTTCAAGGCCGCTGTCAGTGCAAAAAACTTGAAAAAACTTTTATTTGTATAGTACAAATAAGCACATGATTTTGCACACGAACAAATTGAGACTGCAAGACTGGAATTATACTGGCACAGACTCAAAGACATCACTGACCCTCAACAGTTCTGAAAACTCAGGCATCTTGGAACTTCCCCTAGCCCCAATTCTTACTTATCTGGCTACTTTGTGGAGGAACTCAACGCCTACTTTGTTTCTGTTTCTTTCGATGCCATAGCACCGTGCCTCTCTCATCTTTTAAGCAACTTAGAAGGCGAGGAGAGTGACGGTCATTTTGATTTTTTGCCTGTGACAGTAGATAAGATTAAGGGGAGGCACCGGTGACTTTTTAGTCCATTGATGTAATAATTTTTATAAGATAAAAATTTGGTTCAATGCTAACTTTTTTGAGTGAAATCATACGGTGGGTCAAAAAATTTGAAACATAATCTTTGGGCCCTTTTGGGCTACGAATTTTTGCCCATTTAAGAACTTTTTGAAACCCATGTGCTAAGTTGTTTGAAATCACAAAAAAAGACAGCAAACCAAAGCATTTTTACTTAAGGGCCAAATACAAAAATGGCTTTTGAACGTAAAAAAAAGCTTCAAAAATTTATGAAAAAAATATCAGCGAACTAAATTTTTTTTTTTTAAATCTTGCACTAAACCTGATCTCTGTAGCTTAATTAGGTTCGGAGATAAAAATAAAAGTTGAAAAATCCTTATATAAGGGTTCAGCCCTTCTGCAAAGGTAATAAGATTTCAAAAAAATCACTAATAATTTTGTTTTTTCAATACCTATTGAATGATATACATATATTTTGTTAGGGTATAGTGTGCAGTTGCTCATAACATTTTTTTATCCATCCATTGAAACTATTTGTATACGTATATTTATAAATATTTTTAGAGCTTAGAATGTCAGATAAGTTGGTAAAACTTGTTTTAGGTCGAAATCTTAGAAACCTGTATATCATTTAATAGGTATTGAAAAAACAAAATCATTAGTAACTTTTTTGAAACCTTATTACCTTTGCAGAAGGGCTGAACCCGTATATAAGGATTTTTCAACTTTTATTTTTATCTCCGAACCTAATTAAGCTACGGAGATCAGGTTTAGTGCAAGATTTTCTTTAAAAAAAATGTAGTTCGCTGATATTTCTTTCATAAACTTTTTAAGCTTTTTTTTACGTTCAAAAGCCATTTTTGTATTTGGCCCTTAAGTAAAAATGCTACTACTTTCGCAATTTTTAATATTTTTAGCTAAAATTTGGTTTGCTCTCTATTTTTGTGATTTCAAACAACTTAGCACATGGGTTTCAAAAAATTCTTAAATGGGCAAAAATCTGTAGCCCGAAAGGGCCCAAAAATTATGTTTCGAATTTTTTGACCCTACCGTATGATTTCACTCAAAAAAGTTAGCATTGAACCAAATTTTCATCTTATAAAAATTATTTCATCAATGGACTAAACATTCACCGGTGCCTCCCCTTAAGTGTGTTGTTAATCAGTCTACATCTCAAGTGGTTGGTGTAGACTACCTTTCATAGAGATTTATAAAATCTGATTTCTCATCAAGAGGTCCTTTTATTTGTAATATTTTTAATACCTCCTTATCCACCTCAATTTTTCCTGAACTATGAAAGAAATCGATTGTGATTGCACTTGATAAAGTTTCTTCACCTAGGTGCATGGGTGATTTCCGCCCTATCTCATTGCTTAACATTTTATCCCAGGTACTTGAAAGACTGATCCATGAATGGATTTCCCTTTTCGTTGAATCCTAAGGACTGATAGACAGATATCAGGCTGGTTTTAGAGCTGGACACATCACGCAAACGGCACACTGTAGACAAAAGTGAGGATATTTGTGTCAAAACCTCATTTAAAATCGTAGAATGGTCCGATCGTGGCCAAACTTAGAGGAAAAGACGTAATTAGTTATACTTATATGGAAAAATATTAAGAAACAACGTTAGTTTGGTTACAATTCAACTATTTTACGTTGTTTAGTTAGTTTCTGAAACTAACAATTGCTGATTTTTCACTTTTTTACAACTCGTACAACCCCAATACTATTGTTAGAACAAATTTTTGTTGCTTCTTGAAATTTTTTCATAAATCTATAACCAATTACGTCTTTTCCTCTAAGTTTGGTTACGGTCGGAACATTCTACCTTACTAAATCAGGTTTTGACACGAATATTCTCACTTTTGGCAATAGTGCTGCACTATTAAAACTCAGTGATGATATCCGCAAGGGCATGGGTAGGAGGCACTTGACTGGACTACTTCTATTTCATTTAAGTAAAGTTTTCAACTCGGTCATGAAGTTTTACTCAACAAGCTCTAATCTTTTGGCTTTATACGTGAAGCCAAAAGATTGAGATGGATTGCTTATTATCTGTCGGGTCAGACGCAAGCAGTAAGAGGACAGGACGCTAATTTGACTCCTTTTCGTTCCCTTAATGAAAGAATAGTCTGCTTTTGCAATAGTGAGTCCTCAGCTTTTTTCTTTGTTTGTTGCTAACATTGCTCGGAGTCTTGGCCATGACGTTTGTTTGATATGTAGTATACATTTCAAGGAATTTAGACAGCTTTCATGATTTGGGTATTTGCAGCCTGCAATTTAGCGACTTTAACGTCCCTTTTGTTTCCACAGTACGTAGTCTTAGGGTGGTGCTGGGCTACAAACTGAATTGGAAGGACTAAGTTTATGTACATTTGCAAGAGAGCTGATATTCTCATGAACAGGCAATACTACTTGAGGCGCAGCACCACCTTCGAATTGCGGAAGCATCTTGTACCAACCCTTGTTTTCCCTATTGTTTACTATTGCTCTCTCGTGTATTGCGATATCTCGAGTGAACAGAACCATAGACTTCAATGAGTTCTCAAGCGTGGGATAAGGTACATCTTTGGAGTCAGGAAGTATGACCACGTCATTCCTTTAAGGCGTGAGCTAGGCTGGCTGAGAATCACAGGCCGCATTGACTACTTGGCTGACTGCTTGATGTATAAGGTTTTAGAAACGTGAAACCCGTCTTATTTATCAAACTTTTCAATTGAAAAACTCAGCTCGCGATCAGTAAGAGTGGCGAATTCGGATGTGCTGTTAGTCCCCAACTTCCGTACAGAAGTCTCTCATTCTCTGAGAAACTCATTTTATGTATCAGCTATATATTTCTGGAATTCCCTACCTCTTTATATTCCCTTATCACCTTCTTTTTACACTTACAAAAAACTCATTGAAAATTACATTTTTGTCACCGAGAGAGACCTAACTCCTCATTATCAACTTGTGCCATCTCACCAACTATTGTCTCACTTGAAAGAGGGATATCATTATGTGATGATTCTGTTTTTGTGATATTGTTATGGTCGACTAGGACTCGTTACATCCTTTGCATAAAATAAAATTTCAAAATAAATTTAAAATTAATTACGCGTGACGATAGAAATTTAAGGAGCTTGATAGTCACCAGACTTGAGGCAGCAACGCCAGTTCGGTCAGTTGCGCCGAATTCCCCTTCCAAGCACGCTAAGTCTGTCTCGGCATGCGAGCACCTCGACGCAAGTAAATGACGATGGCTAGCTCTCTTAGATTCCTGCTTTTCATCTAATAACATCGGATTATATTATTTCTTACAAATTCGCACCGTGAAGAGAATGAAAAATTTTTAAAATTATTGGGTAAACAGACGAGAGCAAAAAGTCAAAAAATTATTTTTATTAGTTAATAAGATCCGTCGATCTAAGAATAAAATCTCTCAATTTAATTTAAATTAAAATTATTTAATAAACGTTCGTGATCGAGCTCGACGCTCTGGAGAATCGCCATCCTGAGTCAGTAACGTGAGTACAAAGAAATGTCATTTTCTTAATCCTCATATAATACTGGTGCGGAGTTTTCGGTTGGTTTCTCCCATCCAGCGCCCCCCTTGAGTTGCAGATAAGAGAACGCTCACTACTTAGTAGAGGGTATCGGGGAAATAAAATACCTGAGGTGGACAGAAAAACCAATCTAGGGGAGGGATACCCCAAATAAAAAACCCCATCATGATTGGCATGACTCTTAAAACAGACGTACCCCAGGGAGTAACCAATCTCCCCAGCAGTTCCAATTCGGTGAAAGCCTGGGTGGCCGCAGCTAGCCTTGCGGAATCTGGGGGAGGCCAAGACCGTGTACATATGGAAGGAAATGATCAAGGTGTGTTCCTGCAAGTAACAGAATTGCACGGACGGAAGGGAAGCACGTCGAGCATTGGAACCGCCAGTAGTAGAATCAGTAATGTTACGGCTATAGACAGGGAGTACGGCGAGAGGATATGGAGAGAGCTACTGGAGAAACACAAAGAGGATGAGGAGAAGCAGCCAGATTACCAGGAGAGTCTCCAGAGCGCTGAGGAAGGCAGGGTGGCCAGGGAGAAGCACAGGGCTTAGAAGCTCAGGGAAGCACAGGGCCAGATGCTGTGAGACGCAGTCCTCGCTGCTTCTCAAGTGAGTGGCGAGATTGGGGGAAAACCTTCCCATGAAGCCAAGAAGAGGAAGAGGAATGATGGCATAGTTTCACCCAGAAAGGCAGAACACGTCGTTGGGGAGGCGAAGAAGAGTAAGCGCAGGAGAAGTGCGGACAGGTGAAGGATAGTAAGGACACCAGCGTGGTCAGCATTCTGATGATAAAGGTCGGCACAGGCCAGACCTTCGCTGGAGTATTATCAACGATGAAGGAGAAAATTAAAGGACCGGAAGATGAAGGAATCGTCACTGGTGTCGGTAAGACTAGAAAGGGAGATATACTCCTGCGTCTTGACGCAGCCAGCATTGAGAAGGCAGGAAGGGTAAAGATCGGATGGTCCATGTGCCATGTCCGCAGAAGGGTGAGAGTAGTGCAATACTACAAGTGCCTGGGATACACATTGGAAAAGACTGCAAGAGACCAGGTCAGATTGTTGTTTCCGATGTGGGCAGACCGGACATAAGAAGACAGAGTGCGTGAAAACACCACTCTGTTTTCTCTGCAGGAAGGAAGGACACAAGGAGTGTGATCACGTTGCGGGAAGTTGATCCTGTGCAGTGTTCGAGCGTAAGCTGAAAGCCACAAAGGAGCTCCGTGCAGGTGCTCATCCATAGGACAGGGAAGAAAACGGACGCCCTCATGAGAGGGTCCGGACACGCTGCACAGCCAAGAAGTAATGCTATAGAAGCAGTTCCGGGCTGTGCGGGGGTAAAGGAGATGGGTGTTTAGTGGGTAGTAGAGAAGAACTCTGAGCCCTATACACCAGGTGTCATCCGACACCTGACAGTGCGTAAACGCATTCACCAACTCCACGTAAAATAAAAAAAAAATCCTCATATAATAACTACTGTTTTAGTCTTGGCAATGAAATTAATAAAATGTTAATTATCTCTACTGCATACTAAAATTCACGACGATCTGATTTTAAAGAGTAGATGTTGTGAAATTTACTAAATCAATCGTAGGATTATCAACTACAGTAAATAAGATTTCTCAATTACGAAAATTTTTATTTGGTTTATTTTGTAATCGTCGAACGTTGCAGAACGCCGTTTACGTTTTGCCCCAACATAACTGAAGGTAGTTTTGTATAAGTGAGTGGAATAACTCATGACATAACTATAAAGCTCTCCTGGATTTATGACTTCGATAATCTGATCTTTTTTTTTCTCGGCTATAGATACATATTTTGCTTATTCAACTCGCTTTGCCGTATTACTCTGTATATTATAAAGGGCCCTTTTATGGCAAGTTGGTTTTATACAACAGACTGCCGTTAAAGTGTTCGCTTTATATGTAAACATTTCAAGATGTTTTATCAAGTTGCTATAATCATAATTAAATTCATTTTTGAATAATACTCTTTTTCATCAAGCAGAATTTTATCTCTGTGTAGTGTTCAGCAATCGAAAAAATAAATCGGTGCATGATTTTTTACTAATGAAATGAAAAAACTCAGCTTAAATTCTGACTTACTTTAAATTTTTAGTTTCTAATTGTCGATATTTTGCGAAAGATGTTGAAAATATTTGACTTATATTTAAAAATAATTTTAAACCTTGATTTTTACTTATAAAATCTATCAAGACTTTTACTTTTTTATCGGCTTGGCTGATTCAAATAGTAATGAGTTGTAAAAAAATTCAATAAACAACTAAAAACTTGATAAGAATTATTTCTAGCTTTAGAAAACAAAATTGTAGCAAATACGCTTTATTAAGGTCTTTTACTGCACAAAGCTTTTATTATTGCATTGAATCTTATTGTTATAACGGATTTTAAGTATCAAAAAGATTTTTTAGATAATCCAAAGCATGATTTTTGGAGGATTCTGTAGATTTTTGGAATCGTATCAAGGATAATTTTTTATGATCACAAGATGGATCCTTTTCAAGGATTACTACAATTATTTAAAATTACTAATACTACAATTACCTAAAAATTTGATCAAAACGAGGGATTTCTTGTTCAGCTAAAAGTTGAAATTTTCCCTTGAAAAAATTTGAAGGACTAGTTTAAAATAGCTAAAGTAGCAGTTACTTAATAAGCTTTTAATTATATACTTAATTCAAATTTTACCGTTGAATGATGGTATGAATAAAGTTAAAAATATACTATTTATTATTATATAAATCTTTGAAAATATGAAAATAAAATGATCTTAAAAAGTACACTTAAGCTTTATGTGATGATTCGCAATGAGAGTGATGCCTTGTCTCAACCAATGCTTGAAACACGGCTTTACTTAAGCACGCTATAAATTTCTAATTATTATAAGTCGTCTGTATATCAATACAATGCAGTTTTTTTTTAAGTTTCAAGATAAAAAATAAAGTTTTGTTAAACATATTTTCAAAATACAGTATAATATACATAACTGATAGAAAGATATAACAATTAAAAAATTTTATCGTGCTTAAGTAAACCCGTGCTTCAAGCACTGGTGGAGACAGGGCATTAGTACACATAAGCTTTATGTGAAGTGCTAGAAAAAATATATTTTTACTCAATAGAAATTAAATTTTTAATAAGATGTGTGACTTTGTATTGATAATCCAGGCATGAATACAATTGTAAATAGAGACAAGATAAAATTTTTTAAGGTTTTCTTATGAAACAACGTTTCAAGGACATTGCCCTCCTCTTCAGGTGTCTAAATAAAAGTATTATATATTTTTTATATTTTTGATCAACTTTGTATTCCCTGATGATGTAATAATACACGGAGAAGGAGACACACTATGAAACACAATGTGTGCACGGTTTTTCCAGTGTACGCATTTGACGCATGCTTTTTTCTCGGTTACTCAAGTTCTGCTGAATCTCTAACCTCGAAACTTTAAAATCGTATAAATATAAATATCAAGTTCGAAATCACAATTGAAGTTTATAAATTTGTTAGGAAAGATAGCAAGAACATTTCAAAGTAAGAATCGTACACAATTTTTAGTGTAAAACTTTGAAAAACTGGTTACGTGGGTGTTCCGAGCGCCGTCGTCTGCTCTATCGAAATTGTCTCTCTAAAAATTTTGCACTGGAAAACACGGTGCATGCACTTGGAAATACGAAGTGTGACTTGGAATCACGCTGCAACACGCATCATGTTAAAAGATGGCGCTGTACACCATGTTTCATGATGTACCTTTTTCTCCGTGTAATAATAAAATGTGTGACTTTGATGATCCAATTATATTTTTACATTTGCTAAAAGATTTATTTCACGAAATTGAAAATATTTCTATCTATAAATAGGAGATATCGCCATTTTGGTGAGATTTCAATGTAAGATTTTATTCGTGAGCTGATTGGTGGAGCAGTTTTTAAAATATTCGAAAAGTGCCTTTTGAGGTTACAATTATTGTTTTTTTCCTATGCGCGCTTGCAGCGCGCTGAGTGGTACTAGTTTATTAAATTTATGTAAAAAAAAAAAAATTTCGTGAAAATCGAAAAAACTGAGAATCTAAAAAATCTAAAAAAATCTAAAAATTCTGCTTGATAAAAAAAGAGTATTATTCAAAAATAAATTTAATTTTGGCCACTTGACCAAACATTATTTATTCAAATATTAATTTAAACGATTTTTAACCAACGAATGATACTCCTAATCTGATTTTAATCACTGGAGCAACAAAAGCATGAAAGCACACGCAAACGCGCAGGCGTCTAAGCCTCATGCTTTTTTTATGTGCAGGTCTTATATTACAGTAGAATCTGTATAATTTTTTATGATTATTTTTTGATAATAATTTCAATTTTCCAAAAAATTACTGTTTGACATCTGTTAAAAATAAAGTTTTAAAAGTACTTTGAGCTGCTATCCTCTCTTAAAAAAGAGACCCCAAATAAGTGAAGCCTCATCACATGCGCAGGATGATTGCGATATCAGATGTTGGATTGGTTGATTCAACATTCAACTCTGGCTATCTCACATGCACATTATGATCACGCAGTTATCTTGCGGTAACTTTTAAATCTATATTTTGATTTCTATAAATGTAAATAAAAGTAAAAATATTTGTTTTTAATCTGTGGCGTGAGAAGAGAGTTAATTTTTTTTTATTCTTAAAAAGATTACATATATGATAATTAATTTTATTTTAAAAGTGAATCAATGGGGAGGATATAGTATATTGCAATACAAGGGCAGAAAGTTGAACATTGCTGCACTGCGCGATAAATGCCCGAGGCGAAACCGAGGGCGTATATTGCGCAGTACAGCAGTGTTCAACTATCTGTCCGTGTGTTGCATACTATTTTTCTCCATTTGAGGTCTAAAGTACGTTAATTTATTAAAATGAACAGTTTGACTAAACTTCAGCTGATCGAGATAAGCGCGGCCATGTTTTTCTTTCTGCATCGCTTGAGAGCTGATGCTTTTGTTTATGTTCATAGTTTGATGGCTGCTGCCGTATTAACGGCACGAACGGAGCGAGTGCTGTAGGACGGCGCAGCAGCCATCAAAATATGATATAAAAATTATAAGTATTACGAGTCCTATGACACATGCATGCACATATGAAAGAAATTGAATGCCAAGATAGCCGACTTAGATTTGTTGCTTAAAACCTCAACTACTTGCCGAGGCATGAGGTTCGGGATCAAAACATCAGCATCGGTACCATTTAGCACGCACGTATTTATACGGACACACGCATTTCTTTCTATCGACCCCAGATCTTGTTTTGATTTGTTGCATCAAAATTATTTTGGATTTTGCTAAGGTCCGAAGATACGAGCAACAAAAGTCGAAGCATCAGTATCGGCACACGTCACGTACACGCACACGCACACACACATTACTCGTGATATACTGAGGAAATTTTATTTTGATGGTCGCTAAATATATTTTTTCTATAAAATTATCAATTTCAACTTTAAATATCTACAAAAAGTTAAACGCTACAGCACAGCTGCTTTGCTCTGTACCCCACGCGGCACGCGCTGCTGCATGAGGTTAGCCGTGTGATTTCTTTCTGCATCCTTGTTTTGCATTGGTATAGTAGAGAGCGTCGATGCAGCAAAGTTGAACTTTCGACTGAGAAATCGAAACAGAAGGTGCGTACTTTCGACCATCGGATGGAGAAAAATAACTTTAAAAGTGTATCAATAGGGAGGATGAATAAAAAAAGACAGGTGGTTTTCTACTAAATGCAAGGCAATAGAGAATCAATCCAAACTTTCCAAATTTTCTGAAGATGTTTATTAAATATCATTGCACATTTTTCCCAAGCCTGATCAAAATTGAAATATAAAAGATAAAATAAGTTAAAGATTGCATTATTTCCATTACGTGCACGGCCGGAATGCTGAAAAGGTTTAATAAATTATTGATATTTAATTTCTTAGAATCCTAAAGCCCAATCGGGCTTTAACGGCGATTTGGTTTTTTTTTCAAACCGACTGCCGTGAAAGCTTGCACGGCTTTATATACTTTGATTTTTGGTTTTAGGTTAGGACGCTACAAAGAAAAACTATTTTAGGATGATCATTTTATTTATATTATACATCCCGCGTGTAGCTGATGATCCCCTAAGTAATTTAAAAAAAAATCTATCCCGAACAAAGTGCGCATTGAAAAGTTATGAACGTTTCATTTTTCGAAACGCTGATTTTCCTTTGGCTCACGGTAGTCAGAGGAATTTGATTTCAGTTTCGAGCATCCGGTCTCTGTGCCTGCGCTCTCTGTAGACTGAACCGGACGTGACGTATGCGATGGACGTGTCTACTTTTTATGTCTTACTCTTACTGCTTACCTACCTACGGCTACAGCCGTAGACCGGGGCATGTAGGCCCGGGCCTGTAGGTAGCCATGATACGACTCGTGGTGCTGTAACAAGCAGCTCCCTACAGCTGACTACAGCTGACTGCGGAGCTGCTGAGCAGAGCAGCTTGTAATGTGTTATGAGCAATAATTTTTTTATAAATAATTGATTGTCATAGAAAAAACAGTACTGAAGACCCTTATTTTCATTATATATTAAAGAAGTGGTAGAATTTATAATTATTAATTTGTTTAATTTCAATAAGAGTATGAAATAAATAATCTCTACAGTCTTTTTATGATCATCATCATCAAAAATTTTTCAATTATTGTGGTGTGCCCTGTGAGTTGATAATAATTGTGCTGTGGTTGTGTTGGGGACCTGAAGGCTGGAGGTGCATATTGGCAATATTAAAAATAAAGTTTTGTCTGAATGAATGTGTTTGTGTGTGTATGTCAGGTTGAACTTGCAAATTACTTTTTTATAATCCATCCAACTTGCAAATTGCAAAAGGTGCAATTGCAGCACATAATGTCATTGTCATACGCATTATCGCTTAATTTCATAGAATCATCATAGAAATGTATATGCTCTGAGCCAATACACTTTAACTGTTAAAGTTTTGCAATCCCACCTTTTTTCAAAAATAAACTTGATGTCTGAAAGTTTTGTAATCCCACCTTATTTCTAAAATAAACTTGATGTCTGACAATGAATTTTAATTTTGATTGTAACTGTTACATTCACTCAGGGTGTTAATGACAAGTATATTTAAGTCAACATGAATCAATTATTTAAAACTTATATCTTTTTTTTTTCTGTAAGCAAGCTTCAGTTATCCGGCCAAAGTGATTTTAAATTTTAAAATTGGTTAATTAAGAAGTACAAAAGAAATAGATAGTTTTGGGTCTAGGTATCCAGTGGACCAGAAATTATGAATTCTATTTGGCATGGATTTTTAAAGTACGGATGAACATTTGCTCCATTATTTTCAAAGTGGATTTAGTTTGTCCATCTATTATGTATGCAAAATGAATTCAAAAGTACTTCATAACAGTAAATTATGTCTATGATTTTTATGTGTTCTGGCTAATGATAAAATTATATAAAAGAAATTTTAACCTAAAGAACTAGATATATCGAAATCAACATTAATCAATTATTAAAAATTTTTATCTTTTTTGCTTTCTGTAAGCAAGCTTAAGTTATGCACCAAAGGGATTTTAAATTTTAAAATTGGTTAATTTTTTTTTTTACAAGAATTAAAAAGTACAAAAGAAATAGATAGTTTTGGGTCTAGGTATCCAGTGGACCAGAAATTATGAATTATATTTGGCATGGATTTTTAAAGTACGGATGAGCATTCTCTCAATTTGCTCCATTATTTTTAAAATGGATTTAGTTTGTCCATCTATTATGTATGCTAAACGAATTCAAAAGTAGTTCATAACAGTAAATTATGTCTATGATTTTTATGTGTTCTGGCTAATGATAAAATTATATGAAAGAAATTTTAAACAGAAGAACTAGATATATTTAAGTTAACGTGAACCAATCATTGAAAATTTTTATCTTTTTTTTAATCATTTTAAGGTTATAAATGAGTATTTGCTTTACATTAAAATAAAGTTATGCAATGTACATTTAAAAAATAGGTAAATACTAAATTAAATTTTTTTTTTTACTTATGATATTGATTTACCTGTAGGACTTTTATAGGTTCTGGTTTATGTCGTGGTTTTATTTACATCAGAATAATTGAATATATCTTAGGTATTGTTAAATTATTTATAATTTGTTAAGATCGTGAAATCATTTGTTAAGACATATTTCAACAATATTAATGATTTATTTATGGAGTTTGGTTTTTTTGAACTTGTGGACAAAAAGAAAATACATAAAATCTTTAAAAAATACTTTTAAAAAAGTAATGTTTACGGCGACTGGTTTTTTAAAAAGGAGTCTAAATAAAAAATTATATGCTAAATATGATCTTCAAAAAATACTTTTAAAAAAGTAATATTTACGGCGATTGGTTTTTTTAAAAGGAGTCTAAATAAAAAGTTATACGCTAAATATAATAATCTTTTTTTGAAAATGAATTAATGAAAGAAGTGAAATCAAAAAATTTATTACGGACGACTTGAGGCCGAATTACTCAATATTATTTAAAAATAATTTCTCTTCTAAAAGATGATCATATTATGTTGAATCACCTTCAACATACGTAAAGTTAACAATTTTTCAATTATAGCACATACATGGGAAAACACATGCAAATTGCACACAACTCAAACACTTTTTAAAATTAAAAATTAAAATATGTTGTTAAGAAACACACTGAGCATTCAAAATATAATTTAAAAAATACAGGTATCAATGCTTTTTTTCGAGATAATTAAGTTCAAAGAATGTTAAATTTTTACAGGTCAAGTATAGCTATACATTGTGATTTAGTTGATTTCTAACTCAATTACAACATATTTTAATTTCAAAAAGTGTTTGAGTTGTGTGCAATTTGCATGTGTTTTCCCATGTATGTGCTATAATTGAAAAATTGTTAGCTTAACGTATATTTAAGAGATACTTAAGAAAAATTATAAGAAAAAAATTTTCACGGGTATGATATCTAAAACTGCGGTATTCAACGGAGAGTTAAGTTTAAAAAAATGTTTTGAGATGATACTCATTGTTTTTTTAGTGATTTGGGATTACAATTTTTTTTAGTCTTGAACTTGATTAAGTCTGGTAAAAACCACCTAAGAAATGAAAATTTTAAAAATTCCTTCTAGATAGTTTTTTATGTTAAAATTTAAATACTCTTTGACTTTCAAAAAATTAAGCTACTCAGTATAATTGTTTAAAATAATTAATAGCCAAAACGCATTGTTATAAAATTTGTTGTACTCTGATAAATTTTTGTATTCATCTATAAAAATAATTTTGATGGTTCAAAAATAATTGATGAATAGTTTTTTATAAATACATCCCGACAGGCAATCGCAGATCAGGCTAGAGTCTGGATCCATATGGGCTGCCCTCTTGCGAGTAAGTAGAATAAACAGAAAGGGTTCTAGGACAGAAGGGGTTCTAGGACAGTGAGGGTTGAGAGTC